>LPNX010552021.1:34340-79844 GCA_001517045.1 Pseudotsuga menziesii | reverse complement strand
AATTATCGCTCAAGCATTCACTTAAAAGTCATAATGTCATTATCGCAAGAAAGCAAAAGTTTCAACCAAGAAGCATTTAAATCCACAACTTACAAAGCAAATGGTGACCCAATAATCTTCTATAATAACCAAGTCAAAGAGAAGGCGATGCAAAAAGTCAAGGATTCAAACAAGAGATTATCAAACAACTAGTTAAATCAAGCAAAAAATAAAATAAACTAAGTATTTACAAAAATTCTAATGGGGGTCCCTTGATTTTTTGTAAAATCAAGGGGAGTTGTTGGGGTGCCAACAGGTACCTATAAATTTTTAAGAATTCCTTTTGGCTTACTGAATGCTGGTGCCACCTTCCAAAGAGCCATGGATTTTTCCTTCAAAGAACTTATAGGCAAAATAATCAAAATATATCAAGATGACTTGACTATTTTTTCAAAGGAAATATCTGACCACATAAGTCATCTTAGGCAAGTTTTCATAAGATGTCGAAAATATGGTATTTCCTTGAACCCCGCCAAGTCAATCTTTGGAATTGATGAAGGCAAGTTGTTGGGACACATCATTTCTAAGGATGGTGTCAAGGTTGATCCTGAGAGAGTTGAATCCTTTAAGAGAGTCCCCTTGCCTCATAATCTAAAAGCTCTCCAGTCTTTCAATGGTCAGATCAATTTCATAAGAAGATTCATCCCAAATTTAGCAGAATTAATGAAACCTCTACAAAATTTATTAAAGAAAGATGCTAAGTTTGAGTGGACGGATGAAGGGAAAGTTGCTTTCAAGTCTCTTAAAAATGCCATATCCATTTCCCCGGTCTTGATCAGTCCAAATTATTCCAAGGAATTCTAGATATTTTCCTTTGCCTTAGAAGACACCATTGCCGGTATTTTGCTTCAAAAGAATAAGGAGGGATGACAACAACCTATAGACTTTATGAGTAGAGCCTTGCAAAATTCACAGTTGAAGTATACCACCATGGAGAAATAGGTTTATGCTCTTGTCAAGTCCCTTAAAAATTTCAAAACTTATGTATGTTACTCCAAAATCATCAGGTATGTACCCCATGCAGCTGTCAAGGATATCATGTCTGAACAAGATTGTCTAGGAATCAGGGGTAAGTGGGTTTCAAAGATTCAAGAATATGATTTAGAGATAAAACCTACTAAGTTAATGAAGGGACAAGGTCTTGCAAAGATGTTGACCCAAGGAAATGAAAAGGCCTTAGGAACAATCTGCCAGAACAATGATTTAGAACAAAGTGTATCAGACGAGCTTCAGAGATTAGAGCAGCACCCTTGGTACATTGACATCATATTTTTCCTCCGTAACCTTACATGCCCCGATCACTCAGTTGGCCATAAAATAAGAGCATTACGGTTAAAAGAAACCAAGTATTGTTTAACAAAAGATGGTTTGGGTTGGACAAACCTTGATGGTTTAATAATTAGATGTGTCGATGAACCTAAGTCCAAAAAACTCATGGTTGAGTTCCATTCAGGATTTTGTGGTGGAAATTTTGCAGCAAGAACAACCACCCATAAAATAATTAGAGCAGGTTACTATTGGCTGAACCTATTTTCAGATGTGCACAAGGCTATCATAGTTTGCCCCCAGTGTCGGTTATTCATTGGAAAGAAACAAATGAAATTCTTGCCTTTAAATCCAATAGTATTCCAAGCCTGTTTCCAGCAGTGGGGGCTTGATTTCATCAGTAAGTTCAAAGATAATGCAAGCAATGGTTATTCATGGATTCTTACCACCACTGATTATTTCACCAAGTGGGTAGAGGCAATACCCACCAAGAAGGCAACCAATGCTATAGTCATGGATTTCTTAGAAGATAATATTATCACAAGATTCAGTGTGCCAGCCAGAATCATTACAGATAATGGCCCATGCTTTGTTTCCTCTGAGATGTGATCCTTTTGTTTCAAGTATGGAGTTGTTCTATCCCATTCATCCAATTATTATCCCCAAGGAAATGATCTAGCTTAGTCAGGTAACAAGAAATTAATGACCAGAATCAAGAAAATTGTGGGTGACAATAAGAAGGCTTGGGATAGCAAGATCAAATTTGCATTATGGGCCGATAGAATCACAAAGAAAAATTCAACCAGGAGGATCCCTTTTGAACTAGTCTATGGCCTAGATGTCACCTTACCAGTCCATTTAAATATTCTAGTGTATGATCAGCTTCTCCAGACCTTCAGCTCAGATCAAGAGGCCATTCAAAACATAATAAACTAGTTGAGAGAGTTAGATGAGAGTAGAAGAAATTCCCTTGACCAAAGTATCAGAAAATCAGACAAGGTCAAGAGAACCTTTGATAAATCTACCCTTTTGGGATCCTTCAAGTAGGTGACATAGTCTTGCGTTGGGACAAACAATGGAAGAAACCTGGGAAACATGGAAAAGTTTGACAACTTATGGTTGGGGCCGTACATCATTGATGAAGTAGCAGGAACAAATTATTTCTATCTAAATGATCTAGAAGGAGAAAGGTTGAGCCTGCCAGTGAATGGTTTCCTCCTCAAGATGTTCTTCGCCGAGACAGTTTGATGCCTTTATTGGCATCGGTGGTTCCAAGGCCAATTTCTAAACCTTTCCCTGCATGTACTTTTAAATTTTATGTATCATATTGTTGTATTATAGATATTCATGTATTATAGGTAGTTTGTACCATGTTTCTAATCTTGAAAATTTTCTTTTGTAGATTGGTTTTGTAAAATATTCCCTTTTTGCACATCATAGAATAATTATGTACATTAGTTTGTTTTTATAGTTGATTTTTTATGTATACATGTTACTGACAAACTCTAATTGCTATGCAGGACCGAGAGATTCTAGACTTCTCACATCCTCTCCTTTGAACAGAAGATTAGTCAGAGAATGTGTCCCTAGATGGATCCAGAATGTTACCATGTAAGTTGTACTTAGTGGCTTTTTATCAAGTGATCCTGGTGAACCAGACAAGGATAACTTGTTCGAACTTCAAAAGACCTTTAGTCTTGCTTTTGGGAAGCTTTGTTGTACTATATCACACATTCATACCCCATGGGGGAATTGTAATAAATTTCCTAGCATGATAGTGTCTGTAAAAGACTCAGTATCTTAGAATTTATTTGTTAATCTGATCATCCCAAGGTGTTTTTTCCTTTGGTTATTATTGGTTGTTGAATAAAACACTAATAATTTCTGAGTTTTTCACTCCATACCTCCAATGTTGGGGTGGTCGGCTTGGCATTTAGGCCTATGGAGGTTATTAGAGTCTATGTGTCAATGTATAAACATGCTAGGCATCATGGTTGAGTCATATGAACATGTCTAAGTCCCCCTAGGTTTTTTCAACTTTTTTAAAATTTTAAATTTTCAGTGTTTTTTATTAAAATTTAATTTTTCCAAAACTTAGGCTATTTTTTAATAGTTTAATTGGAAAATTTGGTTTTGTAATAAAAGTGGGCCAAATAATCAATTTCAGTCATGTAGGTGCTCATTTTCAAGCTAAGACCACCATGTAAACCCATGGACCCACTTTTTTCAGGTTTTGAGTGATTTTCCATCACTCAGGTCAGAAAACCCCAAAAATCAATTATTGATTATTTTAATTAATAAATTGATGAATAATGGAGCAAATCCAAAATCCTAGATCAGTGGATTCTTAGCCGATTTGATTGAAATTAGTTAGATCTGAACCAGATTAATTGGATCTGACAAATACTTGACTGAAGGAGGTGATCTGGACAGATCCAGAGTTGATCTTCAACATCCTTTATTGGAAATTGCGCCCTCTCTCTTTCCTCCACATGTGTGGGATCTCCTAGAAGCTCTGTGGATTGATGTGTCAGCTAGATCAACCCCTTGATTGACAAGTAGGCTTAGTTTTGCTTCAGATCAGCATTGATTGAATCTCCCTCAGCTGCAGTGGTCTGTCTCCTTAGGATTTGCACCCCCCCTAGGCTGGATCTCTTGTTTTTTGTATAAATAAAGCTCAGGCTACCTCTTCCAAGCTAGTTAGAGTTGGATTGAGGAGTTGTGGCCATTGTAATACTCCTATATTTTTATTGTGAATAAAGAATCTTTGGAGGCTATACCATGTAGTGCATGTGTTTTTGTGGATTCCCAGCGTCATGCTGCTAATGTGGTAGCTGCAATTTCTTTCCAATTTCTGTGCTGCTTTTGTTTTCTGGCTTCAAGGATTTGGTTGAATCAAGTAAGGGTGTAAAATAGGTAAGTTAGATTACTTGCTCTTGTTTATCCATATTATGTATGCTCAAGAATTTCAGTTATATGCTTAAATAAGATTATTTTTGCATGATCTTTCATTTTTGTTGCTTTATACATCTATATCCAGATCTCACGAGGTGTTGTGCAGGCTTGTGTTATATAGTTGCAGGTTCCTGATTGGATGAAGGTGTGGGTCAATATTGACTCCATTCCTTATCCAATAAGCTCAATACTCTGGCCCTCAGCACTCCACAAAAGGGCCTCCTTTCAACTTGTTCCATTCAAGAACCGAGCCGACCTTCTCTCCTCTTCTTCTCTTTTCTTTAAAAAGTCAATTTTCTTACCTGGTTACTGTGTTCGAAAGATTTTTTATCATTTATATCTGTTATATCAAAGTAAAATTTACATGGATATGCTATTTCAAATCTCATAGTCTAGATCTCACTTCTAAAAAGTATCATTAAGCATTATAGATCTAGCATAAGGAAATCTTCCGTTTTGCATGGCAAGTTAAAGAAAATCAGTAGGTTGCATGCTCTAGATTTCCTTTTATGTATTAAAAAAATTAAGTCTAGCAATTAGTGCATATTTCATTGGCTACAAAAACATCAATCCAAGATCCCAAGGAAAGCTTTCTTTCCTTGGTTCCTTTTTCACCTGTTTAGCTAGTTTTAACTTAATCTTTTTTGAGTTAAGGTAGGGTTCATTGGCTAGTTTTGCTAGGGTTTGCGTAATTAGATCGAGTCTTTTCGTTTTTTGAGTCATTGTGGATTCAGGTGGGGCACTTCGTCATTCTCATCGTTTAGCAGGACTTCCTCATTCCATGTCTCCTCCTCCTTTGGGAGAGATAAATAGACAGTTTGGGTAGAATACTTCTCACTTTGATTCACACACAATGGGAGATCACGAGGATAAGATTCTTGAGATGTCCTCTCCACCTCATGAGGTTGGGGATGAATATCCTACTCCTGTATATGATCCTTCACTGAAAATACCTTCACATTCTGGTTATGATCTGTCATTCACAGGTCATCAGTATTGGTTACTAGGCGACGAGACTCATTATGAACCCACAAGCACTAGTCATGTTTGTTATGGCATGTCTGATATCCCTGCACTCGATCTGGCACATCATGTTGAGTCAAAAATTGAACCTAGATAGTTTTAACTTAATTTTTTTTTATTTAAGGTAGGCTGATCCAAAGGTACTCTTAAAGTGATTTTGGGCATATGTTATTATAACATGCTTGCTGGCTTTTACCAGGTGTAACAGAGAAGAAAATAAGATTTTGTTCGAAAGTGGCCTTGGGAGTGTTCAAATACCCCCATGGGTCTCCCCTTTCAGTACATATTTCATTGGATACAAAAACATCAATCCAAGATCCCAAGGAAATCTTGCTTTCCTTGGTTCCTTTTTCACCCGTTTAGCTAGTTTTAACTTAATCTTTTTTTAGTTAAGGTAGGCTGATCCAAAGGTACTTTTAAAATGATTTTGGGCATATGTTATTATAACATGATTTCTGGATTTTACCAGGTGTAACACAGAATAAAATAAGCTTTTGTTCGAAAGTGGCCTTGGGAGTGTTCAAATCCCCCCAGTGGTCTCCCCTTTCACTAAAATTTAAAAATTTTGGAGAGTTGTAAGATCTTGGATTCATCATGTATAAGGACCAGGAGGTTTCTAATATTTCATTTTTATGATATTGTAACCAATAATAATAAAATAAAATCTTTTTTTGAGTAGGCTCTTTCGAGCCCGCTCCCCATCCCCCTAGGGGGATCTGCGTCTGTTTCACTCTTTTTCTTTTTTCCGTTTTTTCTGCTATAGTTTAGTATTGACATGTAGGATTGTATACTTTGATATAATTTTCCATTATTCCATATTTTAATTTCAAAAGTAATCATAGTACTTACCCCATGACTTCCCGATTGACCCGCAAGGGGAAAGAGATGCGTGGTAGGACTAATTAGAAAATCGACATTGTGTATCTTTGACTCCTTTTTCATAAATTGTTTCATTAGACATAATAAAATTAACCCCTCCTTGATTCCCCGATTGAGATCCACTTGGATTGAAAGAGGTTCTTGGAGAGTTTTCTCTTTAACAAGAACACGTATCTTAAAATTAACTATATTTGGTTATGAACCTCCGATTGTTGTGTATGGGAGTCTCAAGACTCTCCTAGGTGAGACATACCTACTTCATTCAGGATCTCACATATCCTACCCTTGTTATCTTGTGATTTGGCTTTACATTTTATAAGTGTATGCTCTGTGCATGCTAGTTTTGCTAGGGTTTGCGTAATTAGATCGAGTCTTTTCATTTTTGAGTCATTATGGATTTAGGTGGGGCACTTCGTCGTTCTCTTCATTTAGAAGGAATTCCTCATTCCATGTCTCCTCCTCCTTTGGGAGAGAGAAATAGAAAGTATAGGTAGAATACTTCTCACTTTGATTCACACACGATGGGAGATCACGAGGATGAGATTCTTGAGATGTCGTCTCCACCTCATGAGGTTGGGGATGAAATGCCTACTCCTGTATATGATCCTTCATTGAAAATACCTTCACATTCTGGTTATGATCTGTCATTCACAGGTCGTTAGTATTGGTTACTAGGCGACGAGACTCATTATGAACCCACAACCACTAGTCATGTTCGTTATGGCATGTCCGATATCCCTGCACCCGATCTGGCACATCATGTTGAGTTAGAAGTTGAACCTAGCTCCTTGATTTTGTTGAGTACCCCTTCGAGCTTTGGAGAAATCTAGATTAAGCTCTTGGCATACAACAAGAATATGAGAGCTATATGGAGAGCAAGAAATGTTATATTTTTATCATTTAGGCTAGCATTATATTAGGATCTTTAACTGAGAGAATAACAAGCACATCAATCAAACACAAGAGACAATAGAAACAAATATTTTCCTCGGGGAAACCATAAAGGAGAAAACCTCACAACTTCTTCCTACAATAAGATGGTATCCCGACAGTAGTAGTCTCTCTCTCTGATCCCAGCTTCTTCTCTCTCACTCATGTGCCCCAGTGAGTGAGTGTGTGTGTAATAAATAGAGAGTCTCACTCTCTATTTATATTTTTTCGTTCACTTAAATTTTAACTCTGTTATGTATGCTTGAGTAATCCTAACTTAGTTATGTAGGCTTGAGTAACCACAATTGGGGTACTAATGACCTGACTTGCATTAACTCAACTAGGGCTAACTTCTCTAGGAGAGTCTAATAACCATAGTGCCCCACAAATGTGGGGACTTTAACCCTTGATCAATAGGAGGGTTACCCACAATGACTTGACATGACTTGTTTACATTATAGAATCTCTCGATCAGAACATCAAGGCATGACATGACTCAATTACATTACCGACACTTTTTGGAATAAACATCGGGGTACAATACATAAGATATACAAGTGAATACATTCCAAAGTTACAATTACAACAACACTCCCTCTTAACTAGGAAGGAATTCTTTCGACACAATTTATCAGCACAAGTATTTTTCTCTCTATCATCTGGATCATCATCGAGTTCTTTCCATCTTCATCTTCAAGTCATCTTCACTGGATCTAGATTATCACTTGATACGGATCATCATCATAGGATCTGGATCATCACTGGATTTGGATCATCACTTGATCTAGAACATCTCTGGATCTGGATCATCTCTGGATCTAGATCATCTCTATTGGATCATCATCATAGGTGCTATCTCTTGATTCTTCTCGTCATAGGAAGTTCTATATAACGGGCCATTTTTCATGCTGGTTGCAGGCCTAGCCTCCAAGTAGGTCTTCATCTTCTTCAACACTTATATCTGACCATGATAGGAAACTTTATTCACACAACATGTCAGAGAGGATATGCACTTATATCTGACAACGATAGGAAACTTTATTCACACATCATGATAGGAAACTTTATTCACACATCATGTAAAAAAGGCTCTGCACTTATATCTGACCATGATAGGAAACTTTATTCACACATCATGATAGTGAAATTTATTCACATATCATGATAGGAAACTTTATTCACACATCATGATAGGAAAATTTTATTCACACATCATGTCAGAAAGGCTCTGCACTTATATCTGACCACGATAGGAAACTTTATTTACACATTATGATATGAAACCTTATTCACACATAATTATAAGAAACTTGTATTCACACATCATGTCAAAAAGGATCTCAACCCCAGGCTGAGTGTTAGTCACAGACTGAAGAAATTCTTGGTAACTAACCAGGTGCCTCCATTCTCCCAGAGAATGGCATTTAGCACTTATATCTGATCATGTAGGAACCAATCCTACAGTCACATCAGAATGGCTTAGCACTCATATCTGACATGGAAGGGACCAATCCTCTCACCATGATAGAATGGCTCTTCCCTTACATCTGACCATTAAAGGAACCAATCCTCTCACCATGTCAAAATGGCGCATGGACTCATCACTTCCCCTTGGAGGGAACCTCGATCTGGAGAACACCAAGCTTCTCCTTGAAGAACTCAAACTTCACTATGGCAAATGGCTTAGTCAACACATCAGCTATATGTTCATCCATCAAAACATACTGGAGATTCACTGCTCCTCTCTGCACCATATCCCTGATATAGTGATATTTGATCTCGATATGCTTTGACTTGTCATGGAACATTGGGTTCTCTAACAACTTCACACAACTTTGGTTGTCGCAATATATACAAGTAGCATCCAACTAGAGATCAAATAAATCAGACAGTAGCTTCCTCATCCATACTGCCTCACAACTAGCTGAACAGGTTGCAACATACTCTGTGTTAGAAAACAGGACCATAGAGCAATAACAGATATACAATTAAAGCAATAAACAAGATCCAAAACACATTAAAACATTACAAAGAGACACAAATATAACATGGTTCACCCAAACAATGGGCTACATCCATAAAGAAATTTCCAGTCCTTTTATTACAGTCAAAAAAGATGAAGGAATACACCCTGTAGAAAAACTGTTACACTTCCTCTTCACGCTCTCACAGTCTCTCTTCCAATACAATACAATACCATCCTCAGTCATTTTACAATGCTTTATTTCATAGGGAAAATACAATGGGAAAATTCTAGGGTTAACCCAATACCATGGGTTTGCAATACTGTTGGCCAACACACATCCCCAAAAAAATTCTCGGTGGCTCTGCCCCTGAACCCCCTTTTTAGAGGCACTTCCTCGAACCCCAAGGAAGGGGGAATGACTGTACAGTACTCCTGGGTTACAATCATGACTGAATAATATCTCTGGATCTGGAAGATTAGGTTCCACAACCAACAATCTCCCACTTGGAGACTGATCACAGCAACTCCACCGCTACTTCACTTGCTAGACTATGCTCTAGACCTTGGACTTGGCAAATTTATTCTTTTCACCTTCATTCTTGAAGGCCAACAAAAACTGAGCAGGGACTCAGTTTCTCTCTAGTTACTCCCTTTGTCAACATGTCTGGAGGATTCTGGCTAGTGAATCTTTTCCAGTTTTAACAGTTCTTCATCTAGAACAGATTTTATGAAGTGGTACTTGAGTTGTATATGTTTATTCCTTGAATGAAAGGCTGAGTTTTTTTCAATATGAATGGAACTATGGCTGTCACTGTATATCCTACTATTCTCCTGCTTCTTATCCAATTCTTCCATGAACCTTTGCAACTAAATCATCTCCTTACTAGCCTCTGTAGCGGTAACATACTCTGCTTCCGTTGTTGAAAGTGCAACAACCTGTTGTAGTTTTGAAATCCAACTTACTATTGTTCCACCTATAGTAAACACATACCCTGTGGTGCTCCTCCTACTGTCTTTATCACCATCCATATATGCATCAACATATCCTTGTAGAATAGTGTCTGAACCTCTAAAACATAATGCATGAGAAGTGGTACCTCTCAAATACATGAGAATCCATTGTACTGCTTTCCAATTCTCTTTACCTGGATTCATCATATACCTACTCACAACTCCCATTGCATGTGCAATATCTGGTCTTGTGCACACCATGGCATACATCAAGCTCCCAACCACTGATGAATAGGGAATCTTGGACATGTAATCTATTTCTTCATGTGTCTCTGGACACATATCCTTGCTTAGTTTGAAATGGCTGTCCAAAAGTGTACTCACTGGTTTTGCATTCTTCATTCTAAACCTCTGCAACACCTTTTCTATGTACTCACCTTGAGAAAACGTTAATTTGCGATTTTTCCTATCTCTTGTTATTCTCATACCAAGGATTTGCTTTGCAGCACCCAAATCCTTCATCACAAATGATTTAGCTAGTTTTGTTTTGAGCACATTTATATCTTGCATGTTAGACCCTGCAACAAGCATGTCATCCACATACAATAACAAGATAATATATCTTCTGTTATCTAGCCTCTTGAAATAAACACAGTGGTTAGAATCACATCTATCATAACCTTGTTTTGTCATAAACTTATCAAATTTTAAATACCACTTCCTTGGAGCTTTCTTCAGGCCATACAACCTCTTCTTCAACCTGCAAACCAAATTCTCCTTCCCTTTGTCCTCATACCCTTGTGGCTGCTGCATATAAATATCTTCCTCCAAATCCCCATGGAGAAAGGTTGTTTTTACATCTAACTATTCAAGATGCAAATCTTCTATTGCCACTAGACTTAAAATAGTTCTAATTGAAGTCATTTTAACAACAAGAGAAAATATTTCATCAAAGTCTATGCCTTTCTTTTGTGCAAACCCATTTACAACAAGTCTAGCCTTGTACCACTTCTTTCCTCCATATTCTTCCTTCAACCTATAAACCCATTTATTCTGCAATTCCCTTTTTATTCCAGGAAACTTAACCAGATCCCAAGTTTGGTTTCTTACCAATGAGTCCATCTCCTCATCCATTCCTTGCTCCCACTTCTTTCTAGTTTCTACCTGCATTGCTTCTTCAAAACATTCTGGTTCACCAGAATCCATCATCAATAAATAATATAGTGAAGGAGAGAATCGTTCAGGGGGTCTACTTAACCTGCTAGACTTTCTTACAGTTGCAGGAGTTTCAGGTACCTACTGCTGCTCTTGATTTTCTGGTGCTTTTGGAACTTCATTTTCTTTGATTTCATCAAGCACTGTGTACTCTGTGTTTTCCTTTTCTTCTTTCTTTCCCTGCAGTTGATCTTTGTACACAACCTTTTCATTGAATACTGCATCTCTAATCCTAATGATTTTGCAATTTTTAAGATACCATAAGCAATAACCAAAATCATCAACCCTATATCCAATTAAAGTACATTTCTTGGATTTAGCCTCAATCTTTGTTCTATCATCTTTATCAATATGGACAAATGCTTCACAACCAAAAGTTCTCAGAAATGAGTATTTTACCTATTTACCTATCCATGCCTCCTCTAGAATGCCACCATCCAAAGCGCTTGAAGGCCCTCTGTTTATTAAATAAACAGTAGTGTTTACAGCATCAGCCCAAAGCTGTAAGAGAAACCCTGCATGCAATCTCATACACCTTGCATGCTCCATGATTATTCTGTTCATCCTTTCAGACACACCATTTTCTTGGGGTCTTCCAGGGACTGTCTTCTCTCTGCGAATCCCATTGTGTGAATAGTAACTCTCAAACTCCTTGCTATAGTACTCGCCTCCATTATCAGATCTAAGAAATTTCAACCTTTTTCTTGTCTCATTCTCAGCCAAAGCTTTCCACTTCTTAAAAGATTAAACACATCATATTTTTGTCTAATGCAATAAACCCAAGTTTTTCTAGTTGGATCATCAACAAAAGTAACATAATAATGAGAGCCACCAAGATATTGTACCTGAGCTGGTCCCCATACATCTGTATGGACAAGATCTAACTTTTCACTCTTCTTTTGTTTCCCAACCCTTAGAAATCTAACTCTCTTATGTTTTCCATAAACACAGTTCTCATAGAATTCCAAACTTACTTGCTTTAGATCAAGAAACAGTTTCCTTGAGTGGAGAATCTGCATCCTCTTCTCACTCATGTGGCCAAGCCTATGATGCCACAATGCCGCGCCTGTTTCTATGGAAGCTATAGAGATAGAATAATCAATATTATGAGAAAATAAATATAACGTACCTAACCTATCTCCTTTTTCAATTACCATTGATCCTTTAGTGATCTTCCACCATGTTTCTCCAAATGCAGACAAACAACCGCTATCTCCCAACTGCCCTGTTGAGATCAGATTTCTTTTCATAGCAGGAATGTTCCTTACATCCTTTAGCAACCATTCACTTCCATTATTTAACTTAATCTGTACCTTACCCTTTCCAACAATTTTACATGGTTCATCATCCCCCAATAGCACATGCCCAAAATCACCTTGAACATAATCATGAAAGAATTTCCTATGGGGTGTAGCGTGACATGAAGCCCCTGAATCTACTACCCAGTAATCACTAGTATTATCTAATGCAAGAATCAAAGCATCTTGTAATACATCACCTGCTACATTCACTTCCTGAGTAGTCTCTTGCTGTTTGTCTCCTTTTTTCTTTGGAGCTCTACAGTCTTTCTTCATATGTCCTTTCTTACCATAGTTCCAACACTCTATTTTTCTGAATCTGGACTTGGATCTTCCCTCTTTAGACTTGTCGTGATTTCCTGGGCTCCTTCCTCTCTCATTTTGTCTCCCTCTATTCTCCATGGTCAACGCATTACCTGATGTCTCACCTGTGCTTTTTCTTCACATTTCCTCGCTAAGAATAACACCAACAACATCATCAAACTTAAGAGTGTTTGAACTAGGGACATAGTTACTTACAGCCATGACCAAGCTATTCCAGCTTTCTGGCAATGAGCACAAGATTAGAAGAGCCCTAACCTCATCATCAAAGTTCACTTTTACAGAACTTAACTGACTGGTAAGTGTATTAAACTCATTTAAATGGTCAGCAGCAGATCCACTTTCAGACATCTTCATATTAAATAAACTCTTCATTAAAAATACCTTGTTAGAAGCCAAGGGTTTTTCATAGAGCTTACTCAATGCGCTTATCACACCCTCTGTTGTTTTTTCTTTAGAAATATTGAAGGCCACCAACGAAGCCAGGCACGGCTGTATTATTAGTAGTGCCTTTCTATCAAGAACCTCCCATTCTTCATCCTTCATAGTCGTCGACTATTTTTCTTTTCCACCCAACGGCAGGTACAGATCCTTCTGGTACAGATAGTCCTCCATTTGCATCTTCCATAACTGATAGTTTTGGCCATTAGGTTTCTCGACCCTAAACTTTCCTTCTTCCGCCATTGCTCCCACTCGAACCAGGAACTCTTTTTTCTTGCAATTTTAACAACCAAATAGAATTTTTGGCTTTGATACCAATTGTTAGAAAATAGGACCGTAGAGAAATAATAGATATACAGTTAAACCAATAAACAAGATGCAAAACACATCAAAACATTACAAAGAGACACATATATAATGTGGTTCACCCAAACGATGGGTTATGTCCACAAAGAAATTGCCAATCCTTTTTATTATAGTCCAGAAAGATGAAGGGATACACCCTACAGCAAAACCACTGCACTTCTTCTTCACGCTCTCACAGTCTCTCTTCCAATACAATACAATACCATCCTCAGTCGTTTTACAATGATTTCTTTTATAGGGGAAATACAATGGAAAAATTCTAGTGTTAACCCAATACCATGGGTCTGTAATACTGTTGGCCAACAAACATCCCAAAAAAATTTCTCGGGGCCTCCATCCCTAAACCCCCTTTTTCAGGGTGCTGCCCTGAATCCCAAGCCAGGGGGAATGAGTGTACATTAGTCCTGGGTTACAATCACAACTAAATAATATCTCTGGATTTGGAAGATTAGGCTCCACAACCAACACTCTACTTCAACTGTACTCAGTGCCATGCAAGACTGTTTCCTACTAAACCAAGAGATCACACCTGATCCCATACTGGAAAAACACCTTGAGGTGCTCTTTCTATCAATGGCACTGCCTTCCCAATATGAATCAACATAACCTTCTAGGTTTATCTTCTAATCAGCCTTATACTTGAGCCCATAATCAACTCTATCCCTCAAGTACCTCAAAATATGCTTTACAGCAATCAAGTGAACATGTCTCAGATCTGTTAGGAACTGGCTCAAGGTGTTCATAGCAAAGAAAATATTTGGTCTCGTATTCGTTAGGTACACAAGGAGCCAATTATCTTATGATACATTGTATCATCAATCGTCTGCGATGAAGAATCACTTAGAAGATTTATATTTGATGCCATAGGTGTGGTCATGGTTTTGCAGTCCATCATCTCGAACATCTTCAGGATCTCTAATGCATACTTCCCTTGTCCGAGGAAGATTCCATCTGCATTCTGCCACACCTCCATGCCTAGAAAATAGTGCACCATACATGAGTCCTTCATTTCGAACTCAACAGAAAGCTTTCTCTTCGTATCAGCAATCAAACCATCCATACCTGTTACAAATGGTCATCTACATATAGTAGGAGTATCACTAGGTTACCATCTTCAACCTTGTAGTAAAGGTTGGAATCCTCTTTACTCTCAGTAAATCCTAGAAACATCGGTAAGATGTTTGTCATGTTGTACCATGTCGAACCTCAGGATCTTCTATAGTCACTCCCTCTGAAGCAAAGCATCATTCTCCATCTATCTTTCATACTCTATGTACTGAAACATTCTGTACCAGAGTGACAAGTAGCTTCCTCTGCTACTAATATTCTATGTATCCATCTAGGATCACTGGATACCAAGATCCTCTATCTTGAACTTTTTCAAAGGTTCTTCTCGCACCCATCTGTGAGCTTGTCATCTTCTTCAAGCTCCTCGTGTATGTATTATCCCATGGGTGTCTTCTGAGCTCATACAAGGTCTTCTTTAATTTCCACACATGAGTCTACCTTTCATGTGCCTCAACTCCCACTGGATGCAAATGTGTCTTCATAGTCTATTCCTTAATTTCATGAGAAGCCTCATGCTACGAATATGACCTTGTATCCTACAATGTTTCCATCTATCGCATGATGGAACTACAAACTTCCCTTCATGTATTGATACTGCATCCTAGACATTATTTTTCTTGAACTGGTCTTCTCTTTCTTCTTGGTTACTTCTTCATGGCTGGAAGGTTCTGCATCAATGATGTCACTGCATTCATCATGTTAAGTCATGAATTTGTCTTCTTTAGTTTTCTATTTTGTTTGTGTTTTTGAAATTTGCTAATGTTCTTACCTCAAGGAAATTTTGGCTTAGAGTTCAAACTTGAGTTTGTTGGGGCGCGCACCCTAATGGTCCTTAAGGTGGGTAACTCCGCGGGTTTTTGGGAACTTGTAAGCAGAGCTACAGCTCAAAATAGTCTTAGGGGTGTCGGGGTTGAGTAAAAACCTTATTTTGTAATAAACCCATGGTTTAAATCTAGGGTTTAGGGTTCGGGGTGTCCATGGTTTAAGCCCATGGTTTTGTAATATGTGCGCTGTATAAATATGCACTCTTGTAAAGAAGGTTAGGATTTTTGTGTAAGAGGAATTGATGCGAAGCTAAGGCTATTTTGGAAGAAAAGGTTAAGTCCCAGCTGTGTGTGTGGATGACTTCTGCAGCTGTGTGCGTAGATGGTTTTGGGTGAATAAGGAAATCTGCAGCTGTGTGCGCAGAGGCCTGCAGTTGTGTGCACGGCTTTGAGGACTCGAAGGGATCTGCAGCTGAGTGCGCAGATCAAAACTGTGGTTTTTGTAGAAAGTTGAATAAAACACAGTTCTGTGGAAGTAACCCCTACACTGGGGGTGAACCACGTTATATCTAGTGTCATGGTTCTATGTGTTGTTTCTATTGTGTTCTTTTATGCATTAAATCTATATATCTGATAAGTAAAGATCACTGCTAGATAATAGTTTCGCTGTGAATTCCCAGTAAAGGGTTGCGCAAGGCACTGTTTGTTTATCTAACTGCGAAGCTAAATAAGTGAATGTTAATCTCTATGATTTACATTTATAATCTGTTTGAAAGCTAAAGGTACAGTAATATCCCTCTTCTGCTTGCAGAAATCTAGTTCTGCGGCACCCCATAGCAGTTTTGGGTGAGACTGCAACCTGTTCATAGGTTGTTGCCGAAAGGGCCAACTCTGTGGGTCTTTTGTTGGTGTGAAGTTAAAGGTATAAAACCTGGGTTTGCCCTATAGCCCAACAAATTGGTTTCATTTCCAGTTGAACTTAGTATCTTCTCAAGAGGGGTTTACATCGTACCTCCAGGGCTATGTTCTGGAGACCCTCTGTGAAGGAAATCGGTGATTGTCTTGACGAGACTTATCTGAAATTCGCCGCGCAAGAGAACAAAGATCCGCGTCGTAGTGCAAATGAATTTTTACAAAGGTATGTTTTTTGTGATGTATATGAGATTTTCTTTGGTAGTATCCACATAGAGTTGCACCAATGGTTATCCAGGTTAACAGAGAGAAGAACGAACTTCCAAGAACGTCAGTTTTCTGCTTGGACCCTCGCGAGAATTAATATACTAAAAAGGGTGAACAACGAGATATCCTGCGTTGTTGACTTCTGGAAAAAATGAACCCTTTAAGCATTTGTGACGGAGTTTGCCATCGACATGAGTACCTCCTTTAGTGAAGCTGAGTGGTAGTTTTTCAAAGGACTAAGGGGTAAGTTTTTGAATTCATTTAGTTTAAGAATTAAAATGCTATTAGCCGAGAAAGGTATATTGCTAATTGAATCAGACCGTTAGAGTTAGTATTACTAACCTATGTTTGCAAGTGCAAATACCTTTGACGAGCAAAGTGGTTTGCTGCGAAGTGGAAAAAGGTACAAGAGATATTTTGGATCCTATTCCCAGGGTTAGCATACCGAGTACCCCTCTATAAATCCCGTAGATTCCGAAGAAACCCCTTCTGTTGGAAACCCCCTAGTAACCCCGCAGCGAAGACCTATTATCCCTGAGAACCCGTCGTAGTTTGAAAGTCACCCTATCCCGAGTACTCCTGTCGCATGTCAGTCTACCCCAGTAAGTTCCCCCCCACCTACTTCCATTCCCCCTCCATCCCCCCCTAGATCCACTATGGCCCATATTTATGATGACATTAAGCTACCTGTTTTCAAAGGAACTGGATCAGAGGACCCATAACAGTTCTAGTTTTTATGTGAAGTAGTATGGACTGCTAAGTCCATTACGGATCAAGATACCAAAAGAGCGCAGCTGGTTACTTCTTTTAGAGACTGTGCTCTGACCTGGTTCATGAAGTTCTCCAGCACTCATAATCATGCAGTGGCTGATATAAAAGCCACAATGATAAAGGAATTTAAGAAGCCGAAATCCGAGTCGCAGTGTATCACTGAATTGAAAGAGATTCAGCAGAGGCATGGAGAATCAGTGTGGGACTTTGATCAGAGGTTCAAAGTCCTGCTACACCAAGTTAGTTTTACCATTGGACCTGCGCAGTACAAGGAATGGTTCATTGCAGCATTGCTACCGCATATCCGAACTCCACTCATGCAACAGAAGGTTGCTGACCAGTAGGAGGCTCTGGAAATCGTGATGAAGCTTGAAACCACCCCTGTCGCAGACAATTTTGGTATTGCTCAAATCCAAGCGTAGTTGGCAGCGATGGCTCTGGAGCTTCGCGATATGAAACAAGGAAAGACCAGCTACGAAGAGGTTTGGTGTACGCAATGTCGCACAGAATGTCATGCCAAGGAACACTGTCCTATGGTAAGAAATCACCTGAATACTGGTGCACCAAACCCGTTTAACCCACAAGTTCTTTATTATGAGCTTTGCAGAACAATAGGGCAGCATCGCCTCAAAGACTGCTATCTGCTACAGAGGTATGGGAAAGTACCTAAGAACCCCTATTGTAAATTCTGTAAGTCTGTAGGACATAATGAAGATGATTGTCGCAGTTATGACTTCATGAGAGAGCACACCTACGATGCTTATCGGGTACAAAATGAGGGACTAAGCAATGATGGCTATGGGCCCTGCAGTGGTGCATCAGGTAGAGGCGCTTTCAGAAGCCATGGTGGTGGCGGTATGGCTGGCAGAGGATGCGGTCAGGTGGTGTGTTATAACTATAACCAGGCCGAACATCTGGCTCACGACTATCAAAACCCCACTACGACATGTCGGTATTGCCGAGCTAGTAGATCATGTGATCGAGCAGTGCCCACAGTTGATTGCTAAGATTCAGGAACGAAACAGTGCCCCTACTCAGAATCTTCAGATGATTTCTGTCGAGCAAAGACCTGCCCCAACCATTAATGTTGTTACCTAGAGCGGAGCTACGACGCACACACAGACTAAGGAGGACCAGCCTGGTGAAGCTTGGGTTCATAAGGCCCCTGTGAAAGTTCCCGCCTTTGATATTGAAAAAGAGAAAGAGACATTCATGGAAGCCCAGAAAGATTTTGTGGATTTTAGTACATCAGTAGTACCTGCGCAACCACATCAGCCGGAGTCGCAGCTGCAAGAAGCTTCGACAGATAAAGTAAGTACACTATCCTCCTTTTTACAGAGCTGTATGAAACTCTTAAGGAATCAACATGCTTTAAAGGAGTTGCAAAAAGTTCTTGCTGTCTGTGAACCTCAGAGAAGAGTTGATAAGAAGAAAACTGTTAATTGTGTCCGACGAACTAGTAGGGCAATGAGATTGAATGCCCAGATAGGAGAGTATGATATGAATGATGATATTTTGGATCTCGGATCAGAGGCAAATGTCTTAACCAAACAGACTTGGGAACAAATGGGAAAACCTACCCTCGCCTGGTCCCCTATACAGTTGAGGTTAGCCAATCAGCAGAAGATTGTGCCCCTTAGACGATTCCCTAATGTTCCAGTAGATATTGATGGCGTCTGTACTGTAGCAGACTTCGAAGTTATTGAGATTATTGACGACAGCAATCCCTATCCAGCCTTGTTAGGTATTGAGTGGGCAATGGCAAATGCTGCAGTTATTAACCTTAAGAAGAGATTTATGACTTTCGAAGGGAAAGATTTGAGAGTCATAGTCCCATTGGATCCTTCTCAAGGAGAAAGGTACACATAACCCCTTCGAGAGGAGGATCAGGATGTGTTGGACCATATCTACAATATCACAGCGAAGGAAGAAGATTATGTTGATCCTAATGCCGAAGTTATTATGGATTGGCAGTGTGACAGCTCCTACATGAGGGATTCAGATGATGGTCTAGAGAATTGGCAGAATAGATTGTATGAGTTACATGGCCACCGTTGTGCAAGAATTATCAAGTCTCTTAGATGGCTTGGCTCGCAGACCATACCCTTACCTTTTTTTGATGGTTCGATAGACCCAGAAGAGTTTATTGAGCAATTCTCATCCTAGATACCAGATTCACAGAACATGGAGACTTTGGAATCAGTCTTCAGAGCTACAGCAGCCAGATGGTGGAATGGTCACAAATGGTACATTCATAGTTGGGAAGTTTGCCAATAGTCCCTTCACCTGAGATTCACGGATCGACCATAGGAGGTCTACAGCAGGTTTAATGGTAAGACCAACCCTCAGAAGCATTTGCAGCAATGTTATGAATCCTGGAAGCATGTACCTCGTGCAGAGTGGGTACATAGGTTTGTGCACACCTTGGATCCTATTGCAAAGAATTGGTATGAAAAAGTCGAGCTTCGCTGGGATACTATAGCAGAATACCAACTGGATTGGAAGGCCCAAGAAGCCAATGCAGTCGAATGTTATAACCTCGCAATTGACGAGGATGATGATCCACGCAACAATGATATTCCAAAGTCAGAAGGCCACTGCAAAGTTCATGGACCAGCAGTTGAAGTACCTGAGGTGACACAACCCTTGAAGACGCGGACCGTAAACATTGGCTCAGAAGAACAGCCTAAGCATGCTACCATTGGAGATTATTGGGACGATGAAATGGTACGCAAAGTGACCCAACTTATCCATGAATATCAGGACCTATTTCCCACAAAGTTTTCAGAGATGAAAGGTATCTTGGGTGATATAGGAGTCATAAAGATCCAATTGAAACCTGATGCGAAGCCTGTGAAACAGCGTCCTTATAGGTTGAACCCTAAGTATAAGGAAAAAGTTAGGATGGAGCTGGATAAGATGCTTGCTGCAGGAATTATTGAGCCCGTTGATGAATCTGAGTGGGTCAGTCCTATGGTGGTCCAAGATAAGAAGACTAAGGGTGAAATCTGAATCTGTGTTGATCTAAGAAAGCTGAATGATGCTTGTCTACATGACCCTTTCCACACACCCTTCATAGATGAAGTGTTAGACAATGTCGGGGGTCAAGAAGTGTACTCTTTTACTGATGGATTTTTAGGTTACCATCATATCAGAATTTCTCTAGAGGATTGACATAAGACAACCTTTGCTACAGAAATGGGATCCTTTCAGTATATAGTTATGCCCTTTGGATTGAAGAATGCACCTGCTATATTTTCTAGAGTAGTCATCTCTGCCTTTAAAGAATATATACATAAATTCTTAGAAGTTTATTTTGATGACTGGACTATCTTTGGGCTACTCAAAGACCATATAAATAGCTTAAGACTTATGCTGGATAAATGTAGACAGCACCAGATTTCCTTGAACTTGAAAAAGTGTATCTTTTGTGCACCCTTTGGGATCCTGCTAGGTCACATTGTATGTAAACAAGGCTTGATGATGGATCCGGTGAAGATAGCTATTATTGTGAACCTTCCACCTCCAAAATCTATTAGACAACTTCACACTACACTTGGTCATACTGGATATTACAGGAAATTTATCAAAGGATACACTCAGATTACTGCTCCGATGGAAAAGCAGTTGAAGAAAGATATTAAGTTCGAGTGGACACCTGAGTGTCAAGCAAGCTTGGACATTCTGAAGGAAAAGATGGTAACTGCTCCTATCTTAGTATTCCTTGACTGGAATAAGGAATTTCATGTGCATGTCGATGCATCCTCCATTGCTCTGGGTATAGTATTGGCCCAGTCAGGTGAAGGTAATATTGATCACCCCATTTCTTTTGCAAGTAGGAAATTGTCCACAGCAGAGAAAAATTATACTACAATAGAACGAGAAGGTCTAGCTATGGTTTATGCATTGCAGAAGTTTCGACATTATCTGTTAGGATTTCATTTTAAGATGTTTACTGACCATCCTACTTTGAAGTATTTGGTTAACAAGCCTGTGCTAGGTGGAAGGATATGCAGATGGCTGCTTCTGTTTCAGGAATATGACTTTGAGATCATAGTCAAACCAGGAAGACTGAATCTAGGTCCTGACCACTTGTCGAGGATCGAGTCGAGAGAAGAACCTATTAGCCTGGACAAAGGTCTTCCTGATGCCCAGTTGTTTTCCATCCAGATGGTTGACGAATACTTTCAGGATATTGTTCAGTATTTGTCTACAGGTTTTCCACCTACCGAGATGACAACACAGCAGAAGAAGCAGCTGGTGGTTCGAGCAGCTAACTTTACCTTAATAGCAGGACAACTATATAAGATGGGACCAGATGAAATACTGCACTAATGTGTCCTAGAACATGAGAAGCCGCTAATTTATGGCTGAGGCACATTCTGGGGAAGCAGGAGGCCATTACGCAGGAAAAGCTACAACACAGAAGATTTTGACAGCCGGATTGTGGTGGCCCACAATTCACAAGGATGGAAGAGAATATTGCCACAGCTGTGACATCTGTCAAAGGACAGGAAAACCATCTAGGAGGGATGAGATGCCTCTGGTTCCGCAGGTAACATTACAACCCTTTGACAAATGGGCTATTGATTTTGTTGGACCTATCAACCCCCCCATGAAGAAGTCAGGAGCAAGATACACTATTAGAGCAACTGATTACCTCACCCGATGGGCTGAAGCTCAACCAGTCAAGAACTGTAGCACTGCTACAGCTGCAAAGTTCATCTTTGATAACATCTTGTCCAAATTTGGGTGTCCTAGAGTCCTTATGAGTGATCAGGGATCACATTTTCTAAATAATACTATTGAAGTATTGACTGAATAATTTCAGGTATATCATCAGACGAGTACTGCCTATCATCCACAAGCAAATGGTACTATCGAAGCTTTTAACAAGATCCTTGAACAGGCTCTGACGAAGGTTTGCAGTGTTAACAGAAATGACTGGGATCTTAGAATTCCAGTAGTACTATGGGCTTATAGGACTACCTACAAGAAATTGACAGGCCATACACCTTTTAGGTTGGTCTATGGGCAAGAAGCAGTCATGCCCATGGAATACATTGTTCCTAGCCTTAGAATATATTCTTTCACAGAGATGGATGACCCAGCAATAATAACAGAAAGGATGACAAAGATACTAGAACTTGAAGAGGACAGATTTATTGCAGAGTTTCAGCAGCAAGTGCAGAAAGCTCGAGAAAAAGCATGGCATGATAGACATATCAAGAAGAAGCAGTTCCAGCAGGGTGATCTTGTGCTCTGATATGACAAAAAATTCATGAAATTCCTGGGTAAGTTCAAGACACATTGGAAAGGACCATACATAGTGCAGAAAGTTACTGATGGAGGAGCAGTCTAGTTAGCTAAGTTGAATGGAGAAATTTTACCTTCTATGGTAAATGGCAGTCGTTTAAAGAAGTATAGGGACAGGCCAAGACCTCCTAATCAGAAGTAACACCAGGAAGGACAGTCTAAGTACCAAGAACAGTTGAAATTGGGTGCTAGAATATAATGAAGATGTCCTCAAAACTATGGAGTGTGGAAGACTATCCAAGTTCGAAGGTTAATATTATGTCGAAGGTTCTGTCCAGGAAAACCTGAAGCTAGTAGTTATGTCGGAGATTACAAGTGTGTTGTAGATTAAAATGTGACGGATGGGACAAACTAGACTTGGCGGCGCCGGCACGCGAACTGCCCTCACTTCCTACAATAATGAGATCTTGGGAAAATATGGCACCGTGTGGACAGGATTTCCAACACTTCATCAGATTCGGTGTCATTAATACACCATGATGACAGATTCTGTTTCAGGATTCTATAAGAAGCTACATCGACCTGGGACTCATGCACTGTGCATGTCTTTGAGTTTCTTTAGTTAGCACTATGTCGAATGACTGTGAAGTCCAGAAGTTATTATGAGTGGTCAGGGAGATAGGTCTACTGAACCTTCTGAGTAATCCCCCCAGGCAGCCATACTTGACCAAGGCACAAAGAAAGGCAGAAGTTCGCTCTAAGGGGTCGGAAGAAAGGTAGAAGTGCACTCTATGCCGCACAAAGAACAGCACCGGTCTTCACAGAAAAACTCTAAAACATCCCAAGATGTATCCTCCTGGTTTGACAGAACCACGGCGGCTGTTTGTCTTATGCACCTTGACACGCAACTCTAGGGACCCTAAGTTGTGGATGGTCAAGTGTTCGGCAAGTAGCTCGAAGGATGGGGTCGCTGATAGATCCAGAAGGCCTTAACCAGCATTTCATGAAGGAAAGGAACAAGTAGCTAGCAACTGCATGTATGGCTTCAGCAAGTAGCGCACCAGGCTTCGCCAACAAGATTCTACCACCAGAAAAGCAGCTGAGTGTCCCGGGACGGGGCACTGGTGAGTCTTAGGGGCCTGTTGGGGCATGCACCCTAACGGTCCTTAAGGTGGGTAACTCCGCGGGTTTTTTGGAACTTGTAAGTAGAGCTACGGCTCAAAATAGTCTTGTCGGGGTTGAGTAAAAACCTTATTTTGTAATAAACCCATGGTTTAAATCCAGGGTTTAGGGTTCAGGGTGCCCATGGTTTAAGCCCATGGTTTTGTAATATGTGCGATGTATAAATATGCACTCTTGTAAAGAAGTAAGGTTAGTCTTTTTGTGTAAGAGGAATTGATGCGAAGCTAAGGCTATTTTGTAAGAAAAGGTTAAGTCCCAGCTGTGTGCGTGGACGACCTCTGCAGCTGTGTGCGCAGAGGGTTTTGGGTGAATAAGGAAATCTGCAGCTGTGTGTGCAAAGGCTTGCAGCTGTGTGCGTAGCTTTGAGGACTTGAAGGGATCTGCAGCTAAGTGCACGGATCAGAACTGTAATTTTTATAAAAAGTTGAATAAAACGCAGTTCTGTGGACATAACCCCTACACTGGGGGTGAACCACATTATATATGGTGTCGTGGTTCTGTGTGTTGTTTTTATTGTGTTCTTTTATGCATTAAATCTATATATCTGATAAGTAAAGATCACTGCTAGATAATAGTTTCGCTATGAATTCCCAGTAAAGGGTTGCGCAAGGCACTATTTGTTTATCTAACTGCGAAGCTAAATAAGTGAATGTTAAGCTCTGTGATTTACATTTATAATCTATTTGAAAGCTAAAGCTACAGAAATATCCCTCTTCTGCTTGCAAAAATCTGGTTCCACGGCACCCCATAGTAGTTTCGGGTGAGACTGCAACCTGTTCGTAGGTTGTTTCCAAAAGGGCCAACTCTATGGGTCTTTTGTTGGTGTGAAGTTAAAGGTATAAAACCCGGGTCTTCCCTATAGCCCAACAGGGTTTATGCCTTTAGGTTTTCATCATTTTTGGTTTTTTCTTATGTTTTTTAAAGCTTGCTTTTATGAAAATTTTGTGTAAAGTTCATTTTTGAAGGGTTCTATAGGGTGTATTTCGATTAATGGTTTCATCAATGATAGTAAGATCAAAGGTTCATCATATAAACTAAGTTTTAAAGTTGGATTAGTGATCAAATGAAAAAAAAAATATGTTTGAACTTTCTTGTAGCACAAGAGCGAAAATATAGCACTGGCGCGCTACAAGAAAGTCGCGAGTGCCCAATTGGTCATTTTTCACTTCGATTTTTTCAATGATTTCATTCCTAAGGTGATTAATCACATCAATTAGCAGGTTTGATACATGTATTTCCAGGCTAATCATGTAAACAGGTGGTTGGTCATCATGTGAGGGAAATCATGGCAGTTCCATGCAAATTCATGGAAAATCAAGACAGAGAGTGGAACAAGGCAAAATTTTCGGGAAGAGGTTCTCAAACTAAAGATTACGAAGCTAGTGAATGCTGTGGTGGAGACATATTGCTGAAAAAATGGGAATTTGATAGTTGAAGGAAGAATTAGGGTTTCCCAACGGTGACAGTTAGAATCGATCTGGAGGTTTTAAGACACCTGGAACGTTCAATTCGACACCTATCTAGTAAGGGAATCAATTTCTAATGCATGTATTAAGCTTTGAATGAGGTATCCTGCGTGACCTTTGTCATGACTTGTTAAAATTGGGGTTTTTTCTGATAAGCCCTATGATGTCAAATTTTTAAAGGAAAACATGAATTTACTTACTCAACAAATTTTCAATGATGAGATATTAATCAAAATATCTAAATAGGCATCGTTTGAGTTAGAGCAGCACTGTTGGATATTTTTTATTCTGTGATTAAGCCAAATTGTTGAAACTTGACACAAATCATTTCTTGAATTGGTGATAGGATAGACTGTGTAAACTTGAAGAAAAATAGGCTGTGAAATTACTAACAGGTGCTGGAAAACCCTACAGAAGATGAAGAGAAGTGGAAACACCAATAGGGCTGAGCCCACTGATCTCAGTTGGGTGGATAAATTTCCAGGATGTGTTGAGCTGTTTGAAAATGCTGGATGGTTGATATTTTTTAAGAAAATTGATGGATACAATACTGAAGTTTCTCACAATTTTGCTCAGTGTTATGACAAATATCAAATTGAACACAGATTTGGTGGCTAAGGCAACAGGGGTTAAAAATGAAGGAGAGCTTTGGTTTAAGAAAGTGCCATTTACTTTTAATGCACAGAGGTATCTATTTCCTGGTATTGTTCCAGATTGGGGCAAGGGAGTGCCCATCCATAACTTCAAAGCTGAATGGGTAGAACCTATTAAGGTTTTACAAAGTTACATCACTTGTGAAGGAAGGTATGCCTTCATCTTCAAATACCATTTCAGGTTCCTTCAGCATTTTAGTAGTGAACCAAAGATGAACCTGCCTTTCTTCTTGCTAAAGAGCCTATAGAAGATGTCTAGCAGAATCAAAGAACACCAAGATCATACTAGACAGTCCATCTGTCACCATGGACTTATCAAACTTATTATCAATAGTGCTTTGCAGAAAGAAGGAAAAACTTGGGAATATTTCCTTTTTTTGGTCAAGGTTACAAAAATATCAAGAAGGACAGTCTACTAGAAAGCAAGCTGATAAAGGATAGACCTTGATTAGGAAATTAAGATAGAAAGTAAAGGTTGAAGATGAAGACTATGTCAAATTAGAGGAAGTTACAGAACCTGCAAAAGAAGATTGTGAATCTAAGAAGCATCCAGATGATAGTGAGAACAAAGATTTGCAGTTTATTCACAAGGAGACTCAGCCTATTCAGAATGATACACCAGAAGATACATTCGTTGATGAGAAGATTGCACTTACAGAGAAGGTTTCAGCTGATGAAGAAAACACTAAAGCCCAAAAACAAAGTCCAATTACAGTCTTGTCAGAAGATGAAACATACTTGTTGGAGGATGATAAGTTCCCTGTCATTGATAAAACTAAGGTTGTCACTAAGAAAGAATTTCACAGTCAGGAGGATAGGACAACAGTACCAAAGAAAAGGAAGCTTAGAGTTAAATAATTTGCCTCTGTCATCCATCAAGGAAAAACCTTAAAAATGGTAGGAGAACTTGCTCTAGGCATTAGAGGAATTTTGGGGTCCAAAATGGGCCTCCTAAGGAAAATAATAAAATAATAGTTAAAATAATAAAATAATATTGATTAATTTTGGACGAAGAAAGAAAAAAACTACTTTTTGTGTTCGTATTTTTGACATATCTCATTGTGTTTTTACTCAAATTTCGATTGGGAGAGCTCGTTGGATGTGTAATTTGATTCCGCATCCAATGATTACCCACACTGCATACTTTTGATGGACCCCTCTACCCCAAAAACAAGAAATACTTGAAAAAATGTGATGATGACATCATCATCACATTTTTTCATCTATTTCTTGTTTTTGGGGTAGCGGGGTCCATCAAAAGTATGTAGTGTGGGTACTCGTTGGATGTGGAATCGAATTCCGTATCCAACGAGCTCTCCCGATCGAAATTTGAGTAAAAACACAATGAGATATGTCGAAAATACGAACAAAAAAAGTAGTTTTTTTTAATGACAAATATGTCAATTCAACCATTATGGTTGACTTATTTTATTGAAATTCTATTGGTTCTTGAATTCCATCTCACAAAAACTTATTTTGGCACGTTTTCTTATAAGGCCCATTTTAGACCCCAAATTTCCTCTAATGGTGGAGACCAAATACTAGACCCAGAAACAAACTCAGGCTAAACATGAAGAAATTATTAAACCCTAAATTGAATAAAGAGGGGGTAATTGTGATTGATAACTCTTCCTCTGATGAAAATATGGAGGTTGGTAAGGGTGACAACAAACGGAAAAAAACAATGAAATCAAAAGAAGAATCTAGCCTCACTGAGACCAAGTTGTCTGATGTATTTTTGGAAATACGAGGTCAAATGTTAAAAGAGCAACAAAAAGATGAAATAGAGATTACTCACTTAGAAAACAAACTGATGCTTGATGAAAATGTTCCTGGTGAAACTGAGACTCAAGAAAACCTAATTTTTCATGAAACTCCTACAGAGTTGATGCCTGAAGATGAAGAAATCTATAGAAGACTTAACATTCCATGGCTTCCTAATGAGCTGCAAAGTACAACAGGAAATACAGCATTTGATTCAGAGAAAGAAAATTTACAAAGAACTCTAAACACTAGTACAAGTGATCAATTTTGCCATGGAAAAATGTGACAATATCCACGGAAAAGCGTGGATATTGCCATGTCTAAGTGTTTTTTTTCCCGTGGAAACAATTTCGTTGCAATAGAGACGACCCCTAATTTGCGTCGCAAGAGCGACAATGTTCTATATTTCGTTAGATGACTAAGCCGTCGCTATATCCATGCCTGGCCATCTATGTATCCACGCCTGGCCGTCTCTGTATCCACGCCGGGCCGTCGTTGTATCCACACCGAGCCGTCGCTGTATCCACGCCTGGCCATCTCTGTATGCATGCCGAGCCGTCGCTGTATCCACGCCGGGCCGTCGTTGTATCCACGGCTGTGAAATTTAAAAAAAAATTGCCGTCACTGTATCCACGGCTATAACTGTTTAAAAAAAAATACAAATGCCATAAGACCAATTCCATGTGGAAGTAGGTAATAATCCTTTAATCAAGCCACTATCGATATTACTGTCATCCCTACTGAATAGCTGGACCAAACATGATGCATTTAAGATCTGTTTGAGATATGTTACCACTACTGAAAATGTCTAACCATATAATGGTTGTCTATATTATATCATCTATGTCTTGTAAGTATAGTATTGATTCTTGAACACACATGTTTGATACCCAAAACAATACATATGTGGCATTGAAGGTACAGAAGAGTGCACAGCATTACATAGAGGCAACCATGGATGAAATAGCAATATTGAAGCAAATAGCCGAAGGGGATGTAGATGACAAGAAGTGCGTGGTCAAATTGCTGGATCATTTCAAGCACACTGGACCAAATGGGCAGCATGTGTGCATGGTTTTTGAGTTTTTAGGAGACAATTTGTTGACTCTTATCAAGTATTATGACTATAGGGGTATGCCCTTGCACAGGGTGAAGGAAATTTGCTATCATGCATTGGTAGGATTGGACTACTTTCATCGTCAGCTTTCTATTATTCACACAGATCTCAAGCTTGAGAACATTCTCCTCTTGTCTACAATTGACCCCGCCAAAGATCCTAGGAAATCTGGTGCTTCACCTGTGCTTGTTACTAACAAAAATAAGTCCATATTCCCTATAAATTCTTCCCTCAAGGATGGTAAAAGTGCAAACGGAGGGTTTTCAAGGAATCAGAAGAAGAAATTGAGACGCAATGCCAAGAAAGTAGCAAAATCCTATGTAAATAGTGTCGATGAACCAGAAAATGAATCTGCACTTGAAAATCAGAAAGATGCCATTGAATCTCAAGAGGGGAAATTGGATGGAAATTCTCAAAATGACCTAGCTGACATTGCTTCAAGCAAACAAAGCTTGGATGTCTCTGTGGAAACAGTAGAGGTTGAAAAGCACCATAAAAATTACAGAAAAGCCAGCCGTACTACAAGACAGAGATTGTTGGCATCACTTGATCTCAAGTGCAAGTTGGTTGATTTTGGCAATGCTTGCTGGACCTACAAGCAGTTCACTAGTGATATTCAAATAAGACAATATAGATGCCCAGAGGTTCTTCTCGGATCTAAATACTCTACATCAGCAGATATATGGTCCTTTGCATGCATTGCCTTTTAGCTTGCAACCGGTGATGTATTGTTTGATCCTCATAGTGGAGACAACTTTGACAGAGATGAGGATCACCTGGCCTTGATATACATTTGATGTATGTTTCTATGGCTTCAAAAACATTTAGCCATAGGCCACGTCCTAAGCGGGCTATTGTAGGCATTGCATGAGTAGATTCAACAGCACACTCTATTCCATCTCCGAAAGCTAAAAGTCCTGTACAAGCCAGAATACTGCCACCAAAGGTTATGAAGGCTGAAATGATATAGTGTTGAAGGAAGATGGATTCAAATATATTTGATTATCAATTATAAGTTTTCAATCATTAACATTATGATGCTTACTGAAAAATCACCTACACCATCCTCTGGCCATTCCTGAAAAATCACTTACACCATAATCACATATTGCAAGAGTCTTCAAAACTACGAGCTCATAAAATGGTCAATAAAATGGTTAATGTTGTTTCATGAATCGTTCTATTAAAAATGTCAGGCAAGAAAGTATCATCTATCATCATAAAGCATTATGGTCAAGTAGTTAACACCTGAATGATCCCGAATTTGTTTGCAACCAATGAAGCCACTAGATTCCCATCGCTGTAATTCCCAATTATCAGGTCTGGTTTCCCTTGCAATGCTTCAACTATTTCATTTGCTGCATCCTGAAAATATATGCATAACAATTCCATAGATGAGCAAACTATGTATTCAACATAAACAGAGGAAAATGATAACTACATATAGCTGAACACAAACAAAATGTAAATACAGAACTCTAAAAGCAACAAAGAATCTAATGATACAAATGCAAGTTTAAGATGATATCTGGTCTTTATCAAAACCTGTATTCCACAAATGATAGATGCCCTTATTGTTGGAAGCTCAAGGATTTCATTACCTCTCCTCAAAATCTTCATATGGTGCATCCTTTCGGATATCAGACAGGATTTCCTCTGCCTTGCCCAGGGCTGTTTGAAGCTGGGACACGCTATCTATCATATCGTTCACCATAAGTTTCTGCCAATCAAGGGAAATGGATTAAAGCAAATAGTCCATTCACTAAACCAAGGTCAATGATATAAAGACTAGTTGTGCAGGTTCCCAAAATCTGATGTGACTTGAACAAAGTAAGACTTCAGTCTAAATTTTAAGTTAGTTGAGTAAGCACTAGCAGAGGATTGATATTGTCCTGCTCCTTCCCAGCGTTAGTGAGATTGGCCTTAATCTCAAATTTTGAGCTTATAGTTAATTGTGTCTTCTAGAAATGGAAGAAACTTGAATCCATGGAGAAGTTCTGGACATTCATGTGAAGGTTTATCCAAAACATTCAAAACTAGTGAAATTCCTTGTCTATCTGAGAAGAGAATGCTATTTCAAATACATTTCAAAATGCAGAATTTGCCTTCCATGATATGAAGCACAGTATACATTCTGTAAATAACATCAAGTAGCATAAAGTATAATCTATATGGAAACTGACCAGATAACTCTTGTCCTGGACCTGCTTCATACCAAATGATTCTAGCCATGAGATAAAGATAATAGCATGTAAAAGATTGCATTATTTTACCTCACCAGAATAATTACACATTTGCAGGAAATCCAGCAAGGGCTACATGCTTTGTGCATCATGAAAAAGTCGGCATGACAGATGCCGGCTCAAAAAATGGACTCCATTGCCAATTGATGAGGGCCTTGCCATACGAGGGAATGATGCATTGAATGGCACAAAGTCCAGTTCCAAGGCATAGTCACTCTTGGGCCTGTAGGTACATTACCACGAATACGCTCAGTTTTTCACATTGTGATAAAAAAAAAGAAACAGGGTAGATAAGGACACTTCTATATGCATAATGCATCCTTTTCATCCAAGTATTAACCCCAAAAAGTTGTGTGTATCGTCCATTCAAAACACTAAACATCAATAAATCTTGTAAAACTGATATCAATGCCTCTTTCTGCTTGAACTTGAACATTATATGCATCTAAACACAAAACCGAAAAGATCAATATGCATTTGTAACTTTACTCTAAGCATACTTTTGTGCCCAGCACCTTAAAATGTAAAAGAGAAATGTGTTTTATTTGGTATCATTTTTAATTCTCCAAGAAAAAGACAGAAACATAATTGTTCCTACCATTCCTCATCCATGAGGCATTCCTTGAGTTTTAGGTATTCTGGTACTATAATTTGCTCTATTGAAAGATCATTGGCATTGACATGAACATATTCCCAAACTCCAGGTTTTGTTCGTATAGCCAGACCGATAAAGGGTGGGACAATGACAACCTCCTGCTTAATGATATATCAAATATTAGCATCAATGATCAGATAGTAGATCACAGCCTTACACAAATAAATGGGAATGGACAAAACAATCATGAAAATGAAATTGGTATACCTGTGTTGACTGTAACATACAACCAAACATCCCTTCTTGAATCTTATTCCTTTCGGTCGGATCGCCTATTATTTTTGCAAGCTCGTTCATTAATTCTTGTATTTGTAGAATCCTTTTTCCTTGTGAGACAAACCTGTGGCATTCATCACAGAATCCTTAAGAAAAGTAATGTACATAAAAGCTTCTCTTATCAGTATTCCTGTTGTTTGCCATTATTTGTTAACTAGGTTGGGCAAATTTTCATATAACTGCAATTCTTTGTAGGCCCAATATATACAAGGTATACTCAAATGATATGAACTTTCATAGTGAAATCAAAGCTTTTTAAATATCTAATTCATGTATAGTAGATGTGACAAGCATGGCAGTGACCTACATACTTTTACTATAATTTGCAAGATGATCCCCAATGAATAATTGTTTTACTCAGTTTTGAATGCTCAAGGCTACAATGTTCTCTAAAAATGACTTCAAAATCTACTAACATGGTGATTTAGGAGGTGTCATAGTATCTAGAAGTCTCACTCTTATTTTAAGACAAGTACTTGGGTTGTTAGTCACTACTAATATCCTGGAATTTATTTCCAGGTGTTTGTTGCATTTCAGAATCCTTACATTTATAATTTTATTTTATTCAAACACTTTCCTTTGGGATATTTACATCTGCAATACATGTTCAAACTAAGCTAAGTTAACATCAACCCCCTCAGATCTCTGTTCATCTACGAAATTAGTCAACGTTTAGAGAAGCCCCCTGTCACCTTGAGAGTAGGTCAAAAGTGAGGGAAGTCAGCACTAAGGTGACAGTGGTAATTTCTTCTGGTGTTACTCCTTAGTAGCACTTGTGGGTTGGGACTTTCCCACTCAAGTGCTAAATCAAGCTGTAACACTACATAAACCTCCAAGGCTGTCAGTTCTAGATGATAGTTCACATTTCATCTACCCTTCTCAATCAGCTATGTAAATAGCAGACTAAGTACCAATGCATATGCTCTTAATTCTCAACCTTGACACCAAATAACTATCCTATTGTAAGGTATACATGATAGTTCATGGGAGATAATAATCAGATTGATTAGACAACTGACGAGTGAACCCCTCTACTTTCAGCTATTCTACCCTCCTCAGGTTTTGCCTGTAAAATTATATTGATAAAAGGAATTTGGCCAGCTAACAGGAACTCTATTCAATTACATTCAACGGATTAACTGCTATGAAAGACATGGTGTTGAGTCTATCTCTTTTTAAGATCACTAGCATGTCAGCTACATCATTCTTTTGCTGGTGAATAAGCCTCTTATATATTTTCTGACATTTGTAATGTATTTCAAGAATTCTCCTTTGTAAGGCAGCAACCAAAGATAAACATAGCCAAAGGACCTTAAAAATTATGATTGATTTCTCAGATGATACCTTTTTTCAGTTGGCTAATACATATTCATGAATATTTATAGCCCTGATTTTACTATCATATAAAATGATTTCACATCCATCAAATAGTAGGTTGCAGCTTATCTTATTCATGATATTATGACAGCACTAATTTTGAATATTGACTACCGATTGTTGGAAATCCTATGAAAAACACTTCCTTGAACATTTTCACAAAGCATGCTTTAACCTGATACATGAACTTGTTATGAGGCGTGCCTTATCCATTGAACTTGAAGAACACCTGGTAAATCAAGTTCTAAAGGTAGAGGATGGGAGGTTTGCATATACTGATGGAAGTCAACCCGCATTAAAAACTTTGAATGAGCAAATATCTCCTATACTGTAAAAGATCAACACCGCTATGGACCACATGTATCTAAATAAGAAAATATTACAAGCAATTGTGCAAAGTGGATTCATCTTCCTTTTGACATAGAACTATGCAATGAAACAAAGTATGTCTGATCTAATGGCTCACCTCTAGCAGGCTTATGCCCCATTTTGGTCACTAAGAAAATAGTAAATCCCTATTGCATAAAAATAGAATTGCAACTCCGCTATGATTAACCTCTTCTCTGTTTTTCCTTGCTATCATGGTGATAGATGATTTAGGCGCAATAAGCAGTCTGGTCAATATCATCATCCTGCATGGTGGCTGTCTCTGTTTTCTCTCTCTCCTTTTAAATGTGAATGTGTTCATTGGTGCATGTTATTCTAGCAAATAGAAGCCTCTTGCTTTACATTATTTGCCTTATGCATATTTTTACCAAGGATTCTACATCCCTTGGCATAGTGGATTTTTCTCCTCCCTCTCTCATGAATTAGGCATGTTTTCAAAGTAGATAGTGATGAGATTTCACTTCAAGCCACCCAAGGCCCAAATTTTCTAAATCAATCAAAATATATAGTTAGCCCACCCTATCAAAAGATTTGTGTCATGGTGTCACTCGCATAGACAATGATAGAGACAGTGATTTTACAAAGAGCTTCCAGCCTGCCCCCATGGTACATGCACACCAGCTTGTACACACTCCTCACTCCTAGGGGATTAATTTGCATTGATGTCATCAGAACATGATATATATACAAATTAGTAGGTCAGCCCTGAAAAAGGGTGGGAAACCCAACTCTATGCACAGGTAAATGATAAGCAAACATTTTCCCAAATCAAGGGATAACCTATGCTCTCTTTCAATACATTACCCATTATATCTAGCTATGAATTTGGGAGCAAAGCTTTCAACCAAACGTCCATCAGGCGGGGTAAGAAGCTTCATTTACCTGAAATGAACTGTGCAAAGGAAAGGCACTTACATTCATTAGGCTAATGAAAGGTCTCACTTAGCTAGCAGGGTTAGTCCTTTACCTAACTTCATTAAAAGGATCAGTCCTGGTCTATAGGTTACCTGACTCCAGACCATCAACTAGATCTATATCTTTGATAATGAAATTACTATTTTTGAGTTTTTAGGGAAATATACAGCTACAGCTGCTGGATGGGGGGGTGGGGGATATTCAAGATGTCTATTTTCTTTAGAGGGATGGGGGGATTCAAGATGTCTATTTTCTTCTTACTTCATAGAGGACAAGCTTGCAAATTGCAATCCATAAATGAAAATTGTACTCAACAAGTAAAAAGGACCAGGTGAAAACATGCTCCAACCATTGAGGAATAGAATGTGACTGGGTATAATCCTAGCAAAGATCTTGCTTAAATTTTTGTTTTGTTTTGTTTATCTGATTTCCTAGAAAAATGCTACATTTTTTCAACAAACTACTTTGCTCTTAAATCTACTTGTACAAGTGACTAGAAATAATAGAAAGTGTGGCTTTACCTCAATATGAGAGAAGCCATCATTGTCAAAAGTGATAACACATCCAAGCATGTTATAAGCAAGAAAATTCCGCTTCCCAGATTACCGCGGCGTTGCACCAGGCTGAAATGTTTCTTGCATTGCTGATTTTACTTTGAATGAGTCTTGACCACTCTTGAGAACCTTTGCATTGCTCTCTTATTTTCCCTTTTCAACCTTCACCGAATGCTTCTTCTGTAATATCTTCCTGGGAATCTTACCCATGTCATCATCATCGTCATCGTTATTTCCTATCCCATCCAGGCTTCCAGATACACTATCGTCCAGCTCTTCTTTATATCCATCCATGAAAGAGTCTTCATCTTCCATGTTTTCATAGCGCTCTGCACCGTCTGCAGGGGATTTCATATGATATGCAATAGGGGATTCCCAAACCCCAAATCTTCCCAACACATCAATCACAGCTAATGCATTATCACTGGGCTTCCAGGAAACTAAACAAATCGGATTGTCAAACCTTTGCCTATCAATATCCTTCCTCCTATCAGCATCCCAAACCATGACCTGCCGATCAGCCCCAGCTGTGGCAATGTAATTCCCATTAGGTGACCAAGACAGAAAACAAATAGTATCTGAATGCCCACCTTTGAGGCTGAACAACTTCTCTGCAGTATCCCTGTCATACATTGAAACCTCGTTCTTCCTGCCCAGAACAGCCAGCATCTCACCATCAGGATGCCAACTGATTTGATTTAAACTTACTGCCGGATTGGAATTTGTATTCGGTGCAATTTTTTTCAATGTATGTACAATTTTCCCAGTTGAAAGCTGCCAATATATGACTGTGCCATCACTATCTGCAGATGCCAAGAACTCATTTTTGGGGTCGAAAGAAAGACTAGTAACATGGCCATTGTGTCCCTTGAGCACCCTTACAATGGAACTATCTATGGTGCTAATTAGCTTAATGCCTTCATCATCCCCTGCAGCAGCCAGTAACTCACCGGACTTGTTAAAGGCCAGAGATCGTATAGGCAAAGTAAACCATGTTACATTGCTCTGAAACTCACCCCCTGAAAAAGAGAAGTTAATTTAGAATCAAATGCAGGCCATAGAAGACAAAAAAACAATTTCTCCTAAATGGATTGTCTACAAAACCATCAGGAACAAATACATCACTATTCATATTTATAATTCTCTCCAAGAGATTTTGGCCTACGAATAACTGAATTGTTCAATCACAAAACAAAACCCTAATAAAATGTCGATCAATTTTTCATATTTCTCACTTTTGATTCTGTAGATCATATAGGATGGGTAGATCTTACCTGGATAAGAGTAGATCTTAATAGAGTGATCGACAGACCTAGAGGCAATACTTTTCACATTAGAGTTGATAGCAAGGGCCGTGACTGCATCCTTGTGATGGCGAAGAGTGATGGGTTTAGAGGATGAGGTTGAAGGATAAGAATGGATTAGAATGGTGTTATCGGCCCCTGCAGTGATGAGATGCTTGGCATGCCAATCCCATAGAATGCAGGCTACTGATGCTTTGCTGTCTTGGTTTTGGTGGGCATCTTGCAGCTGGACTTTACTGCCCTTCATCCTTGATCTTGCTCTCTCCTGCTGCCGCTTCTTTCTTCGATCAGTGATATCTGCCTGGTATTAATTTTATTGGTTTTGACTTGCGTTGTATTGTTTTTGGGCGGGAGCCACTTTATCGACGGCTAAGAGTCCAAGCGTGGATATAGCAACGGCTAAGAGTCCAGGCGTGGATACAGCGATGGCTAGGCGTAGATACAGCGACGCCTCATTCCTGTTACATCGGATTTTATACCAAAAAGTAAGAAACGTGGAAAAACTCCGTGGAAAAATCCGCGCTTTTGTACTAGTGAAAGCAGTATAAACATCGAGTAGAATATATGCAGGAGACAAGGGATGGTTTGATTATGGCCAATAAAAGGCTCAGAGAAGACCTAGAAGAGGTGAATAATCACTACCAGGAACTAATTGCAGTCTCAAAAGAGGCATTAAAAAGAAAAAGAAGTACATAGTTAAAATTTACAGGGTTAAAATAGACCATCATAGATCTACAGCAACAAAATGAAGAGCTTACTAGAAGAATGACAGAGATGGAAGCAGAGCAGCTGAAGGCTAGGAGAAAGGCCCAAGCCTTAGAAGGGATAGCTTTGTTAGCAGAGGCTGCTAAAGATCTATGAGGCTTGTTAGCAAAATCAGTTATTTGTTATGTTTTGATGAATAGTTTACTTTTGTAATTATTATTTTGATAAAAACATTTCGATGAGTAGGCTGAAAAGTAGTTAGGGTTTAGCCTTTAACTAAATTTTGAAAGATAGTATTAATGGAGGTCACAAAGAGGACTAAGGGTTCGACTTTTGGATGGCTAGAGGAGGTCTCCTGACTTGTTGATAAGCTAAGTAATTGAATCTCATGTGTATTTGAGGAACTGATTATGAAATATATGCTCCATTTTACCCTTCAGTTTGTTCTTTGGCTTCATTTATAGCTTGTTTAGCTACACAATTGGTAATTTCATTGCTGGTTTATAGTTTTTATGCTTGTAGTGCTTGCCATTTGTGGATGAACTTCAATGTTATTTTCTGTTGGATACGTGGTTATTATGTTATGCATCTCTGTTTTTTTTTAATTGTGATTTAGTTCTTATTTGGGTTATAAATGCATTCCCTCTTGTCACCAAACTTCACAACCAGAAAACCCTTTTAAAAAAAACCTAAAACCCTAGTCTTGTTTGATTGAAATATTTGAGATTGTGTTGGCTTGTTTTCTGGTAGTCTGGAAATAATTTTTGGCATAAACACGTCATATTATTCTTCATCTTTGAACTGTCGTTACTTGTTCTTCGGAACAAGTATCATCCTTCTTTGCTTGTAAGGAATTTTACACGATCTTTCCTACAAGTAAAATGCATTAGTTGTATGGTTAGAAACATTTCGTAAGGTATATTCATAATTAAAAATTATTTTTCATCAAGATATATGATTATGAAACTATTTTAGCCAATACAACATTCATCCATATCTCACGAAAACTTTCTAGATGCCTTCCATCTCTACCAGGACAACATTGAGATTGTGCACTAATCCAATATGTCAGCAAAGAGGTTTCATTCTAGATAAGTAGCAATGGAAAGTTGTATAGCACCATGAGCTACTTACCCATTACACACATATTAGTAGTATATTGTCATTAATGCAAATGTTCTATCATGCATAATACATTAACTGAATATAAACAAATGCATAACAAAACAATATCATGAAATGACAATTGAATACTTATCTTTATTTGTTTCATGGGTAGATTCCTTCTTGAGCATTCAGCTTCATCATATTCTTCATTCATCATTTCTTATCCAAATGTTAAGATGGATAAGAGGTTCTTCAAGAGTTGATTTCTTCATATTCCTCATCGCTTGAGGGATATTCTTTGGATGGTGAGAGCTTGATCTTCAGTTGCTCCCATCTTCTCTTCTCTTATTATGAGTCAAGCTTCTTCTTCTTCCCAGAGACTGCTGAAAGTAATCACTTCCTTCTGGCACACATTCCTCGTAAGAATGAATCCCATGATCCTAGGAGGCCATTCAAGGTGGTTATCACAACTTCTACATTCTCCACTTCTTCTTCTATTGCTACAAGTTGTTCTTTGATTTGAGAGACCTGTGTAAAGTATGACTGTATGGTCTCTGCATTTTGGATCTTCACATTCTTCAACTGGTTTCTTAAGGTCATCTTCCGATTTATGTTCTTTCCTTCAAATAGCTTGGTCTAGGAATCAAATATCTCTTTTGGTGTCTTTAGGGAAGACACTTGTGGTATAAGGTGATCCGTGATTGAATCAGAAATGATATTCTTGGCCTTGACCAAGTTCTTTTGGTGTAATGCTTTTAGCCCCATCTCCCTCTGGAACTGGAACCTATCTACTTATGTAGGTGTCCAATTCAATTTCTTCAGAGAGATCATATACTTCCATGCTTGTAATTTTTCCACTTCACAAAGCTTATCATCAAGCTGATGTGATAGATCACTTTGAAATGAGAACCTCAAATGAAAATAGCAAAAGATTAGATCTTACCGATTTGAGGTGTCCATCCTGGTTCTAGAGCTGGTTGATCTAGGGTTTGTCAGAGAAACCCTAATTTTCAAAACTTGCAATATTTCAGATCTGATTGTCTAGAACAATAGAACTCTTCAAGTTGAGCTGTCCAATGTGCTTCTTTTCTAAAAATAGTGGAGAGAAGCTCCCAGAACAGGAAGCCCTAGTTTTCCAATTTCTTACGCATAAATGCCTGATATTGTTTCTATGGTATATCCAAAATTACTACTCCTATATCTTTGAAACTTTGCATTGACATAGCCTCTCCTGTCCCTGTTCCAACACCATAGGTTTCATCAGAATTGGTTTCACAAATGGGGACTTATGATCGTTTTACCAAGGTGACATGTTTAAGTACTGTTCAACATAGTGAAGTTGTACAAACTGTCACACGTCACTGTTTCATATTCTTGGTTTGAAACTTGGACCACAGAACTTACAGTCTATTTCATTTCTATAAAATCTTCTGAAATTTCATATGGACATTCGTAGTCTGAGATATAGCAATGTTCCCCAGGTGTCCTGTTTGGGGATGAATCCTTGGAGAGGCTGGAACCCTAACTTGGAGGAATCATATCTCTAAGAATATAGTGAATATGAGGCTGAAACTTGGACACAGTGTACATAAGAATTTTATATTTGACCTATAAAAAAAAATTCCCCTGAGATTTCTGAAATCCTGAGATATAGAAAATTTACCAAGACGTATTAGTTTTAGTATTTAGGGTTTTTCTAGCCCAGGGTCAAACTAGGGTTTGAATTTCCTGGAGTTTCACCTAACCAAAAATATCGACCCAAGTATATAAACTTAGATTTTGATGAGGAGATAAATCCTATGCCGAGATCACTCAAAAATTCCTCTTCTATAATAAGCCCTAATTTCTTGCACCTAAAACTGAAAATGTCGGAATTGAATTTCGCTTCGATAGAAAGATGCACCTTTCAATGGAGAGTCAGGATAGCATACTTTTGCTAATGGATTATGGATAGAGAGACAAAAAGTAAGAATCCCTAGCTTCTACAGCTACACAATGTCAAGAGACTATAGGTGTTGCTGAAGAAGGTAACTTTCTTTGACTTAAGGGTAGAAGTGGTGCTGGATTTTCATATGCAAGATTGAAGTCTGGGCCAGTATTTTCACTTCACAACTTGGGATTTAGGGAAAATACTAATGTTTGGGACCTCATCGCATGATGATGATGATATTTATGTGTAACAGAATGCCCCCCCAAAGCATGAGGCTATATGGATACGATAGGTGAGATATTTGAAAGAGAAAGTTATCGCTTCAAGGAAATGAATCGTTTGATCAGAGACCATCATCAACCAGGAATCTGCAATAAATCAATAATTTTGACTCATGAACAAATGTTTTCTCATCATGGCTGCAAATACAAATAAGATCCATGAGAGAGATGAAAAAACATGGTTACTATAATACAACTTAGATCCATGTGATAGAGGACTCAAACTTGTACATAGCTACCAGACATACATTGTAGATATATGTCATATGGATACAAATTTGAGCATATCCACGACCATACAAATGTGGATCCATGCTAGGACTCATACAATATACTCCATCACAACCTAGGGAAAAGCAATGATCGCTTTTAACAGATACCCAGGGTCTTTATCTTGTCTTCCACAATGTACGATTATATCCATGTGATTACAATTATTTGATGTCGAACATGGTAGAAACCACTTGATGTCTGGTCAATGATTTGACCCGTTAACAAGTGCGAGGGAGATCACCATTGATGTCAATGATTNTGATTACAATTATTTGATGTCGAACATGGTAGAAACCACTTGATGTCTGGTCAATGATTTGACCCGTTAACAAGTGCGAGGGAGATCACCATTGATGTCAATAATTCCAAAGGTACTCTAGTACAATATACTGACTGTGAATGGATGACTTGATGTCAAACACTCAGAGAAAGAGAATTTGTCATTAAGGCATAAAGATCTCAAGTTACTAAGATTATTTCTCAGACTAATTCCTAAATGATGAGATGATGTCGATAGGAATAGTCTTGTCGAAGGAGGGCCATGATGAATCCCACATCGAAGACACAAAACTTGGAACACAGTTATGGAACATTGTAGATGATGTAACCATAGGAATGACTCAAAAGGTACTGATACATTATAGAGGTAAAATTTCGACTCACCTTTGAACATTGAGAGACACAACAAATGACTTGGTAGCATTGACTAAAACCAAGAAGATACCAGGACATAATGCAAATGACTAACAATGCATTATTTGAAAGAATCAAAGGAATGACATGACTCATGAAAGTGGATCGACTTGGAAGCAAGATGAATACCCAATTGACTGAATGAAAATGCAAACAAGTGCCATGTTCAAAGGTGACTACAAACTACCATTTTATTCACAAAATGAAATGATTCCCTTCCTTTAAATTTCCCCATCATGATTGATAAGTGCCTCTTTTCATTTTTATGAGTCCAAAGAGGGTAACAAACACTCATTGTAGCTTATCTAAATACAAGTCCATTCTCATATATTTCATGAACTTGAGAAAGGAGGGGTTTGTTCCCAAAAGAGGGTCAATTAGTGTTTGGTTTAATGAGTCCATTGAAAGTTAACTTGGCTTCGTTCATGTTTAGAGATTCTGAACAAAAACAGAAGAAGACTCCAGATGATCCTTTTTCATAATTAGTCAATCCGAACTGAAAAAATAGATAAATTACTATCGAAAAGACGACTCTTCAAGTACTTTTATGAGTGTGAAGAAAATATTTTCATATCTAGGGAGACTAAAAAGAGTTGAAAGAAGACTCCATTAGGTTTCTTTTCATGATGAATGGTTTTTATGAGCATGAAAAGAATCAGAAAAAGACTCAGAACTTTGATACTGGTTTATGGAGCATGATCAAAGTGTCGAAATGAATGCTCAAGGATTTTTTCCATGTTTTAGAAGTACGAAAAAATAAAAAATGACCTTCCCCATAGACAATAATGTTTATCTCTGTCTTTGCAAAACTTTTAAAAAGGAAATTAGTCTCTCGAAATGTTTAAATTGACTTTTATAAACTATGTAAAGGGGTATTTTAATGAAAATATTTAAAACAATATAATAACCTTTAAAATTATTTATAAAAATCCAACAAATAGTAAAAAACTAAGTCATTTGTCATTTACCAACCTTGGATAGCATTTTGGGAGAATTAGTGTGTAGATTTCAGTTGCAGATTATGGAACCTATTAGGACTGAAAATTGTTCCTAGTANATTTGTCATTTACCAACCTTGGATAGCATTTTGGGAGAATTAGTGTGTAGATTTCAGTTGCAGATTATGGAACCTATTAGGACTGAAAATTGTTCCTAGTCTTTGTGTGTTGTTTTTCTATAAAGGTTCATTTCTTATTTAATTTCCATTTTGAGCTTGTTCTAAATTTTAATAATTTTAATTTCCTTTTTGTTATAGGTTGTAGTTTTCTTTTATTTATTTATTTTTCTTTCTTAATCTTTCTTTTTAAATGGCTTATTAAGTATTATATATCTTTTAAAGTGTACCAATGCTGATTTAGATTTATTCCAAGCTGTATATCCAATGTCTAACCCTTTTTTTGAGCTCTTTGTCAAATATGTCATGCAGATATTCTTGTAGCACAAAATTCAGGACCTATACCATAAAGCGTTGCAGGAATCATGAATCATTAGGAAGAGTTGTTGATTGATGATATAGCGTGATCGTTGGAGTCAAGGATAATGGGAACTCTTTAGACACTTGTTTAATGTATAATGACACATGTATATAATATTGTTCCATCCATCATGACAAATGTATGAAGCCGTGTGAATATGATTGAGAAAATCATGGTTTTGAAATGCTACAGTTTCTGGCTTGGGTTTTGAATCTCACTGTTTCAGAGCGTAATTTGATAATTCTTGAATTTTCCTAAGGAAGTAAATAGGTATGAACCTACAGACACAAGTATGAACCTAAAGACACAAGTTGGGCTATTAAATTTCCAAAATGTGTAGCATTATTTAGAACAACAGGGTGGTTTAGTTTCTTTAAGAAGATCACTGGTTTCAATCCTAAAGTTTCACATCATTTTGCCCAAAATTTCATCAACGAGGCCGTAACATTTAATACTCTCAGGTTCGAGCTAACAGAGGATTTGATAGCTAAATCCATATGTGTCCCAACAGATGGAGAATCCTGGTTTAAAAATACTCCTTTCAGTTTCAACCCTAATGATTTCTTATTACTAGGAAATGAAACCTTAGATTGGGGCAAAGGAGTTCAATTAGAAAAGTTTAAGCCAGAATGGAAGGAAGCCATTGGGATTGTACATAACTACATTAGATGCGATGGTAGGTTCAAATTAGTATTTAAATACCACGTTAGATTTTTACATCATTTAAATTAGCAGTCCAAGATGAATATTTTCCCTTCTTTCTCTTAAAAAGTCTCCAGAAGATGTCAAATAGAGTCAAGAGACATTTTGACCATACAAACCAATCAGTATTTCACCATGGCTTGATCAAATTGATCATATGCACAGTCTTGCAGAAGAAAAATAGGAGTTGGGATCACTTCTTATTCTGGTCAAGGTTTACTAATGAACAGGATAATCATGCAAAGAAAAGCTTGACCAATAAACAATTTGGTTTTGTTAAAAGATTTAAAAAAGAGGTGCTTGAATATTTAGTACAAGATAACCTTTAGGAAAATAGTTCAGGTCAAGGATTCAGAGATCTTGTTGATGAAGATTGAGGAAAAGCATTAGATGATGAGTGAGAACACAGTTTGAAGAATGAAAAAATGGAGAAAACATATGATTTGAACCCTGATGAAGATATTGGTTCAAGAGAACATAAGCAATGTTTTATATGTGTACAGGAAAGCTCACCTAAAGTTTCTGTTGCAGCTGATTTGAAGGGTAATGTTTTGCAACTCCTAGAGGTAAACGTACATAAGAAATCTCTTTTGCAGTTGGAAGGATCAAAACGGAGGCCAAAGAACAGTGCCATCAATAAATTTAGATTGAATATGAAGCGAATTGTAAACCCCAAGCTGCAAAATGAGAAGTTTATAGTCATTGAAGATTCTTCAGGTGAGGAAGATAATGAAAGTGGAGAAAATATGATCCCACAACAAGATTGTAATCAACAGGATCATTTAATATCATTAGAGCTGATTCAAGAAAACCATGAAGGTCCAGAAAAGTAGGTTACTCCTATTATAGAACAACGTATGACCTTAGGATATTCGTTTGCAGAGGAAGTAATGAAGGATATGTAAGAAGAAGATTTAATCTTTAAAAATATGAATAGTCCATGGTTGTCAAACCACGATTATACATTGCATGGAGAGGTGTATATGGATTCATAAGTTGAAAATATCAGGAAAACTTTGCAACAACATAAGTCATAGATTGATTTTCTTAATGAAACTAATGGCAGGCTGGTAATGACNGGAGAGGTGTATATGGATTCATAAGTTGAAAATATCAGGAAAACTTTGCAACAACATAAGTCATAGATTGATTTTCTTAATGAAACTAATGGCAGGCTGGTAATGAAAAATAGGAGATTAAGAGAAGACCTGGAAGACATTAATGCACACTATCAAGAACTGATAACTGTCTCAAAAGAAGCATTGAAGAGAAAAAGAGAAATCCAGAATCAAGCTGAAGATTTAACCCAACAAGTTCAGAAGTTAAGCAAGCAGAATGAAATGTTATCAAATAGAGTTAGAAGTTTGGAGATAGAGCATGAGCGAACTAAGAAGTAGTATCATGCCTTGGAGGGGATCACTATGCTAGCAGAAGCAGCCAAGCTGTAATGTCCCTGGTTTCGACCCCGTTTGCATGATGTATATAATGTAATTAATCGTGGTGAGGAGCTCAAGGCCAAAGCCCCACCATCGATTTGGTTGTGTATGTTCGGCAAAGGGGATATTTGCCGATGGTTTGTCGTGCTATTCGGCACCTTATAACTTGGCATCATGTAAACACACACATCAATTAAACTAAAACCACATCCAGCNGTTCGGCAAAGGGGATATTTGCCGATGGTTTGTCGTGCTATTCGGCACCTTATAACTTGGCATCATGTAAACACACACATCAATTAAACTAAAACCACATCTAGC
>LPNX010552021.1:0-34274 GCA_001517045.1 Pseudotsuga menziesii | reverse complement strand
TACGGTAGTGCAACATTGAATGAAAAGGGCATGGTTCCAAAGGATAAGGGGTGGGGGATGTCAAACCTTGGTTATGGGGGGAAAACCCATGTTTTATTACCTTGTTGATTTGTCACCTTTTCTTGTCTCATCCAAACTCTTCCAACCTCTTTAATGCTTCAGCTAGTGGTTGGGGCAGTTATTGCTGAAGTGGTGGTGGTTGTGGCAGGCTGTCAGCCTTACCCACTTGCCCACTCCACCCACGTTTTCCATTATTCTCCCTCACGCATTTTTCCCTGGTCAGTTTACACACTCACCACGCTTTTGGTCTGTTGGCTTCTCACGCACAGGCTCTGGGCGATTTTTAGTCTCACACAGACATTTTCTGGGGCTCCACGAGTTGCTGAAGCACCCANCACTCACCACGCTTTTGGTCTGTTGGCTTCTCACGCACAGGCTCTGGGCGATTTTTAGTCTCACACAGACATTTTCTGGGGCTCCACGAGTTGCTGAAGAACCCACGCACTGTAATTCGTGTCCTTGCTGTTGTCTGGTTCATCCACGGGAAAAATCGGAGTTGTTTTCTCCTCACGTAGGGCCTCTACTACTGTGCATCCTCACGCAGAGGGATTCCCTCCCATTTTCCATCTTCACGCATGGTATTTTGCTGGATTTATCCACGCAATATTTCCTTGGGCGAATTGTGAATAGGGTGGTCGTATCCTTCACTCACAGGCTAATTCGTGGTTTCTGTTCATACATTGGTTGGGAAAACTGTAAATTCGTCCCTATTGCATTTTGTTTGTTGCACTACTATTGGGGCTGTGTAATTCGTTTTTCCTTGTTTGAGCTATGATAGCTAATTGGTTTCCTGAGTGCAATGGTTAGCCTTCGAGCTGTGCTGGCTTGGCTTGTCTGTTGAAATCCTGTGAAACCCAGCTGTGTTGGTTTGCTGTTTGTGCCCCTTGGCTATGTATAAGCCTGCAATTGACCCTTATTCCGGAGGAATCATGCCCAGCTCGGGGGTGGCAGCGTTGCTAAGAGATTGATGAGCAAGCTGGCCTATGGTTGGGTGGAACGTTGCAGCGACGTAGCTAGTTGCGGGTGAAGTCTTCATCAAAAGATAAGTCTGCTGTCTATACTTCATCTCTGCAATTTATATTGATGTTAAATGAACTATAATGATCTTGTTGAATGCTAGTTTATGAGTATGTGTGCTTCCGCTGTATGATTGAAGATAAATGCATCTGGGTATGCTTAATTCCAGCATTCATTTCATTTGATTATGTTCATGGGCTGTTTGCCCGGCTGTGTTGATGTGTTCGTTGCGTCCTCTTCGCCGGATGAGGGATGGGGACATGACAGAGTGGCATCAGAGCTCTGAGTTGCTGCAATGGGCCTCTATGGGCCAAGAAGAACCAACTGATAGAGGTGCATCTTCTTCTGCCCAGCTGAACCAGTAGGAGACTGTAAAAATGTGAAATTTTGTTTAAGTGTTGAGCGGTCGGACCACAGGAGGAAGTGGAATTCCACCGTTGCGGATGAGCTGGAGAAGTTCCTATCCGCCGTTGCGGAAGGGTTGATGAAGTCTACCATCCGCCGTTGCAGGCAACGAAGCAATCCTGCATCCGACGTGAAATTCCTCCGATCGCCGACGCCACAGAAAGGGATAAAATTTGTCTAAGTATGGGAAATCGGAGGTGGGAGTGATCTCCTGTCCACCGTTGCGGAAGAGGGGATGAAGTCAACATTTACTGTTGCGGACGAGTGGGTGAAGTTTCCCGTCCGACTATTGCGGACGAGTTCACAAAGTTAACATCCCACCGTTGCGGATGGATTTCGGAAGTGCCGCCATTGCAGATGGCGGAGCGATCTCACATCCAACTCGAGATTCGTCCGATCGCTGACGCCGTAGAAAAATTTCAAAAATTCGGCTAAGTATGGAACGGTCGGGCCATTGAAGAAAGTGGGCGTCCGCCGTTGCGGACAGTTTGGTAAAGTCTCCGGTCCGCCATTGTGGACGGCTAAGCAATCCCGCGTCCGATCCGAGAGTCAGCCGACGTCCGATGTTGCAAGTGTCAAAGCGGACGAGCCAGCGAAGCGGGCGTTTGCTATTGTGGATGAGTTGGTGGAGTTTTCCGTCCGCCGTTGCGGCTGTGGAAAGGTTTCGGTCACCGATTCTATAGAAGAAGGAAGGGTCTAGGTGAGCCGCCGTTGCGGAAGCGAGAGACATCCGACTTCCGATCCAAGATTCAGCCAACGCCCGATGTGGAAATTTCGTCCAAGGAAGAGCGGACGTCGGAAGGTTGGAGCTTCCAGGGAGCCGCAGTTGCGGAAGGGTTGGAACACCTGGAGAGCCGCCGTTGCGGAAGGCTGAGAGTTCCGAGGAGCCGATTTGGCAGGAGACAGAATGGTCAGGGAGCCGATTCGGTGGAGGAGAGAATGGGAAAGGAGCCGACGTTGCGGCTGGGAGATTGATTTGGGAGCCGATTCAGTGGCTGCGAGGTTGGTTCTAGGAGCCGATTTCAACTGTTTTTAGAAGGATTTTCAGCTGTTTTTCAGGGGAATTTCAGGGCTGAAAATGAGGAAAGAGGCAGCGGGATAATGCGCTAGATTGCGTGAAAAACATAGATTTAGAACAAAAACAAAAAAATGAGGGCGCTGCCCTCGACCCGCCCTGCAGTGGCGAGCCACAAGGGGGCAAGCCCCCTTGACCCCCGTCGTCCCCTTGAGACAGTCGCTCTTGAGAGAAGAAGACTCTATGTTTGGGGCAATTTAGTCGAATCTAGAATTCATAAAAGATGAATGATGCAATGGAAGAGTGGTGGCTGAAGTTAACATTCTCGGCCAAAATGCAGCTGTGTGTAAAATGCAAAGGTTTGCTGAAAGTCTTCATTCTTAGAAGGGGTGTGGTTTTCACATCCGAGGTCGGAATGACGCGTGTGAATAGGCGTTGGAAAGCTTATCCAGCAAGGAACAAGGATAAGTGACCAGAATCTAAGCATGGAGCAGCAAAGTGCTAATGATGGCCGTTGTTATCAAATGGACAAAGCTGGATAGTTGCATGCCCAGGGGCAGCAAGGACTATGAAGCCAACCAACTGTTGTGTGGAAAAGGAATTCCACGAGAAGATGAGGGGTTTGAAAGGGAAGTTTTCATTGGACCCTGTATTTCTAATTATAACTACATTTCCTGAGTTTATGCTTGAAATGCATGAGGATATGTATTGCATGCATAGGATATTGTATGATTGGTAAGAATATTGGAATATATATATATGTATAATGAACCACTGATGATAATCATTGTTTTGATGCTGGAATTAGTGGACAAACCAACGATGACATGGACCCGGATGAATATGTTGCTGATGCTGATGAATAAGACTAGCAACCCTATGGAGAAGGGATGAGGCAACAAGTCCATAACAAAAGTTGGTGAGCAAATTCTGCAATCTCCTGCAAAGGACCAACCAAATTGGTCATGTCAAGGGTGTGAGTATGACCCATGTAGGTAAGAGTTTGCTTATGACAATTCCATGGATTGGTCCAGGTAAGAGACCTCATACCATGTGAATATGGGAATGTAGAAAGGTGTCATGCCTATACATGATTAATGACATTGATTATAATAATGCATCCTATATGAGGTAGTCATGGTTAGGCCATAGTATGGATGAATGCATAGTATTCCTGAATCAATGCAGGGTAGCGTTGAATGGACATGCATTAAGAAGATTTTATGAATCTTGTTGATATGCATTGAATGTATGCATATGAAGGGTGTGAATGACTGACTGCATAAGTGTAGGTGCAATGTTGTGATGCGTGGCATGAATGCATTGAGATGAATGCATGTGATATTAGGGAGAACTAATGACTGAAACGATGAATTACTGATAATTCTGGAACCATTTCAGAGGTTGTTATGAATGCAGGATAGTCATGATCAATTGGCTGCCAGAAATGCTCTATTGAAGAGCAAGGTGGTATGAATGATACGCTTGTGAAGTAAGGAGTATCTAAACACTCTATCTAATTGCATGAATGATATGACTATACCTTGCAATTTTAGCATGATAATGAGTGCACAAAGTAAATGAGCTTTGATAATATTGATGTGACTAATAACTGGGAGTATTTGACTTTTATAAATTCTGAAAATGCTTCAGTGATGGTTGTAGCAATGAGATAGTATATGCATCCATACTCACCAAGTGTTTGGTTGAGGGAAGCTCATGTATCAGGTAGATCAATTTGAGAATGGCATTGAGAGGTAAGACCCTGACCAATGCTGGAATCTACCATGTAAAAGAGCTTGTTAAATTTGAATTGTGAATTTCAAATATTGCTGACAACTACTAGTCACTATTGGCTCGCATAAGCTTGTGTTTGGTTGTTTGAAGCTTATATTTTAGGTAGATTATTCTGAGAACGACATTGAGAGGTAGNACCTGCAAGAGCCAAGCTTCATGGGAAGGTTTTCCCTTATCTTGGAAATGGGGTTCGGGTGAAACTCCATTAGACATTTTGAAAATGTCTCATCTACACTGCCTGTTTGGTGATAACATGAGTGAGATGGTTGGATTATGTCAGTGAGGCATGTGTGGATATGAAACATAAACAGGAAACAGGGATGGGGCCTTGGTTTGCTTAAACTTGGTGATTGGAAACCACACAGACAGAGCTAGAGGGCTGAATTTCTTCTCCACAACCCCGGGATAGCACTAGAAGGGAATGCAGGGCCTAAGGGACTGTGTAGCAGAGAAGGGATTGATTCCTTGTGCTAGGTGTGTGTGTGTGGGTGTTATAGAAGTCAGGCTAGTTCTGGTGTAGGTGTTCCTAGCTCTGCAGCGAGCTCACCAGCTTAGCATTCAGCTTTTCCCAACTCCTTGACGGTGCCTAACAGATATAAAGGCATACTGCGACGAAAAATGGATAAGTGTTCTGTAACCCTTGCTATGAATATGCATGTTTAATTATTAAATTCCATATGCAGAACATGTTTTGATTTATTTCCATGATGACCGATGGCTTGATTATGCATAGGGCCTACATGGCACACGCCGAAAGAGAGTGCACACTTTTCCGATGTCGAGTCATGAAAGGGTTTTCAATATTGATTACACTCTGGGGAGTGGACGCACTCCTGGTGTCTCAATATTTGATAGTGAATGATATGAAATGTGATTACAGTTTTAGAGCAATGATGCTGATGAGTTTGCTTGTATTGCTTGTGTTGCTTGTGTTGACAGGCTAAAGGTAAAGGTAAATGGTTGATATAAGTGTATGTGTCATTGTTGACATAAGTGTATGTTGGTATAAGTGCAAGTTGGTATAAGTGCATGTTGGTATAAGTGTATGTGTCATTGTTGACATAAGTGTATGATGGGTTGCGATATGCCTAAGGATCCATAGTAGATCCTAGACCTGGAAATGGTCATGATAAAGTTCCAAGCCCAGTTGACATGGTTATGTACTGGTTGGACATTGATTATTTGATGTTGAGGAAAAGCCTACGTGCTGACCTAACATCTAAGTCCATAGGCGATCCCAAGGCTTGCAAAGCGAAGCAGGATCCTATGGATGAACGAGGAAACGTACAATACAGATAAGTATTGGATTATTTTGCTTGTGAATATACATGTGTATATGATTTGGTTATGATGTTTTAAACTCTTTCTTTAGAGATAAAATTAATGAGAATAAACTAAACATGTGAATTTATTCAATGTTTGGATATAGGTATCGCTGGAAGCGAAGACTATGAGAGAATCCTAGAGGTGCATGAGGACATGTGATTGTCCTGAAAAGCTCGGAATGAGCGGTAATGAAAAAAAAAAAGAGGTGCTAGTAAGACGGGGAAGTCCTAGCAACCGAGACAAACCATGTGGAGAGACTCCATGGTTTAGAGGTCTGGAATAGACCAAAGAAACTAAGTGTCATGACCAAGAAGGATTGGTCCAGCATTCACGGTGAAGTGAAAGAGGCTGAGAGCATGAAAAGCCACAGTGATGGTGTGGGTTCCAGGATGGAACCAACCGAAGAGGGGAAAATCTCTTACTGCTCTCTCTTGCCTTTTGATTATATCTCTATATATATATATGTTTATGCATTGCGAAAACAAAGGATTGTTGAATGCATGTATGATTGAGAATGAAATGTGTGTATTTGTTTAAGTAAATTGTGAATGCTGGAATAGTTAATTCCCTGCCCAAGAATGGACATGAATGAGCTCATGCGCCTGTTGGGGGAAGGCATGAAAGATATGAAAGTTTCATTAAGGGAACTTGGACTGTCATGCCAATTGGGTAATTAACTAACTGATTTTGATACCTATATTATGCTTGGTCTGATAGACTTTCAATGGTGCATTCCACAGGTGAGAAAATTGAAACCAGGTGGTGCACGTTGATCATGGCAGCAGATCAAAAGTTGTTGGACTTGACTGGAAGTCTCCTTCAAGTGATTGCCAAGACCCAAGAGAATCTTGGGGAGATGCTCAGGATACATAAAAGGCAGAGTGAAATGAACCACCAGATTTTGCAAGACTCTATTAGTTTGCAAAGGGAGGTGAAAAGCCTTCTGGGAGCAATCAACAAAGGAAAGGAAGGTGGATCAGCACTGGGACAATTGTCCAAGCGACCCGATAAGAAACGGTCCAGGCATGAAGACTCAAAGGAAATTGAGCAGGTAAAGATGAAGCAGCCAGTGAGATGCTGGAGATGCGGAGGACATCATTTACACTGGGACTGTCCAATGAGGGAACATGATGAGGGCAATAGCCGCAAAGTTCCTAGACTTTCGGATCAGCAAGAAGCTGAGAACCAGCAGGAAAAGTCCATGGAAGCCGAGAGGCTTGGTCGTGAACGTTCAAAGTAGATGATTGAACGTGGAACAGATCTGCAATTTTGAAATTTTGATGTGCAATTGTATATGTATTGTATATATGTAATGGAACACCGAGGACGGTGTTATTCCAAGGGGGAGGGGAATGTAATGTCCCTGGTTTCGACCCCGTTTGCATGATGTATATAATGTAATTAATCGTGGTGAGGAGCTCAATGCCAAAGCCCCACCATCGATTTGGTTGTGTATGTTCGGCAAAGGGGATATTTGCCGATGGTTTGTCGTGCTATTCAGCACCTTATAATTTGGCATCATGTAAATCTACACATCAATTAAAATAAACCACAACCAGCTACGGCAGTGCAACGTTGAATGAAAAGGGCATGGTTCCAAAGGATAAGGGGTGGGGGATGTCAAACCTTGGTTATGGGGGGAAAACCCATGTTTTATTACCTTATTGATTTGTCACCTTTTCTTGTCTCATCCAACCTCTTCCAACCTCTTTAATGCTTTAGCTGGTGGTTGGGGCAGTTATTGCTGAAGTGGTGGTGGTTGTGGCAGGCTGTCAGCCTTACCCACTTGCCCACTCCACCCACGTTTTCCATTCTTCTCCCTCACGCATTCTTCCCTGGTCATTTTACACACTCACCACGATTTTGGTCTGTTGGCTTCTCACACACAGGCTCTGGGCGATTTTTAGTCTCACGCAGACATTTTCTGGGGCTCCACGAGTTGCTGAAGCACCCACGCACTGTAATTCGCGTCCTTGCTGTTGTTTGGTTCATCCACGGGCAAAATCGGAGTTGTTTTCTCCTCACGTAGGGCCTCTAATGCTGTGCATCCTCACGCAGAGGGATTCCCTCCCATTTTCCTTCTTCACGCATGGTATTTTGCTAGATTTATCCACGCAGTATTTCCTTGGGAAAATTGTGAATAGGGTGGCTGTATCCTTCACTCACAGGATAATTTGTGGTTTCTGTTCATACATTGGTTGGGAAAACTGTAAATTCGTCCCTATTGCATTTTGTTTGCTGCACTGCTGTTGGGGCTGTGTAATTCATTTTTCCTTGTTTTAGTTGTGATAGCTAATTGGTTTCCTGAGTGCAATGGTTAGCCTTCGGGCTGTGCTGGCTTGGCTTGTCTATTGAAAGCCTGTGAAACCCAGCTGTGTTGGTTTGCTATTTGTGCCCCTTGGCTATGTATAAGCCTGCAATTGACCCTTATTCCGGAGGAATCATGCCCAGCTCGGGGGTGGCAGCGTTGCTGAGAGATTGATGAGCAAGCTGGCCTATGGTTGGGTGGAACATTGCAGCGACGTAGCTGGTTGCGGGTGAAGTCTTCATCAAAAGATAAGTCTGCTGTCTATACTTCATCTCTGCAATTTATATTGATGTTAAATGAACTATAATCATCTTGTTGAATGTTGGTTTATGAGTATGTGTGCTTCCGCTGTATGATTGAAGATAAATGCATCTGGGTATGCTTAATTCCAGCATTCATTTCATTTGATTATGTTCATGGGCTGTTTGCCCGGCTGTGTTGATGTGTTCGTCGCGTCCTCTTCGTCGGATGAGGGACGGGGACGTGACACAAGCGGTTATGACTGCTGCCTAATTTTCAGTTGTTAAGTATTTTGTTTTGTTATAACACATATAGTAGTTAACATTTTATTGATTTTAAATATTCGAAGTTAAGAAGTAACTATCTTTTCTAACTAGTTCGAATTTAGACCTAAAAGACAGCTATGAAGCAGTTATGAAACTACTCTAGTTTGTAAAATGATAAAAATAGGAAAGTTGAGGGGAGTAGGGTTCAATTTTTGCTTTGAGAAGGGTTCTAGAGCTGAAGAAATTGGATGTATGTTGAGGCTAATGCATTTTAACTCTCATGTAAGTGTTGAAGAATGAGACTAATCTATATATACATATAAGCCATTTTATCCTCTATATTGTTTTTGTTTATGGCCTGTTTGACCACTCAACTCATGACTTGATTTCTTGATTAATGTTTTTATTCATGTAAATGCTTATATGTTGTGGACAGAACCAGTACTGTGCTTATCAATGTTCATGGTTTATATTTATTACTTATGCGTTTAGTCTCGGTCCTTCATGTTATTTCATGACTCAGTTTCTCTATTATCTTGCTAATTGTTTACCTTCTTGAAAATGAACTTTCCAACCAAAAAAATCACAAAAATCAATTTCATTTTTTCTTTTTGTTTTAATATTGTACTAGATTTTTCCTTTGTAGCCTAGGAACAATTTCTAGCACAAATAGAGCCATCACCCATCCGATTTCCGAGCTGTCAGATCCAAGTAAGAGCTTGAAATCCCGTCTTCATTTCCATGGTTTCCATTTTTGTTTTTTATTGTTGAGTTTTTGGGCCTTAAGGGAAAACCTAAAAAACACATGTCGGGTACCACTTCTGGCCTTCATGGGAAGAGAATTTCCCGATAAGAACCACACTTTTTCAGGTTTTCTCAAGTGGTGGCATAGCTCTGTTCTAAGGAGACAAGAGCGGTGTCAGCCATGAGGACCCAAAAAAACAAGGCCTATTCAAAATAAAAGTTTTTAAGCAATTTCAATGGTTGAATATGTTTCTAAATGGATCATTAATGGTTTTTGAAAGGTTATTTGGTCAAAAATGGTGACTTGGAAGGAGAGGCAACATGATGATGATGATGCCCGTGTTGCAAGACATGTGGGTTGCATAGCTTCCCTAAGAGGGTGTGGCCTCTTAAAATTCTTCTACGCTCTTAGTATGATTTCACATGCATGATTACTGGAGTACATCCTACAGATGTGGAATCCACAACAACATTATTTTTCGATGGGACCTCATATTGTGACTGTGGAGGTGGAGGATATTTATTTCCTAATAGGTTTGTCTAAACGAGGGGCACCTATTTCTATGACTTGTTCCTAAGGAGGTGACATTACTACAGGGGAGCTTATTGATCACCATTTCTATCTGGGAACAAAGATGTCAGAAAAGAATATCCCTATCAAGGTTGTGATGGATCTACTGCTTTTGACCATCTTATTTACTACGCAGAGGGTGGATGGGAGCTAAGGACCCCACCAAGCATCCCAGACACATATGATGTATGTCCTGGAGTAAATGGTACCCATGGTATTTAACTGGGCTGAGCCGTTGCTACCTATGTTCAAAGATCAACTGATGAAATGTCAGTAAGGAGAGCTGAAGCAGTTTGGGTATCAGACCATCTTAGCATGTTTTTTCTTTAAGACGGTTCCTATCCTAAGGCCCTAGGTGGTATTCACTGATCTTAGAGCTAGAGACCCCCACATGTTGTAGTGGGTGGAGATTAGGGCCCGCACAAGAGGTGGCAAGGACAAGATTAATTTCGAGGATCCTTTATTCCATTGGTTGAGTGATCAGATCCTCATGATTGAGGATTTTTCCTACATCGAGACCAACTTCAGAGGGGATCCCGATCTACCAATACCACCTGGTTCTCAATGGGGTGACATTGGTAAGGAACAATACCCAAGATGTTTATTATGCTTTTTTGTTTTTATGTTTTATGATTTTTATGGATGATAACAAGACCTAATGTTTGCATGCAGATGTTGGTGATGTGCAGCCTAGGGGATCCTCCCCAATGGATAGGTGAGAAGAATCTTAATTTTTTCATAGAGGTGATGATGAGATCATAGAGCTGAAGGAGAACCTGGATCAGCTAACTCTGGATATCCTAGACGCTGCTATAGATGACCTCCCTAGGAGGTTACAGAGGCATATTGTGGGAATATCAGGCCACTTTCTCCGCTTGCTATGTAGAGTAGCAAGGGCTATCATGTGTTGCCACAAGCATCACTAGGTGGTCTGCATGATGTATCCCCTAAAGATTAGTTAGCAGCAGGATTTTGTATAATTTTGTATACCTGAAAGCCACAATGCTTTAGATGAGGTCTTGTGACCGTAATTTTGTAAAAAAAACACTTTATATATATATATATATATATATATATATATATATATATATATATATACTGACTTGGTTCAGGTGTTTTACATGTGTCTTCAAATGGATAAAATGTATTTACATGAGTTTCATGTTTATAGTTTATTTTATGTTACAATGGACCATGTCTTATTAAAAGTTATGAATGGGAGATATACCAGTCTAAAATGTAATTGGCTAATGCATCCGCAATAGTATTATCAGACCTACGGATATGCCTATAAGTAATAAAATAGAATGACCTCTCAAATAGATGTATTGTTTGAAAGAGATGAATAATTTTGGGGTTCCTAATGGTATAAATGTGGTTTAAGTGACAAACCACTAGCGGAGAGTCCAAAAATACTACCAAATCATGAATGTTCCAAGATGCAGCCTCAGTCAGTAAGCCTATCACTGCATGATACTCGACGATGTTGTTGGTAGCAGGACCAATGAAAATCACTCCTAAACTGATTAATTCATGAGTCAAGGAATACAAAACCCAATCTGTTGAAGAGAGGTTCAAGATATGATGACAAGCACCATCAACGAAACCATATAAATTCGTTCAATCTGCATAACCAAAACATGGTATAAACAACATGGACAACAAAATCAAACCATATTGAAAAATATAAAACACACTAATAATTCAAGTAATATACATATATACAAGGTACCATACCAAAATAACTTAAGCATAGTACCTCATCAGGTACAACCCATTGTGAGGTTTCCCTAAGGGTATCCTGTCATAATCTACGAGCTTGTAAGCCCCTTTCTCTAAGACCTTGCTAATGATAAAGGGACCATACCACATGGATTCAAACTTTCCCTTCCCTAGTTTATCGTGTCTTTGATCATAAGTCATGACTAGGTCACCTTCATTGAAAACATGAGGCTGAAAAGTTCTATCATACCATGCCTTGAAGCGTTTTTTGTGTGCCTTGTTGGCCAAGGCAACATCTCTTTTGCTTTCATCAAGGTTAGTCAGGTATAAAAATCTCTCTTCCTTGATGGAATTTTTTGGGAGAAGTTCTACGGCAAGTTTAAGTGATGGGATTTTACACTCAATAGGGAGGACAACTTCTAGTCCGTAGACCAACTGAAAGGGTGTGAAATTGGTCATTGTTTTTACTGAAGTCCTGTAAGCCCAAAGTATTGAAAAGAGAGTCAAGTTCCTGTTGGATTTGTGATCTCCAACCATCCTACGCAGCATGGTTTTCAAAACCTTGTTAATGGCTTCTACTTGGCCATTAGCCTGTGGGTAATATTGAATTGAGTTTTCATGACAAAAAACCAGCTTAGCGCTTAACTCAGCCATCATCTAATTTCAGAAATGAGATCTGTGGTCAGTGACTATAGCCTGTGGGACTCCAAACCTAGCTATCACGTGGTTAAATAAGAAGAGGTCGGCAGTATTACCATCCTCTGCATATGTAGGCATTACCTCAGCCCATTTCATGAAATAATTGATGGATATGATAATGTAACCATGCCCCCAAGATGAGGAAGGCTTACAATGCATAAAATCAATACCCCATTAGGCAAAAAGGCCCAACAACAATGACGGGGTGTAAATGAGAAGAGTGGGTGCACTTTTGTGGATAAAAATGATGGAAAGGTGGGAATTTCTTGACCGCTTCATGATAAAATTTAAATATCGAAGGCCAAAAATACCCAGCGCGAAGGATCTTCTGGGTTGTAGCCATCCAAGAAAGATGACCTTCACAAGCTCCATAGTGGCAGTCATTAAGAACCTATTCAGCCTTATCATGCATAAGGCATCGTCGAAGAATGGAATCTATACCACGTCAGTATAGTGTATCATTCAGGATGAGATAGTATGTTGCGTGGTGACAGATACAACAATGATCATCATGGGACAGGTTGGGATGAAATATCTGAGTCTATAGATATATGATCAAATCTCCATACCATGGATCAGTTGTGCTTATCAAGAACAAACTTATTCATCTGGGAATGAATCATTGGGCTTAGTTTCTATCAAAGCACAGTGAAGGTCACACATCAACTCCGCAAAAACTAGGGACTTTTTTGAAGTAGCCTTGGCAAACTCAAGATAAAATTCCTGTAGGATGATGATCCAACGAGAATACTTTCCCCCTAGTACCTAACTAGTCAGAATGTAGTACATGGGGTTTCGATCTGTGACCACATTTGTAGTACAAAGTAGGATGTAATGACAAAAAATTTTGTACAACAATGACCGTAGCTAGAGCTAAATTCTCCAAATGAAAATAACAGGTTTTAGGTAATATACCATGTGTTCTTGGATGTTGGGATTTTCCTACGTTAAAAACATTCCAATGGTAGTAGTGGAGGAAACGACATATACCATAAATTCTTTTGAATAATCTGGGGGGTGTATCACGGGTGAATCGGTCATAGCGTGCTTCAGATTATCAAAATCTCATTGGGCCTGGTCATCCTAGAAGAACGGAGTGTCCTTCTTCAGGAGACACATATAACCGTGTGTTTTTTCTCCAAAGTTACACATGAAATGATAAAGAAATTTTGCCTTCCCTTGCAAACTTTGGAGCTCAATGATGTTTGTCGGGGCGGGTAAGGCCAGGTTAGCAGCAATTTTCAAAGGATCAATCTGGATGTGATCTTTGGAAACCAAAATGCAAAGAAGACGTCTAGTCTCAACACAGAAGACATATTTGTGTGGATTTAGCCGTATATTATAATGACAACATATAAGGAAAATGTCCTTGATATTTCCAAGATGGTCCTCCCGTTGTTGTGAGTGAGAGGGGAGATCGTCAAGGTACAGTTCCACAATGTGTTTGATGTCATGAAAAGCATAGGACATGGCTCATTGGAATGTATCTCCGATGTTTTTTACGAAAAAGGTAACTTCTAGTATGCGAAGGTTCCCCATGGGAAAATGAATTGTGCTGATCGGTGGGAAATATCTCTATCTGATTGTAGCTAGAACAACCATCCATAAATGAAACTATGACACTCCTAGCACATTTATCGATGATCTGATCAATGCATGGACTCGAGAAATTTTCCTTAGGACAAGCCTTGTTTAAGTCTTGAAAATCGATATAGACTCTAATAGTTCCCTACTTCTTGGTCATAGGAATGATATTATATACTCAGTCCATTAGGGGTACAAGATAAATAAACCCCTCCTTCAGAAGTTTCTCTACTTCAGATTTCATAGTTCCAGCCTTCCTAGGATGGAATTGACGCAATTTTTGTCGAACATGTTTGGCCGTGGGATAGGTTTTGATCTCATGTAGTATGAATGATGGATCGATCCCAGGAATTTCTTCATATGTCCAAGAAAAAATATCATCGAATTATTTGAATAATGCTCTAAAACTTTTAGTTTCTTCCATCAAGCAGTTCTGGCCTACATGAATATACTCGACAGTTTTGGGCTTGACTAATATGTCAATCAGGGTTGTCTTGGTGATGTTTAAAAGATTCCCTTCGGAGTCTGTGTCTTGCAAAAATACAGGCATTTGTGTATTGCTGAAAATATCAATGCTAGTAAGAGATGCAAGGTCAAAATATACCAAAGTGGCATTAGGAAGAAAAGAAGATTAGTGATAATGATCTTCCCATACAGATTCATTTGCACTCATAATATCGATAATGGACTCATTTGATGGTAAAATATGAGAGAGATAATCCAGAGTAGGTAGAGAGGGTTCTAGACAGTAGGGTGGGTGGTAAGGATCCAAAGCCACCAAATGGAGATCATCAGAGTGAGCATTGAAAATGGATTGAAAATCATCATAAAGCTCTTCATGAGGGCCAAGGGAGGATGACTCACCAACTTCTTTTCTTTTGGAACAATAACCAGTCATAGAAATCATGTTCACAGTTGCCAATTCTATACTAGGAGGGGCTAAGGGAAACACTCCCATAAGGGTTGAGTCCTTCAGCATGCCTACACCAATCGAATGATAAGGAGGAAGGGATTGACCTAGCATAGGGATGTTATTTGCTAGATTTTTGTTTGGGGTACCAACATCGAGTTAACAAAAGTCAAGTTGATTGATGGTCATGATTTTTCCTAGGTGATGAAATTGGAGGGTTCAAAAAAATATCGACACAACGACAGTCATGGCATGAATCCAATATCTCCCTAATAGGAGATTGTAATCCAATGAGGCATCGACCACTTCCACTTGAATGGAAATAGTTTTACCCCCAATCTCGACTGAAAGGGCTGGTAATAGACCATGAGGCTAGAAAACTCGTCCATCAAAAGCTTTTAAGGTCATGATGTTGTAAGTTGAGGAGAGCCAATGGATTTCCAATAGGATACAAACAAAACGGAAGTTGAATATCCTTCATCCAGAATGGTCTTGTGGAACTTTCTCCCAACTACTCTAGTTGAAATCTGAAAAGCAAGATGGTGGTGTAATATGGACTTATAGTTCTCAACATTAAAATGAATCAATTTTGTATTATTTGGGTCTAATTCCCCTAAATCTGTTAACAGGTTTTTATGCTGCGTTGGATAGGTTTGGAGTACCTCAAGGGTGGGCATTGCAAAAGGTTCCTAAGCTAAATATTCAACAACATTGTAGAATTGTGTAGCTTAGGCATTCAGATTAAAGATGGCCTTCTTGAGGGTACTCTTAGGTGGGCATGAAATCAAATCGAGGTTAGGTTTCTTGATGGTGAGAGGGCCATTAGACAAAGATGGAGGAGAGATGGTGGAAGGAACTTTTTTGGAAGAAGGATTTTCGTCCTTTTTCTCTATCAATTTGTCATATGATTGACTACGAGTGTTTAAATTGATGGTTTCCAAGGACATCATCCTGATTTCCTTGATGGAACTAGAGGTTCCTTGACTAGACATATGGTCTATCAATTGTTGTTGAGATGGGAAAGGATTGGTAAGCACTGCTGGCATGGGTTTACTCTTTAGAAATTTACTGATCTCATCATGACGATGGAACTCTTTCATGAAATGATCACCACCATAGAATAGACAGGGATACTTGGCCTTTATTTTTCCTTTATTATCATTCTCTGTGGCCGTAGGCTTAGGATTGTCCTGTTGGTTCCAAGTTTATTGTTTTTACCTTTACCTTTTCTTTTGTTGTCGGGTGTTTGTGTGCTTTAGATAGCATTTACCTCGGTAGAAACCGTAGGAGAAAAAGAAGTAGTAGAAGAAGCACTTTTTTTCTTGGCAGGTTTGGCTACTAACGAGAGTTGGATTGAACCTACAAGCCCGTCAACAGGAGTTTCTACGGGTGGCTTAGCAGGGTCAGTGCTAGGTTGAGGAGCTTGCAAGATTAGGTCATACAAAGTCCTGGACTAGGAATAGACAAGGTTTAGATACTGAGAACGACTGATAGAACACTCTTTTGTAACAACACCACCCATAGCCACATATCAAGCAATGGTAGGAAATAGGGATTTACTGAACCAATCTGTTAATAGCATGTCTAGAATGGGAGCTTTGATAAGTCTCCATCATCTTCTCCATTCATGAATGTGATATGAAATATGTGTGTAGGTGTTCTGACAGAGGGACGTTAGAAGATATGTACCCATTTCATAAGGAATGGGTAGTTGGAAATGAGTCAAAGAAACTATTTCCAGTGATTTAAAATCCACAAACGAATGTTGTGGAAGTTCAATGTACCATTTCATGGCGGTACCAGTTAAATTTAGTTGGAAGAGTCTTAGACGAACCAAGTCATCCATCAAATAATTTGAAGAACACTAGAGATGGAAAGTCATGACATGGTTTTTAGGGCCCTCTCCCTGCTTCCCATTGAATTTAGGGATATCGGATGGCATCTTTACTAGAATGGAGGGCCACAAAGGATTGTGCTGAATGGGATCATTTATCAACTTATACAAATCAGGTAAGTCCAATGTTTCCAAGAATGGAAGCTAGTGATTAGGTTGCATGTACTGGTAATATTGATAGGGAATTTGCATATCATTAGGACCATAAGTTGACTGATAAACAAGATGTTGAGTGACTTGATTTGAAGATGCTCCACCGGAAGATCTGCTTAATGGGGGCGGAACTCCTGGGGGATTGTTTCCTCCAGATGGTGGTGGTGTTGGTCCTCCACTAGGAGGTCCTCCACTAGGAGGGCCTCCACTAGGTGGACCTCCACCAGGTGGTCTTCCACTAGGTGGTCCTCCACCATTTGGCCCTCAAGAAGGTGGCTTGCTAGGTGGTGGCCTACTAGGTGGTGGTCTGCCATAAGGAGGACCTCCACCAGATGGACCTCCCCTAGGTGGCCCCTTGTAAGGCAGTCCACCAAAACCTCTTGAAGTATGGATAGGAATTCCTCCCATGGTTGGCATGTAGGACCAGTTAGGTTTCCCCCATGGTGTAAACATATTCCCAAGGTAATGGAACCCATGATACATAACCCTTGTAGATGTAGGTTGATAGTTCATATTTCCTATTGGTGATTGATTCCCTGGGTAAGCATAGCCACAAGAAGTTTGGTTGACTATAGGTTGTTCCCCTAAGGATTGACCTGAACTCGATGGAGGGTTTACCATGTTGGTGTTGGTGGGAGGAACAACCACTGTGGGTTGTCCTACAACATAGGTTTGTCTATTATTATTAATAAATCTAATAATAGATTATGTAACTTGAATTAGGGGTTACCCCTAGACGTTGGAAGATATAGAAGCTACCTGAGCTGAGGATTCCACCCCATCTATAGAGGTTATGGGAGGGGTAGAAATAGACCCGATATGTGAAACTACAAGAATAGGGTTGGAGATTTGACCTGGATTATGAGAAGTCACACTATGAGACGGATAACAATCCATGGGAGCCATAATTTTGGCAAGTGTATGATATCCAAAAGGCCATGTAATCGAAAGACGGGGTAAACAAGCTGAAACTGGTTCTTTGTGAGATAAGGGTGTGGGAATAATTCTTTTGACTCTCTCTGAAAAATTGTGAGCGTGATCAAGAGAAGATTGGATCCTTCTATACTTATCCTCACAAGGAGGATGATTCTCAAAAGAAGGTCTAGTTACTCTGAATTGAGAAATTTCTTGACCCATGGAGGTTCTACAAAAGCGAGAATTAGGACCATATTCCGTTTCAACAGAACTATCAGTATGACATTCCATGGGGGAATGAAAGGAAGTGTCAGGAATAGGAGGCTATTGGACCAAGGTATTAATGTAAGCAGTGAATTGTTCTCCTCTTTCCACAACTTGGCTTCCTTCCACATGGGAGTCTATTGTAGCTCCTTAATATACGACTTCCATTGGGGTCTTCATTGTAGCAGGAGGAAATTCGGGTGGTAAGCCCTTATTCCTTCTAGATCATCTCAACTAAAACTCAACTAGATTGTACGGTCACTAAAAACTAACCTAGGGTTTCAAAACTAGAAAAAATCACACAAAACTTCTCCTACGCAAACTACAGGCCATAAGCAAACTTAAGTGATAAGAGGGACTAAAACAAGTTGGTTCCTCACTAGGATTATCAAGTCTTTGTAACTTTATATATACCGTAGGGTCCAACAGTAAAACGCGGTGAGGAGGATCAACCGTCCCTCACCTGAATACCTAACTACCTGGATGACACATGTGTAGTAATCACCCTGAGTGTTGTTCTCGGTGTATTGCACCAACAAGATGGTCCAAAAGGATTTTCTCAGATGGTATTAGGAATCCTAGGAGGGCCTCTCAATATACACAAGGTACATGGGAGCTCAAATCAATACTAGTGCTATCTAATGCACAACCGTTCACAAGGAGCCTTTCGATATACAATCGAGTACATGAAGTACCTTTCGATATACCTCAAGGGTACGTGAAAGTTCGTTTGATATACTGACAGTATGTGGAAGAACCACACAGATCTTGGGTTACAGTGTAGGAAATAAACAACAACTCCTACATTTTACGATGCCAAAACATGTCTCTAACCTATCCCTCAAGTTACTAAGATTTTTGACCTATAGCTACCATTAATTTTAAGTGGAACAATTAGGTGAATTCATGGAGCAATGACAGAAAAGTAAAACCATGCAGTTATGATATGAAAATTATTTCACTTTACCATTAAGTATTCCCTAATTACGGGAAGGAGAGAGTGTTTTTCTATTCAATTTCATCCTAAAACCAAAAACTTTCCCAAATAGTTCTCACCAAACTAACATTCCCTAGAAAAAAAATAAGCAACATACTTCTTACAAATTGATCTTTGAAGGCAGACAAATGAGGTGATGTCTCTTTGTTTTAAAAAGAATTACAATGAATACTAAAGGCACACTAAGCACTTTTTCAATTTTTCTTCAGAAACAGAAATATCTAACTTAAAACTATGATATTTTTTCTTTTTCTTTTGATGAGACGAGAGTGCATAAAAAAATAAGGGTATGGATCTATGAAAGCTTATGAGGCTAATCAATGGTCCAATAATTCATCTTTGAACAAAATTACAAGTAGATCTCAACAAAAAAATTTCTTTTTTAAAAGAAAAAAGAAGTCTCTCTTAAACTAATGAAGAGTAAAAAACCAAAGCTAATGTACAAATATTTCTTTCCAATACATGATTCAGTGAAAGAGATCTAATTAAACCTAACTTCCAAACACTCCTTTCATCAATGAAAAACAAGCATAAAAGCACTTACAAGGATGAATGTAATATAACCTTTTGTAATCAAGACAAAATAGGTAGTTACCACATACAGACCTAGAATTTAACCTTTCAGATCTATAATATGAAGCTGGAAATATCACAAACAGAAAGAAAAAACAAGCCAAATTTGAAATGAAAATCCTGGAAAAGGGCCTAAATAGCACCGCGTATGAAGGGTTGATGACAGTGCGGTTCTGGCTCAGCACCACTTCCTGATCACAGCATACAAGCGGTGGCGTTGCCTACTGATAACTGAACATAGGCGATGGCACCACTTATTTCCCACTATGCATGCACAGTTCCCTATAGAAGTCAGAAAACAAAGAAATGGAGAAAAATAAAAGTAAGTCACTGCAATACTAGCATAGATCACTGAATTGACAGGAATATGAAGTACAGAAGGTAAGAATGATTGAAATCTAAACAGATCTAGATATACCGAACCAAGATCTCACTAGACAGGCTAGTAGATCTAATCAATGAAGAATTGGAGCTTGGATTTCAAACAAGGGTTTGAATACCAATGAATATCAGATGGTTTGACATGTTGCTTCCCTAGTGGATTCACCATATTTGTAGGTAGGAAAAATGCATCTCCTATGAACAAGAGTTGTTTCTCTAGTCTGAATGGTTCATATCTAAAACAAATGAAGGACAATACAATGGAATACTTTCCCTAGAAGTTGCAGGGATCTAGAATGAGTCTTTTGATGGAATGATGTAGTTGTTCCTGTAGTGAAGGTTCTTCAAGAGTGTACCTACATAATCACCTGAAACAAACAACAAGATCAAAAGTAACAGAATATACACCACGACTCTATGTCAGTGACTAAGGAATACAATAGCAAAATACATGATTATAACATAGTAAATTTATGGGAAAGAAACCACCTTTGTATTAAATAAATGTATAAGAAATATTACAACGTTCACCTTAGTGTTGTGATTTATCCTTCACAAATAAATACCTTGTTTCCAAAAGATCCAAACTTGGTCCTTCTATGCTCACCCTAGATTTGGCTAGAGGTTCAATGCAATAGCATAATCTTTCTCTCTCTCAACCATGGGGTATGAGCCTGCTTTTAAAGGCCTTGGGAGGATAGGAATGGTTGATTAAGTGGTGGGTGAGGTGGAAGGGAGATCCCAAAAGGATGGATCTAGAGTGCAAGTGGTCCTCAGGATTAGGGATGAGGTTTCCACAAATCCTTCCTTCAAGAAGCTTCATGAAAAGTTCTCTTTTTCAACTTTTACCATGAGCATAGATTCTTCCCCACTATGACAAAGCAGTGACAGGGAAGAACCGCACCTTGAACAAGAGGTGAGGGCAGTGGCATCACCTACTTTCAAGAGAGTGTAGGTGTTCCTAAAGAAGGTAACGCTCTTTGACTTAAGGGAAGAAGCGGTGCTGGATTTTCATATGCAATATTGAAGTTTGGGCCAGTATTTTCACTTCACAACTTGGGGTTTATGGAAAATACTGATGTTTGGGACCTCATCACATGATGATGATGAGATTTATGTGTAACACTACGATGCCCTTTGATCTGAAGAATGCACTTGCAATATTTGCTAGGGTAGTTGTTGCAACCTTTAAAGAGTTCATTCACATGTTTCTAGATGTATACTTAGATGAATGGATCATATTGAACCTGTTGAAGAATCATATTTAATTTCTATGATTTATGTTGGATCGATGCTGATAGTTCTAGATCCCATTAAACCTAAATAAGTGTATTTTTTGTACATCATTTGGTATTAAACTAGGGCATGTAGTGTGCAAACAAGGCTTTTTGGTGGATATAATATGTATTGCTGTTATTATAGACTTACCACCACAAAATTCATTATGATAGTTTCCCTCCATGTTGGGTCACATAGGATACTATCAAAATTTCATCAAGGGTATGTGCAGATTATATCCCCATTACTAATTTTTTTGAATAAATATGTCAAAGTTTAGTGGAATAAGGAATTCCAAAAGAGCTTGGATATCTTGAAGCATAAATTGGTGACTACAACAATTATGGTGTTCCCACATTAGAAGAAGGAGTTTCATGTGTATGTGGATGCATTACTGATCGCATTGGGTGTAGTATTAGCTCAACTAGGGGATAGAGATTTAGATCATCTGATTGCTTTTGCAGGTATGAAGTTTTTGTTTGCAAAAAGAAATATACTACCATAGAACACAAGGTATTGGAAATGGTGGAAATGTTAGAGAAGTTCATACATTATTTATGGGGATCACAATTTAAGATGTGCATTAACCATTATTCACTTAGATATTTATTCAATCATCTAGTGTTGGGGTGAAGTCGAGGAAGTTGAACTCAGTACTTAACCATTTGTCATGAATAGAAACAAGAGAATATGGGAGAATGTATATGATAGCCTATAGATGGGAACCTATTTTCAATATAGATGGTTGATGACTATTTCTCAAAGATCGCACAGTTCTTGAGTACTCTTGTGTCCCAACTGGAAATATACGGTTGTGTAGAAGACACATATTGTAGTCAAGGTAGTATAATACTAGTTCATAACATGAAGTTTGTATAAGTTAGGAAAAGATGGAATTCTACGATGATGTGTGATAGAACATGAAAGGCCTACAATATTGAAGGAGGCCAATGAAGAAGTTGTGGGAGACCATTATATAGGGAAAGCGACTACACATAAGATTTTGTGTGTACGTATTTGGTGGCCTACCTTGTGCAAAGATTCTAAGGAATATTTTCAAATGTGTGGTGTCTTGTGGTGTCTGGAAGTGGGTGGGGAATCCATCAAGGAGGGATGAGATTCCATTTATTCCCCAAGTAATGTTGCAGTTGTTTCATAAATGGGAAGTGAATTTCATGGGGATGATAAATCCTCCTACGAAGTGGTTGGGAGAAAGATACATCATCATGGAAAAAAATTATTTAACCAAATGAGGTAAAATAGAACCTATGAAAAATTGCAATGCATAGATAGTTGTGTGGTTATTATTTGAGAATATTGTAACAAGGTTTGGATACCCAAGAATCTTGATGACTGATCAGGGGAGGCATTTTATAAATCATATCATTATAACATTAGCGTAGGAATTCCAAATTTATCATTAGAATAGCACCCATTACCACCCTCAAGTGTGTGGCAAAATAGAATAATTTAACAAAGTTTGAGAGAATGCATTAAAAGAGGTTTGTAATGTGAAATGAGATGACTAGTATTTGAGAATTCCTATAGTACTTTGGGACTATAAGACAACATGAAAACAATGACTAGACAGACACCCTTCATGTTAGTGTATGGGAAAGAGGTAGTGATAACTATGGAATCCATTGTTTTCATTCTCCATTTTGCTGCATTCACATGACTAATAGATAGTGGTGTAATTGAAAAAACAATATAAGGATTGTTGGAGTTGGAGGAATACCGATTTGTTGTAGGTTTTCATCGGTAAGTTCATAAAGCATGTGAGAAGGCATGACATGATAGACACATTAACTAGAAGTATTTCAAGAAGGGATACTTGGTCTTGATGTGTGAAAACAAGTTCACACATAATCTAGGTAAGTTTAGAATGCATTGGCTAATACCTTATGTTATAAAATTTGTCTCTAAGGAAATGGTCATTTAACTCGAGAAGTTGAATGGAGAACCTCTAGAAGGATTTTTCAATGGAAATAAGTTGAAAATGTATAAGAACAACCATCCTTTCATTCAGTAAAAAAAAGAAAAAGGGATTGTTGAAGATAAGAAGGTCACAAAAAAGAGGAATGCTGCAAAGAAGGCGCAACATGTTGAAGAGGGAAAGTGTTAGCTAACAACACAAGAAGGGAGTGTGATAGACAAATGAAGTAGTGCGGATGGGAATCTAAGGAAAATATTGATATATTTGGCAAGTGTGAAAATTAAAGGGAAGAGTAATAGAATAAGTGCAAGAACATGGTGTAATAAATGAAGATGATCATTGAAGGATTCATATAGGAGAAAAAGTAAATCTAGAGCAAAATCCGGGCGTTAGTACATTGAATATATGAATGAGTGTGTAGAATAACAAGATAATAGAGAAAATAGGTTAAGATCATGGGTAGAATGTCAATAGGATATCAACATAAGTTGAAAGAAGTTAAAGCCGAAGAAAGTAGAGAAAATATGACTCGATTACAGTCATTGAAGTGTAGAAATATGGAACCAAAACCACTAGTACCAATCTAGAGAAGGAAATAAAGAACATATTCTTCCATGGTAATAAAAGAGGAAGTTTCGGTAATAGCTGCATTAGGATCAAGAGAAGGGAAAGAGAAGGGGGAATCAACCTCCACATCAACAAACTATTAGAGGAAGTATGTACATCAAAGGAAATAGAATGTAGAACCAATGAATTTATAGAAGAAGGTGAAATAACCATTGGAGACACCATAAATTTTGAAAGGGATGCTAGTTTGGGGTACCTTGTTTGGGGATATAAAGAGATTAAAGTATGGAAACCATGACATCACCATAAAGGATTAGTTTCCAAAACTCCTAGAGGAAAACTATTTTCATCAAAGAACCAACATAGATTCAAGGATTATCATAGTGGAGCCACAACAATGCACGATGAGGTTGCGGTGATTGAGTGTGATGAATTCGCTAATTCCACATTTTGGCATAAGTGAAAAAGTAAATAACTATGTACAAATATTGTTGTATAAATAATATTTCTTAGTACCTTAATTATCTACCTAGGAGACATAAACATTGGCCTTGTGTTATGTTCTATGGTCTAACCTAGGTTATACTGATCAATACTAGTCAAATAGGTGATTTTGGTTCATCAATTGTAGTTGAGGTGCTCTAGTTTGAACATCCTGACATTTTATACCATGCATTAATTGTAAACCAGTTCTATCTTTGACTAGGATCTCTAGTGTGTGTGAAAGTGGTTTTTTGTGGTCTCCTTGGCATTTATTTTCCTCCTAGACATTACTCCACTCACCCATGCACTCTCCCATGCTTTCCATCCCTAATTTATGAACCAAGAATGATTATTACCTATTCACACATGTTCACACATGGATTCATGAAATTTTGGTTAGGTTAGGGAACCTATTAGTCAACCTAGGGGGGTTTAGGGGTCAAATCCTAGTATCCACTTGGATGCATTCACATGGCCACCAGGGGCTCACGAATTTTGTCCAATGTACTATAAATATGTATCATACATACCTAAAAGGTTTGTTGTAATATAATGGTTATATATTAGCACCTTTCACATGTGTTATTCCAACTATTTCAGTCTCTTTTTTTTCTCTTGCATATTTTGTCAAACACTTTGATGGTGAAATTGTTCTATCTCCTAGATCTACTTGAGAAGAAATTATCACATGGTATTAGAGATATTTGGAACTGCAAGAAAATATAGTGAGGTTTGGTTTATTGTTTAGGGCATATTTCCAGTGTTTCTGAGTGTTTTTCATTGGAGGCTCTCACAACAACTTCATGGATTCGCAACCACTTCCTCTCCTTTCCCCATTAAACTATTCTAAATGGAACTCAAAGATGTGTGCATATCTCAATAGTAAATGTCTCTATGATGTGTTTATTGGTGTTGTGAGAGAGCCAGAGTCCTATCAAGAGAAGTGTGATTGCCTTAATGAAAATGATAGAACCTATGGAAATATGTGTCTCGCTATACCTCATACAATGTGTTATCTACTTGATTCTGCTAAGTACCCATTCGAGCTTTGGAGAAATCTAGATGAATTCCTTGGCATGTAGTAGGAATATGTGAGCTATATGGAGATAAATAAAATAGGCACCTCCTTATGTGTTCTCCCTCCTATGATCTCGTCCTCATGCATTTCTCAAGAAGTTGTTCAAAATGAAGAACAAAAAGTAGCCAGAGATTCAACAAATGATCTAACTCAAATTTCTTCCTTTGTGGCTTCCTCTCCTTGTCAAGAAGCTTTCATTCATGAATATAGCATACGAGTTTCTACCATCACTACTGCTAAATATTTATCTATCCATTATATGCCCTTCTCCCATTATACCAGGGGCTCATGAATTGTCTCCAATGTACTATAAATATGTATCATACATACCTACAAGGTGTGTTTTAAGTTAATGGTTAGATATCAGAACCTTTCACATGTGTTATTCCAGCTATTTCAGTCTCTTTGTTTTTCTCTTGTATATTTTATCAAACACTTTGATGGTGAAATTGTTATAGCTCCTAGATCTACATGAGAAGCAATTCTCACAAATATTGTTGATATGTGTGCATGAGGGTTTCCTATAGTTAGATACCATAATATCAATTAATACAAATATTATTGCAGAGATAACATAGCTATCGAGAGAAAGGGAGGATATGGAACAATTGATATAGAAAAAGAAGTAGGAGAAAGAATTAGTTGAAAGGATGAAGCAAAAGTATGGTACAAATAGGCTACAATGATGGTTATATGTAGAGAGTATCTTGGATCATGTAGTAAGGTTCGCAACATAACTATTGGCTTACAAGTTGGTTAGGAAGAGTCATAAGGATTAGTTTGCAGCGAGAGTAATAGTATTAGTAGAGAGGTGTGCAAAAGGCATACAAATGAATTGGTTGACATTCCTAGTGAATTGGTTTCTAAAATATTGCAGAGAGGCACAAGAAAAAGTGCAACCATTTCATTATGCATGTCTACTAATATTGATTTCCTTGGTTGCATGGAGGGATCTAGGTGAGTCACAGTTGTTGGATACTACATATAAACCATCTTTAGTAGCCAAATACGCTAATGTGTGGTTTATACAGAACAAGAGGAGGAAACTTGAAAATAATGTGTTATTCTTTGACTAATGAGGTGTTATTTAGAATATTATTAGGAAATCACCATGCATGAAACCACATGTAGGGGACATGTAAAAAGGAATAACATAATTTAAGGATGGCATGCACTTCTTGTATATCCAATCTAGAAGGGGAGCATAAAAATGATGGTTTCCAACACTATTTAGGCTAATAGAGAAAGATGTCAGTGCAATCATGATTGATTGGGAAGATGAGTACAAAGTACCACTCACAAAGCAAGACCAGTGGAAGCAAGATGAAGTGAAGGATGAGAATTCAAAGGAAGGACGAAATGGAGGAAAAGATAGAAGATAATACAACCAGTAAGATAGTGAACCAAAACAAGGAAATGATGTAGGAAAAACAACATAGGAGAATACACTAGAGGTATGTGAAAAGAAGGAGGAGCACATCGAGGCTAGTCTATCGAAGAAAAGGAAGAAGAGGAAGATAGTAAATGAACCACTTTTCCACTCACTCATAAAGGATGACTTGGAAGAAATAGGGGAAAATTTAAGGAATTAGTAGAGGAATCATGGGTAGTAGTAGTGAAGAAATAGGATGAGATAAATACAAGTATGCAAGAATAATTAACTACTTCATGATAGACCATGGAGGTAATGAAAGTAATAGCTAAGATTGCAAATAATGGAGAATCATGGTATATGGCTCATCATAAATTAAGTGAATCATCATTACAAAGAAATTTTAAGAGAGATTGGGAGCCATCGATTTCCCCACACCAAAACTACAGGAAATTACATCAACAACAATTTTTGCTAACTTGATTTTGTCAAAAATTACAGTAGAATATATATACACTTTACAAATAGGATTAGAAAGGGATATATAGTTGATCATAGTAATGACATTAGTTGATAAGGATTGGGGGATGATGTAAAATATGACACTGCAGTAGGAGAATGGAAGATGCACAAGAAGCAACAAGAGACAGAGAAACAGAAAGAAGCAGTAGAATAGAGGAAAGAGGAGGTGTTCTAGGAAAATTAGAATTTGCACCAAGCTCTATAAAGTATATATAACACAATTCCAAAGCATAAAATGGAGGCGGATGCCCTAGTTGAAGAAAAATTTGTGAAGATAAGTGAAGCAATTAAAGGCTTACAGGAAAAAAATTGTATACTTAGAAATGAGAACAACACCAAGTACACCAGCATAAGAAAGACAAGAAAGGGAGTAGAGGGATACTACATCTACCATAATAGAAAAATTAAAGATTTTGTAGGAGAAGTGCCTGAATCTATGTGAAGAAAGTATGCAGATATAGACTCAACTATTGGAAGACACTGAGTCATAAACAGTAGAGATAAATATATGCGTTGTGCAAGAGAAGGAATTAAAGATGAAAGATACAATGAACGCTCTGCTAGTGATAGAGAAAGTAGATACATTAGTTGAAAACATGAAACAACATAAAGATATTAGTTAATTGATAGAGGAACAACAACAAATTATGAAAAATATGGAGGTAATTCAGGAGGAAGTATACAAAGTTACATAGGACCTCACTATAGTACAAGAAGGGACAAAACATATAATCATTTAAACATAACAATAATTGCGAGAACCTCTCACTATGCATATAGTAGAAGGAATTGAAAAAGAAGAAATTCAGGAACAATAACATGTTTCAAAAGCCAAGGAATCACTTCAAAATCTAATAGAGACGATGGAAGTACCCCCCCCCAAAAAATGAAATGATGCGCATCGAAGAACACGTGTGGACATCATGAAGGAAATTGTCGATGAAAATTTTGAAAGGACAACAAATAAGCATCAATTATTTGAAATAAGATTAGGAAACAAAAGGTAATAATTATGCCGTGAGGCGATGCACTTTGGGATCAACCATGAAGAAAGAATCATGATCCAGGTCATGCCCAGGTGCACGCTGGGGACAACAGTTGACTGAATGAGTCGAGCACTCTTATGGAAAAAAATTAGAAAAAGAACAAGAAAATAAGGATTTACACTATATTGATAGAAAGTAAGAACATAGACAATATGCAATAATTCATACCAATTTATATTATTATTTCTTCTCTATGAAATTTGGTTTATTGTTACAATAATGTACACGTTTATATAGAATGTTGAGATGTTTGGGTGACTACCCGTTACGTTCAATTACAAGAAGTTATAATGTTTCAGAAGTTCAACCGTTGCAGACGACAGATAGTCAATCTGTCGATGTCTAGTAGGTGCTGATAATGCATGTCAAGATGCTATATGTCGAGTGCAAAATCTGTCAAGATTTGTCGAGGTCGGTTGTGTCGAGTTTTGTACTTGTTAAAGCTGATGTTGAACCTGTCAAAGAAGTTAAGTAGTCAAAGTAGTCGAAGTGCTAGACTTTGTCGAAGTTTGACAACATGCCAACTGTTGTTTAATGGATCATTCCTCCTTCCTTAAGAAACAATGGTCTCCATTGTGTATTCGTTCAAGTGAGGAAACTTGTTGGCTACTTCAGTAGCAGAGAACAATTTTCCTTGTGTAGGGAGGTGTCCATCTTTATCCACTTGAAACAAGGGAATGGAGTTTGTCCTTGTATGGTGTATGTGTCGTGCCACAATGGTGTCTCAAAGAAGAGGTTCCAGAATATCTGGATGGATGTCTTCGGGTTATGTTGTCTACAAGTCGTTATGTTACAAAAATGGTGCATGGTATGGTTGAAGTAGATCTACATTGAAAAATGGATGTAGGCTAAGGCATGGAGGAATGTCGAGATGAAAATATTTTTCTCCAATTTGTTTAAGGATACTGTATACATGATATCGAAAAAGTTTTCATCTTTCTGTATGGACAAGTGAAGCCATCCATATTTAGATGTAACCATATCTGATCCCTGATTTGGAATGAGTGAGGAATACAATGCTTGTCGTGTCAGGCCTTAGCTTTTACATTAGCTCGTTGCAACATTTCATTTGCTTGCTTATGGATTTTGTATATTTTATCTCTTAAATTGATTTATCCACTTCTCGTCCTTCGAAGTCAATGTCGTTCGATTGTGTTGAGGTACTGATTAAGTCAATAAGAGCTGAGGGTTGAAATATGTAACATATCTCAAATGGACTCTTTCTCATAGAGCTTTGTTGGGCATGATTGTAGATGTGTTGTATGTATGGAAGGCTATCATCCCATGTTTGACGATGCATGGTTGTACATGCAGAGCAGTTGTACTACCAAGTGATTTACAACATTTGTCTGTCTGTTTGTCTATGGATGGAAGGTTGTCGAAAAATAAAGTCTTGTGTCAAGATGATGTCAGATATTTTGCCAAATTTTTTTCATAGATCTAGAATCTCTACAAAAAATAATGGTCATTGGGAGTCAATAGTGTTTCCATAGTTGTTCGAAGAAGTGCTAAGTAGTCTGTCGTGCCATCATAATCTTCTTGCATGGTATGAGGATAACCATCTTGGAAAATATGTTGAATACTACTAAGATAACATCATGTTGATGTTTGGTAGTAGGATATCCCATCAAGTAGTCCATAGAAATAGATTCCCATGGTTGACTAGGAACTAGAAGAGGTATGTACAGTCCTTGTTGTCGATTCCATGGTTTGGAAATGGCACAAATTACGCACAATTGAATGTACTTGTTGGCGTTAGATATAAGTGAAGGCTAGTAAAAATACTTTTGGAGGATAATAGTTATTTTGTGACTCCAAAATGTCCTGTAGTATTGCTATAGTGTGCATCCCAAATGATCTCCTGTCGGTTCTCACCGGTCGGTACACAAAGATGTCCAAGCTTGTATAGCAAGGTGTCCTTCAGGAAGTAGCCGATAGTAGACAGTGTGTTGGTCTAAAGCTATCAATAATTTGCATAGAATTCATAATCTACCAAATAAAATTATGGCCAAGTAGTGGTGTCATAACCATACATACTCATCACTATAGACAGTAGAGTAATGGGTGGTTGGCTGAGACAATTGGCTGCGGCATTGGATTTTCCTTTTCGATACTTAATTATTAATTGAATTTGTTGCAGGTAATTAATATACTTTATTTCTTAGGTTGTATGTATTTTTGAATCAAACAGAGAAGACTACAAAGGTTTATGGTCAGTGACGATGACCATCTCCTTTCCAAGAATGTAGTGTCTCCATTTTTTAAGATCTTGCAAAATGGTGTACAATTATTTTTCATATGCCAAATACCTTATAATAGTGTCGTTGAAAGTTTCAGAATGAAACACGACTAGGTGACCTGACTGAGTGATTATTGTGTCGATATCAAAGTCCAATGTGTCTATCTCAATCTCAAAAGGATGGTACAAATCAGGTGACACAAGTACTGGTATAGTACAAATATTTTTCTTGAGTTCTTCAAAATCTTTTTGTTGTGTCGGTGTCCATTTGAAGACAATTTTCCCATTTCCTTTAGTCAACTAATTCAAAGGGCATGCAATGAGACTAAATTCAAATATGAACCATCAATAGAAATTCACCAAACTAAGAAAACTTATTAGTTAATGAATGTTTTGAGGAATGGGCCAATCTTTGAGGATATGTACTTTTTCTGGGTTGACATGAATGCCGACAGAGTTAATTAAGTACCCCAAGTATTTGGTGTTGTTCATCACAAATGAGCATTTGTCCATGTTTAGATATAGTTGATGTTACTGGAGAGAGTCGAATACTTGTCGAAGCTATCTGACATGTTCTTCCCATGATCGATTGAAAATCAAGATATCATCTAGATAGACAATGACACATTTACTGATGGAAGGTCGTAGAAGGCCATCCATATATCTCATGAAGGTTGAAGGTGAATTGGTTAAGTTGAAAGGCATGAATAACCATTCAAACAATCTTTCCTTGGTCTTGAAAGCCATTTTCCATACATTGATGGACTCGATCGAAATTTGATGGCATCCCAACTTGAGGTCGAGTTTCGTAAAGAACTTAGCACCTTTCATACCTTCTATGAGTTCATCTATCCTTGGAAGAGGGTATATGTTCTTTACTGAAATTTTGTTGAGATCCCGATAGTCGATGCACATGTGCCAAGTCCCATATTTCTTTGGAACTATGATGAATGGACTTCCATAAGGAGAAGAGCTAGGGAAAAAATGACCCTTATCAATCAAATCCTCGATTTGTCTACGAATCTCTTCGTTCTTGAGAATGGAACTTCTGTAAATAGATACATTAGGTAGGGAACAACCAGGAAGAAGTTCAATGGATTGTTTTACATGGAAATGCAGAGGTCGTCCATTCGGCTCTTGAAATATGTTATGGTATTCCTCAAGAATATTTTTGATCTGTTGCTGTTGTCGAGAGCTGTGCTAGTCGGTGATTTGACCTGTTGTTGTAGTCTTTCTAGAATGTTAAGGCTTTATCATAATTAATGTGAACTTTTAGGAATGGGCCACCAGTGCATGGATGATAGAGTAAATATATTTTTCAGAGAATATTACACTGGAAAAATATCTGAAAAGACTTTCCCTGAAGATTTTATTCCTGAATTTAAAGAACAAGAAAAGATAAGTTCTAAGGAAGAAGAATCAGAACGTTTGTATGTTGTCCCATTTGAGGAAGTAGATCAGTTTAGGAGACATACAAGATCCTACACTAAGAAAATTACTGGGTTAAAAAATTTGCATACGTTACCTGGAAGGAAAACTTCCAGGAAAGTAGCCTCATACACTAAGAATTCAATTCTTGTGGAAAATTTGGAAGAACTGGTAGATCTATCCATCTAAGAAATTGTTTAGCCTCTTGATCAATTGGGTCCAGAATCCCCCACAGCTTCAGTATTCAGTGAATCTACACCACCGTCTCCACCTCGAATTATGGATGGAAATGTTAATCAACCCACATGGGGAGAACGAACTCCACTCAGCCTAGCTTCTCCACTACATGATTTACCTATGCACCCAGAAAAAGTATACCAAAATTTTATCTTAGAAAAGGTGTTTCTGTTGAAGACCACTTAAAAAGTTTTTATCTAGATTTGAATCTTTTGAATGTTCAACATGAATATGTTTTTTACAGACGTTTTCCATATGCTTTTGTACCTAAATCATCTTCATGGTACTTTATTTTACAAGCTGATTCAATAGTAAATTGGGATGGTTTTGAAAAGTCATTCTTAGGTAAATCTGACAACCATAAAACTTTAGACACTCTCATGAAAGAATTACTATCTATGAGGATGGAAAAGAAAGAAAAGGTCCAAGACTTTAATCATAGATTCACTGCTTTATTGAATAGCTTCAGTGCCTCAATAAAACTAGTTGATGAGTCTCTAGTAGAATATTATACTAGAACACATTATCCACCAATAGCAATGTTTGTAAAAAGGCTTGGTAAAGTTATATTGGTAGAAAACTATGAAGAAGCCAAGAAAATAGAGGCAGATATGGATAGTATAGAAAGGCATACTCTAGAACCTGAATTGAAACATACCACAAGAAAAAGGCCTTTGATGTTAACTAAGCCCAAAGAAGAACACCCTAATGAGCTATAAAATGTGGTGAAAATGGTGCAGAAATTGTCAAATAAAATAGTAGACATGGAAAAGGCTGNGACTCCTTGATAGTTATTTCATGGCTCAATCGATTGCCAGCATTTGATGTTCTTTTCTGATGCCTTGGTGCAAAGATATAAGATATTTGATCCACATGGCTCCTTAGGCGATCTTCAAGCACGTTTTCCGGTAGCATAATTCTCTAGTAGCTGGACTTTCCAAGAAGGCCCTGAATTTGGATTTGGGCCATGGTTACTTCTTTGATTTTTTGGATCGCAAGGCCGTTAATGAGGACTACTTTGTTGTATTTTAGATGCTGAGTTTCTCAGCTTTGTGCCATCAGCTTTATGTATTTTTCTCATGATTTGTTTTGGATTAAGTCCTTCTGCTTGCAAGTTTTGCTCCTGGAACACTTGATTGTTGATCACCATAGATATTCATCAGCATATCTGACCTTCTTATATGCGGGAATGATGAGTAAAGTCTGCAAAATCAGACTTTCCTTTGAGTTCCAAATCTGGTTGTATGAGACTTTCTTGCAGAGGGCCCTGCAAGATCTTTGGGTTGGGGGAGATGTTGGTCTCCTATTATTAGCTGTCCAATACGTTATTTTCCAGCATAACACTTATAAAAACATGTGATAAGTTAGTTTTATTAATGTTTATTTGCGCATGGGCATGTTTTTATGAAGATCAACGTGGACAAAGGCTTGGTAAGTGATTTTTGGTTATTTTACATTGTTTTATGCATAAATTGGGTTTTTAAATCTCCATATAAATGTCCGGTCAACTGATGGGTCGTTGTTTATTTTGTGCAGGGGTTTCGGCACTCCAGGGCAGGTTCACGCTAGCTGCATCAGTGATTCGGGGGCTTCGATCCACATTTTGGGTGCCTCTTGAGTTTTCCTTGCCTTCCAGATGCCTCTGCAGATTTTTCAGGTGCTTTTTTACGGGATGCTCTGTGTCTAAGGAGCTGTTACCCTCCATTTTTAGCAGTGTATGGATTTCAAGCAGTCTGGCAATGTCATTCCCGTCCTTGATCAGGACCCTGATTTCGGGCTCGATTTCTGAACAATCGGTTGGGACTTGTTCAAAACGGTTCGAAACCCACTTCACAAATGGCCCTATTTACCCCTAACCGCGATCCGTTTTCAGAATTTCTGAACGAATGTGGAGAAATCCTTTCCGGAACAGACATGGTTTTGCTAGATTTAGTGTTGGCCGTTTTCTGGGTAGTTGCTCAAATCTCTGCATTCTGGGATGGATCCTGTCCATCTGTTCATGTATAAATAAAGCTTAAGAAGAGGATGTTGAAAAAATNCATGTATAAATAAATCTTAAGAAGAGGATGTTGAAAAAAGATTGTAATACTCCATTTTATTAATACAACCAGCATTTATTCTCTTTACGGTTTCAATTTAGAGATGGAAGGCGTTGAGGGAGGGCCCCCTTCAGCACCAACCTTGGTATTTTGCATTGTGTGTTTTGTAATCACAGGTTAATGTATTTCTGCCTTGATATTGTTCTAT
>LPNX010551943.1:0-32470 GCA_001517045.1 Pseudotsuga menziesii | reverse complement strand
TCTCCTTCCCCGGAATTTCTTTGCACTTGAGGCCCACAAAGATCAGGATTACACGAGAATGAAGATGCATCAAATGTGTCCAAATGTGGTGCATCTGGAAAAAGATCAGGCTTTTCCACTGGCCTTGAAAAATCTGGGAAACATTGGCAGATCATTTATTGTTTGCCAAGGAAATCCATCCTAGGCGAGGCATCGCAGAGAGGTCAAACGGAAGATGTCCACTGAGATTTGCATTGCTCATCTGTAGATCGATCAAACTAGTCATATTCGTTAACCAAGCAGGGATTTCAGAATGAAAAGTGTTTCTATCCAGATGGAGAGTTCCTAGGTTTCTAAGTTTCTGCAAGGAAGGAGGAATGGAACCCATCAATCCGCAGTTTGACATTGTTACATTTATGAGCTGGGAAAGGCGACTTACAGATTGTTCCCATGAGGACGACGATGCCGAGAGATTGACTCCATTGACAGAAATATTTGTGAAGGCCGTGAGATGTGCAAGCCAAGAGAGATAAGGGCTTTGCAACATAAAATCCGAAAAAGAGAGACCGAGTCCTATCAGGTAAGACATATTTCCAAGTTGCCATGGAACTATCTTTGCAAATCTAGCCGTGGACAGGTTGAGGTATTTTATGTTTTTTAAAATACCCATCTCTGTAGGAATAGGCCGGGCACTAAAATTCAGTGAAGCTTAATTCCAAATGCTCCACAGCCGTAAAGTTAAACAGCTCTGAAGGGCGCAAGTTACCACTCAAAGTGCAGTTATACAAGTCCACAACAACGACGCAGTCTGTTCGGCTGTCACAGGAGACACCTCCCCAGAGGAAATAGTTGAAAGAAACATTCCAAGAAGCCAAATGTCCCGCAGGATCATGAAAACCGCTTTTAAAAGCCAAGATAGATTGCATTTCCTCATTCAAACAATCATCGACTTTGCCAGAAACGGTTCATCTTAGATGCAGGAAACGATTACCCAACAACTGAACAACTGAATAAGAAAACAGAGAAATCCATTTTGCCAAATCCACGTCATCCCTGGTTCTTGGTGCAAGGATCTAGATTGTATGCTTGATTTGGCCATCATAATGATTTCGTAGGCATGTGAGGTCCATTCGTTCTTGCATAAATAGAAACCCACACAAAACTCCTAGTAAATTGGATTAGGATACATTATCGCACCAAATTTGGCAAATATAAACAGAGCTGTCTAACTAGGATGATTTTGATTTTTTTGGGCTGATTTTTAGTTTTAGTTTTAGGTGGAATCAAGTGAATTTAACTCACCAAATTTTGTAATTTTTGTTGTTTGTTAAGCAATTTTAAGTGCAAAAATAAAATTACATGATAAAAAAAAATCAAGCACCCACACTCTGTAAAATCTAGCAATGTTTTTATATGTTTTAAAAATTCCGTAAAAATTCATAACCAAAAACAAGTAAAAACTAACCAGAAATAGGAAAAAATAGTACCCTTAAACAAGTCAAATATGAACTTTGTTGGCAGTGGTTAATTACTCCACCGTCAGTATCAATTGCCAGCTGAAACGTCGAAGAGGCAACACTATTGAAGATACCTAAGTGCTGGAAGCGTGAAAAGGAGTCCCCATCCAGATTTGTGGCCGCTACAATACTGAAGAGTTGTAGCTCTGCCAAACCATTTTGATTTTGCCATGCTGTCAAGGTTTATTTGGAGCTGATCAAATTGTTGAAGGGGCGTTCACCGTTCCTGTTGTAGCTCATGAAAGGGCAGAGAAATAATTAAAATCTGGCAGACATCAAATTTATAAAGCATGAAAATCCATCTTAATGTGCCAACAAACACATCTAATCTTCTCAGGAGGTAGAGCAGATTTCAATTTTGTTGGACTGTAACAGACAGTAATTTATTTACATAGAATCTTGCTTTTGTATAGCGAAGGGTTAGTTAGTATTTAATGACCGACTTAGCCAAAACCCTATATATACCTATCTTGTGATCATGTTTAATATATGAAAAAGTATGCTGAAAATGCACAGCAGAGAGTAATTGAAAGAGAGTTGAAACTCTGAAATTTTTCTTGTGTAATTCTGTGTTTACTCTGTTTTTTAAGTTAGATAACTCAGTTTTATTTTTGATGTTGGTGTGCAGTAGCAGCCAAATGAAATAGAGTTTATTTAATTTCAATGTTGATTATTAATCTAGTAGAATATTTATGTTGAGTTTATGAATGTAGGGGTCATCTAAAACTTGTTAAAAGGTCAGCTATAAAAGAGCTGTGAGTGACTGTAAGTAGTCACAGCCAGCTAAAATAATCGTTTTAATTGATGTGAGCTATAACAATGAGCTGCAACATCATCTAAAGAACATCGTAAGCTGTAGCAGCCAAGCTGCAACAATTCTGTAGGTGTTGGGTTGATTTTGTAAGTTCTATTATTGAGTTACAGGAAAGTTGTACATTGCTCGAGAAAGCTGTACATTGCTCACGAGAGCTATACATTTCCCATAAGTATTAGTTTGAGCTGTGTGTATAGTGTTTAGTGCTGCTAAGGAAGGAGCGACAATCCCCTTCCTTCCCCTCAATTGGTATAAGAGCCGAGTGTTCCTAATTTCTATTTGTTGGTTATATGCTCACTTCATGAATGAACCGTATGATTGTATGTTGAACTGTTTGTGTTATGTTTGGAGATCTTGTTGTTGAGTCTTACTCCAGCGCCCTCTTCTTGCTACGTAGAAAGAGCAGAAGTAATTTTAGTTTGTATGTTAAACTCAGTATTGGTAAGAGCTCATGTTCTCCCTCAAATAAAGGTTGAGTCATCATTTAGTAGCTGAAGGATGAAACCAGTGTTTCTTGTATCATGTGTATGTTGGTTAAAATGTTCTAGCTTGGTCGTGGCTTGTGTAAAGAGATGAAAGTGTTGTAGTCTGTGGATGAAGTTGACTCCATGTAGAGGTTGTAAAATTGAAAGGAAGATATTCTTCCTGGTTGAGAGTTCCCATATACTTTAATGGTTGAGCAGTTTGAATTCCAATGTTTTGGAAATTTTTCTTGGTTTGAATTAAAGTCATTATGCGTGAAAGAGGATTGGGAGGATGTATCTAAAAGAAATTTAAATTATGTGCAAGTATTTATTGAAGATAGAGACATGGGGAACAGAAGAAGGCTTAAAGAGATGAACAAAAATATTGCTAATGCAAAAGAAGTTGTTTTTTCCATAGTAGAGATATTAGGAGAAGCCACCGAGGAACCTGCTGTAGCAGAGAAAGTTCAATAAAATAGAGAGGATGCATGGAGCAACATCTATTATCCACTGCCATATTTCTCAAGTATAGTTTATGAATGCTGGTCAGTTAATATGAAAAATTTCTTGCATGCTAGAGGTTTATGGAATTTTGTTGAGGATGGAGTTAAAAATCTCCAGGATGAGGCAAATGATGCATTTTCCTTGTACTACATCTAGCAAGATCTAGATGATAATATATTTTATGTAATTGCTGAAGCAAACACAGTTAGAGAAGCCTGAGAAAGTTTGAAGAGAAAGTTTGATGTAAGGGGGAGTTATATGGCTGAGTCACAACCTATTAACATTTCAGCAGACAAATTTGCAGAAGCAGCAAAATATAGTCAAATTATTTGTAAATCTTGCAATTGTGTTGATATATAAAATGATGAAATAGATGTCGAAACTAAAAGTGAAAATGAGGTTGTATGTTGTATAACAGCAACAGAACTTGAAGAAGTTGAAATTTCTATTGATAAAGATGTTGATGTAGTTTCAAATATAGATGTCACTGAAGTAAATTATGAACATGATGGAATGGTTGACATGAAAAATGTTGATGAAAATGATAAATTTCTCAAGTGTGAAGACATCAAATAAGTATTTGCGCAAGAAGAGTCCTTGAAGGACATGCCCATGAAGATATTTAAGTCATGTATTGAATCTGATGATTGTGAACATATAGACACAATAAATATAGAAGGCAACACTGAAGATGTTGTAGAAGTCAAATACAAAGATGGACTTGAAATAAACTACAGTAGTTATGTTGTAGAAAATAAAGAGTGTTTCACTCATCGATTTGGTGCTCATAAGGAAGATGATAATGCTTCGTGTGAAAAATACATTCATGAAAATGGTGTATCTAATGATAGAAAAAGTGTTGGTGATATTTTTGAAGAAGAATCTGGAGAGATATTGAATGGTGCAAATAAGGACAGAAAATGAACAAGATTTTTTCTAATGATTTGTTTGTTAGTGATTGTGTAGGTACAAAGAAAGAAAATGATGATGTCTTGGGTCAAATATTGAAGGTGAAACAACTTCTAGTGTAGCAGTTTGTTCTTTAAATATTCCAATGATGTATGTTGCTGATGACAACAATGAAGAAGGTGCAAATGAAGTAGCCAGTATTTGTGAAATTTCACATGGAGAAGTAATGGTCAATGGTGATCATGATGATATGGTGAAGACTATAATATCATCAGTATGTGGAGTAACATCAAAAGCTAAGAAAGATAAAGTGCAATGTGTTGAAGTGGTTGAACTTGTTTATGAGTTTTTTGAAAATGTTGATGATTTTAGTTTTGTTGAAGAATTTGATAAGATTGTTAAAGATTGCACAGAAGTTGCAGCAAATGAAATAGATAAAGTATAAGAAAAAAGAATCTATAATGATGCTGAAAATGTTGATGATTCGGTGATTGCAGAAGCAGTGATAATGATAGAGTTGCATAATGATAACACTCAAAATGTTGTATGTTCTGTTGTAGACATAGCAACTGAAATAAGGAATGCTGTTATTGATGAATAATTGAAATTTTTGGAAGAATGGCTTGAAAATCCAAGATATGATGATAAAGATGGTATTCTTGTTGTGGCAGCAGAAATGAAAAAAGTTGATTACCTTGTTGCAGCAATAGAGGCAGATTTGAATGAAGAGATAGTGACAGCTCTTAGAGAAGAATCAAATGAAAAGAACCAATATGGTTTAAAGTATGATAATTTGTATAATGTTGACAAAATGTTTGAATGTGCAGGTGAGAATCTAATTGAAAATGAAGAAGAATCCATTGAAGATGATATTGGAAATGATGAGTTTGATTTGAAAGAAGAAAATTTCACCAAAGATGAATTGGTTGAAGAATTAGTTGAAAATATCTTCATCTCATGGAGTCAAAAATAAATAGGGAATGATTATCAATTAATGTGTCTACAAAATGACATTGAACTAATTACTCTCAGTAAATTCAAAGATAGCTTGTGGGATCTTTGTACGCCCACGTTGCAATATTTAGAAGAAAAGATTTGGATTGAAGTCCTTGGAATAAAGGACATTGAAAATTTGAATTATGATAAACAAATTGAAGAACGTTTTGCAGTTGAAGTTGAACATAATGGATTTGTGGAATCAAAGAAAACATTGAAGGTAAAGAAGAAAGTGAAGATGAAGAATCAAAATTATTTTTGGTATAAAGTTTGGCGTTCTAAGCCAAGCAATCATGAAACCGAAGCTGAGAATGAGGCAATTGAAATTATGATTAACGATTGGTTTGCAAAGGAAAAGAAGATTGAATGCAATGGTCTTGATGCTGAAATATTATACTTTGAGGAGAACGAGTATCGTGGAGTTGCTGAGCAAAAGGAGTTCATATTATTAAGATACAAAGTCAATATGAAGAAATGATTGAAGCCACAAATGAATCAAGAGATGAAGAAGAATAGGGTAAAGATGAAGATAAAACATAAAATAAATTTTACATATTTCAAAGTTTGGAGTCAAAAGAAACATAAAAAATGCACTAGTATGTTCCAACAAAGAATATGAACAAATTTTTGAAGTTTTTTTGATACTGATATAAGCCTTGCTGAGACTTAGACCAGTAGGCACTATAGTTGAAATGTTGTTTTGTAAAAACTATAGTTGTTTATGTTTGATGTATTTTTTTGGTGCAGTAATTAAGGGGGAGAATGTTGGTAGTGGTTAATTACTCCACCGTCAATATCAATTGCCAGCTGAAATTCCGAAGAGGAAACAGTATTTAAGATACCTAACCACTGGAAGCATGAAAATGAATCACCATCCAGAATTGTGGCCACCGCAATCCTGAAGAGTTGCAGCACTGCTACACCATCTTGATTTTTCCATGGTGTCAAGGTTTCAAAGGGACAGCACACCACATCGATTTCTGAAGAAGTTGTTCCAGCCTCTGTCATAGCTCATCAAATATTTATTTGGAGCCGATCAAATTGTTGAAGGGGCATTCACCATTCCTATTGCAGCTCATGAAAAGGCAGAGAAATAATTAAAATATGATAGACATCAAATTTATAAAGCATGAAAAGCCATCTTAATATGTGAGCAAACGCATCTAATCTTCTCCGGAGGTAGCATAGATTTTAGTTTTGTCAGACTGTAACAGACAGTAACTTATTTACATAGAATCTCGTTTTTGTATAGCGAAGGTTCAGTTATTATTTAATGACTGACTTAGCCAAAACCTTATATTCTATCTTGTGATCATGTTTAATATATGAAGAAGTACGCTGAAAATGCACAACAGAGAGTAAACCACTTATACTATGAAACAAGAACTTTATACTAAGAACGAGAACTCTAGGCATAAAAACAATGATTTTTGCAAAAAAAACACCAAAAACACCCCTAAATAGAAAAGTGTTGATACCAATATACACTTTTTTTTTTCGGGGTTAAAAATAGAGCCATGTCCAAACATCCCATATTGTTGTTTACAAAAACTTTAAAATCAACCCCTAAATTGGAAAAATATTTTTTTCTCAAAAATATAAATTACAAATTTTGTGAAACTTGCATATTAAACAAACAAAAATATTCCATAAATAATTTCACCACTCTAACCATATAAAATCAAAGAAATTATGATGTGATTCATAATAAAATCATATATTAGACTATACAAGAACAAATGATTCATATAAATATTCAAAATCTCCTTCAGAGTTTCAATTACAAACATCATACTAATAGAAAACATCTAAAATGTTTCATTTGAAATTATTGAAATTCATCCATGGAATCTGACACCCCATTAGAATCTACATTTTCTGCAGACGAAGGGCTGGACGAAGATGTGGATGACCCATATTCTTCTCTATTATCAATGGGTGCATCGTCTGAGTCTACATCTATGCCCATCATTTCAGTTGTCATATTCCTTCTAGATCTACGACTTGGTTGAGGAGACTCCCATCTTGCAACTTGTTCTTTTGGAAGAAACTTCTTGATAATATCTAGAGTCTTCGAGTGAAGAGTGCCCTTCTTTGTCATCTTGAAATCATAAACAAGTATATCAACTTCCCCTAATTTCAATATGTTAATGCGGCGGTGATTTATTTTTTGACCCTTTCTTTTTCTCTTCCTGCAAACCCTTTTCTCAACTACCATCTCTGCCTTGTATACACCATCAAACGGGTGTGTATTCGTTGCATACCAATGTACTTCTATTGATACTACTTCTTCATTTTCTTTATTCACCTTCATAACTTTTGCAATCCAGAAAGGATAATCACATGCATCATCTGTAGCCAAAACTGCAATCATGCAACCCTCCTTGATATCTTGTACTGAGCCCTTATAAAGGTCTTCCATCTCTTGACGCTTTGCAGATGATCTTCTAGAGCCAATATACATTTCTCTTTCCTCTACTTGAGAAAACTCAACACCTTGAGGTTCAACATTTGTTTCCTCGCTTTCATTTGTTACTCGTGGCCAAGTAAATGGAGACTTCAAATATATATCTCCATTTGTAGAGTTTGAAATTATGTCACTTTGCTCCATGAAAAAAGACTCCCACCATACAGAATCAGCAACATGAAAGTACTCATATGTATCTTCGATAGATTTTTTTATTTCTTCTATGCATCGAGAAGAATTAACATCTCTATTGTGACGCCTTGCATTATGAATCTCTGAAGATGATTGCAATAACAATAAATTTGAAGCATACATTTGACGATTTGGGATGAATTTCAAAAATGCCAAACCTAATGAAGGCCCCCATTCTATGCTAGTTGAGTACTTCTTTCCCCATAGTAGTGTTTTTCCATCATTCTTTTTTATATGAAATTGATGTTGAAAGCTAATGTCATTAAGTTTTTCAATGCACCTTTCTTCACCATGCGATCCAAAAATAAATCTTCGCATGTCAACAGTTTCTTCCAATTTTTGTACAACAGGTTCTGGATGGTATGCTTTCCTTACAATTTCAATCAATGATGGTAGGCTCCCGACTTTCTTCCTCCTCAATGTCCTTGCAAAATGGCTGCACATTTGATCAATATGATCATGTGTATGCCCAACAAGAAGGAAACCAACTTTTACCTTTTTAAAAATTCCCAATTCAACAAGCATGTTTAGATAAGAAATCACGACCTGATTTTTGTTTTCTTGGCTTATGTTGTCCAATTGCAAATATAGAACTTCAGGAAGATCACCAGGCCAATGAGAAAGGACATGATGAATTATGGTGATGGTCAAATTTGCATCATTGTGAATGTTTGGAGCTGTAAAGTAAACCCTTGGAAACATTTCACCATTAAAAACCATACACCCAACCAAGTGAAACTGAATAAAATTTTCCTCCTTTAAATTCTTTGGTACACATACAAAATGTGGCAAGAGTGTTTTTTTCTGATCCATGCCATCAATTATCAAACCCATATACTTATGTGGAGCATCATAACACTTCTTGCGATGTTTGTACAACTTTTGTTGTTCATTTGATTGTTGATTGCGATGTTCTTGTAGTGAATTAATTATGGAATCTACAAAGAACATATACAAAAATATTGATAACTTGTTTTAATAATTGACATTTATCTAAAAAAATAAAAAAAATTTTAAACATACCTCTTTCTATCCCTTTTGATCTATCCCTCCTTTCTTTAAGAGAAGCACACATACTGCAGATCCCCATCCTTGACCTCTTTAGAATGCGGACATTGTTGAACTTCTTTTTCCATACTGTTGTGAAATATGCATATTTGATGAAGTTTCCATTTCCTTTACCACCTTGAACATAATCCTTGTATAAGTTGTAGATTTCTTGTCTGGTGAAATTATCTGGAATGTGTATTGTTTCTCTATTTGGCATACTCTCTCCATGCTTTGAAAAGAAATCATGCATCCATGATATTGCGATGTGTGTTGATGGTCCAGTGATTTGTCCCTGATAATCATCAGAATAAAATGTTGGATCCTTTTCTAGTCTTCTTTGGATTCTTGATAATCTAAGATTACCAATTGAGTGAATCCTTTTGAATGTGTTTCTACAAAGAAGAACATTTCCAACGCGATAATCATAACCTGTCCTTGTAGAAATCATACACCCCACTAAATATGAATTTTGCATACTTTTGTTCATTGATAAATACACGTTCCTTTTCTCCAAGTCATAATTGTAGCCTATACCCTTCAAACAATTGTTGTGGCAACACTCACTTGAAATTAAATGAGTAATGGAACTTGGAATTATGAGCAATTCTTTCCTAGACCTTGTATAACTTGAATTCTTTGGATTGACATAAAAAGGTCTAGTCCTACACTTAATCCTGCTCATTGTTGGATTATGTCTCTGCCTTTCCTGGACCATTATGTCTGCAACAACAACCTCATCAGAATGAATGTTTTCATTGTGAGAAATATGACCCCCCTCATTGAAAACATGATCACTAAATTCAATATGAAAATGATTGTCATGATCGGTAATAAGTTGATCACTTGCAGATAGATCAATGTGAGCATCAACACTATTGGTGCCACTAAATTCTTCATTGAAGGGGAACTCTTGAAATTCAACATTGACATCATTGGCGCTTGTAACATCCTTACTTGGAGGAGAATCATTGTCTTCATCATTGGTGGATTCATCATCAACAAAATCATCATCGATTCCATTGAAATCCTCACTTGGAGGATTATCATCATCGGTGCCATTAAAATCTTCACTTGGAGAAAAGTCATCATCGGTGCCATTGAAATCCTCACTTGGAGGAAATTCATCATCGGTTCCAAGAAAATCCTTGCTTGGAGGAAAATCATCATTAGTTCCATTTACATCCTTGCTTGAAGGTGACTGATCATCATTTCTATTGAAATCCTCACTTGGAGGAAAATCATCATCACTGCCATTGACATCTTCACATGGAAGAAACTCATCATCAGTTCCATTGAAATCCTCGCTTGGAGGAAATTCACCATCACTGCCATTGACATCCTTTCTTGGAGGAAACTCATCATCAGCTCCATTGAAATCCTCGCTTGGAGGAAAATCATCATCATTTCCATTGGCATCCTCGATTGGAGGAAACTCATCATGAGTTCCATTGAAATCCTCGCTTGGAGGAAAATCATCATCATTGTCATTAACATCCTCGCTTGGAGGAAACTCATTGTCAGTTCCATTGAAATCCTCACTTGGAGGAAAATCATCAACATTGCCATTGACATCCTCACTTGGAGGAAACTCATCCTCACTTGGAGGAAAAGCATCATCATTTCCATTGACATCCTCGCTTGGAAGAAACTCATCATCAGTTCCATTGAAATCCTCGCTTGAAGGAAAATCATCATCATTGTCATTGAAATCCTCGCTTGGATGAAAATCGTCATCATTTCCATTGACATCCTCACTTGGAGGAAACTCATCATCAGTTCCATTTAAATCCTTGTTTGGAGGAAAATCATCTTCACCATTATTTATTTTTTCGTCCTCACCAAAATCATCATCGGTCCCATTGAAATCCTGACTTATATGAAAATTATCATCAGTCCCACTAAAATCCTCGCTGGGAGGAAAATTGTCATCATCTTGCTTATTTTCTTTAGGATCCCCACTTGGAGGAAGATATTCATCATCATCATCATCACCTTCACATTCTTGCCCTTCATTAGTCCTTCCTTCAAAATCTTCAGAACATGGAAGTTCTTGAACAACGTGTGTTATCTCCATATTTGTCCCACAAATTTGGATTCCGACAAGCATGAATGTAAAGTCTACTAGCAAAGATGGCCCAGCGCTTCCGCATCCTTGTCCTACTTTCACGACTTAAGGAAGACATCAATAAAAATAAGCGACTTCATTTTGCATTATACCAAGCCTTGAAAAAGTCATTGTATAAGCCACCGGCCTTCTTCAAAGGCATTCTCTTGCCTCTCTGTCAGTCACGTACTTGCAAATATGCGGGAAGCTGTCATCCGAAGACTTCCCCGGAGGTTAATGGTGAATTTTCCAGATACAACAAATAGGGCACAAATCCTGAAGGTGATACTTGCAAAAGAGGAATTGGCACCAGATGTGGATTTAGACGCAATTGCATATATGACAGAGGGGTATTCTGGTAGTGACCTCAAGAACTTGTGTGTTACAGCTACATATCCGAGAAATTCTGGAAAAAGAAAAGAAGGAAAAATATCAAGCGACAGCAGATGGCCGACCTCCACCAGCATTGAGTGTGAGTGATGATGTTCGCCGTTTGAACATGAATGACATGCGATATGCCCACGAACAGGTATGCATGTGGATTATATAATATGTATGGAGTTCAAGAGATCATTTGGATTGAGGGAGGATACAAAGGATTTTGTGCTCGCAATACCATTCCATTAACACCGAAGATTGTGAATGATATCCACAAACGTGGTGGCACTATTCTTGGCACTTCAAGAGGTGGTCACGAGACATCAAAAATAGTTCACAGCATTCAAGACCGTGGCATTAATCAGGTTTATATAATAGGAGGGGATGGAACCCAAAGAGGAGCAGCTGTTATTGATGAGGAAGTCCGGAGGCGTGGTTTGAAAGTTGCAGTTGCAGGAATCCCCAAAACTATTGACAACGATATTGCAATCATCGACAGGTCTTTTGGGTTTTGACACAGCTGTAGAGGAGGCCCAACAGGCTATAAATGCAGCACATGTAAAAGCAGAGAGTGTTAAGAATGACATAGGCCTTATCAAGCTTATGGCTCGCTATAGTGGGTACATTGCCATGTATGCTACACTTGCAAGCCGGGATGTGGATTGCTGTCTAAAACCGAAATCACCATTTTATCTTGAAGGTGAAGGTAGCCTTTATGAATTCGTTGAAAAACGCTTGAAGGAAATTGGGCACAACAGACTGAAGAGGGTTACAATTTGCAGCTTACTCTTGCTCTTCGACTTACTGTAGAGGCATCATTAGCAGAGGACCTTCATTTCCTTGGCAGACACGTTCAAGCAACGCCTAATATCTCATGTACGGGTTCTGCTAAAAAGTCAGCTGTGGCTTTATCTCATCGTTTTTGGGTAAATGGTAGCTTTTCATATTATGACAAGATTCAAGATGGATTTTATCATATATGGGGGGATGAATCCCTATGTTTGAACAATGTGCAATCATGTAGAAGAAAGTGGCCAGATGCCATCATTGGAATCTCTGCGGTCTGTTGATGCAATTGATTCACCAATAGAGGTGGTTTTGATAGATAAGCAGAAGGATAGTCGTTGCTCTGAAATTGATGCACAAAAGAAGCCAAAAGAGCAATTGCTAAGATGTCCGAGATCCACGCAGGTCTTGGATATGATTATTGTGGGGTGATGCCAATCGTAGGAAAGAGATGGGTGAAAACGATGAGGATGCCAGCGTAGAAGAAGGATCATTTCCAGAATTTCAGCATGAATACAACCAAAGAACAGGTGGCAGAGTAATTTTAGCAGGTGTCAGGATTTGAAGACTCAAAATCAGCAGCAATAATATTCTCCAAATTTTATGAACAAGGATTTAGGTTCGAGTCTAACTTTTAGGTAGAATCCCAACAGCATAGCCCAGTTTAGAAGGATCACGATCTCCGATTTCGACAGCTATTCTTGTTGTTCTAGATGTGGATTCGATCCTCTATTTTGGGATCTGTTTTACATTATGTAATGCATTGTAAATTTATAAAAGGTAAAGAGGTGATAGGAGCTAGGGGCTCTCGACTAGAGAATAGGGGGTTGGCAGATTTTGGGATAATGCTGGAGGAATTGCACAGCTTTGTATAGCATAAGATCTTTACAGCTTCAATAGGTTTTAGCTTTGAATGAAATATATTAATGATTTGTCCCTGTACTTTATAAACTGTTTCCTATGGTAATTCTTTTAGGTTTTGGTCACTCATATTCCAGTGTCTAATTCTTATCAGAAGAAATAGTTATCTTTATGGTTCATACACAGTCACAGTTTCATTTTATATTATCAGGATCATAGAACCTCTGTTATTGATGCTGTTCTGTATGTTTATGCTATATAATCTATATGATTTTTCTTGCTGCCCTCATGGTTTTACCAGCCTGATATACACTTTGCTGTCTTTGTAAATACTTGTATTTAGTTATCTGTTACATATATTGGTTGCATATATCTTTGATATTGTGATCTCATACCTGAAAACTGTATAAACATATGATACCAACCTAGTACATTGTAATACTGTAAAGATAAACTAGCCTTAAGTTTTATACCAGTTTGCCTGCTTGAGTTGATTTCATTTGATTTAGTCATTGTCAATATAAGATTTCCTAAGCTTGGATCCCCTGTAGTCTAGGTCCAACTTTAGGGATAACAACGTGTTTGATTGCATTGCTTGCACTATCAATAGCTTGGCTAGATGAACAATACAATGCTTCATTGACATTAGAATTCAATTCAGATGAGTCCATGCCTTCTCACTAAAAGATAGAATTAAAGAAAAATATTAATAGAGAAGACAATGAACTTTAATGATAGACCTCACCAAAATTTAGAATGGTGCAAATGTCAATCAACCATCTTATAGCTATGAGAATGAAATGTTCCCTCCAAAACTTAACTCCAATTTTTTCGTTCAAATTTTTCCCTCCAAAAGTTCCCACCAAAAATATAGGGCGCATTTCAAGCACATTCAGAAAACTAGTAAAAAAAAGAAATTTATGATATAAAAAAAATATGAAATAATGTATTAAATAATTACATATTTATATCCCCATGCATATAAAACCAATGAAGTTTTGTGTAATTTTTTATATATACTAAATATGTAATAAAGTAATGGTTATTTAACTTCTTTTTAATCGCATATTTGTAAAACAATCAATGTTAAACCTAATTTAGGTTATATAAATGATTTAGTTTTCCTACTATTCATCATGCAGTTTGGAGAAATTTAGTAACAATTTCAAGGTTAGTTTTTTTTCCTTTTTGAATAAATAGTGTGATTTTTTTTGTTCCTATTTTAATAAATAGGTTATTTTTTTATTTCCTTTTTTAATAAATAGGTTAGTTTTTTTCATTTTTCAATAAATAGGTTAGTTTTTTTCTTTTTTTAATAATTATGTTAGTTTTACTCCTTTTTTAATAAATAGAATAGTTTTATAGTTAATTTTACAATGATAGCTTTATGGTTTTATACAGTTGTCATTCATTATTTTGTGGTTTTATTGATTTTTCATTTGTAGCAATGTATCTTATAAATTCATTATTCTTTAGACTGTGCAGCAATTCAGGAAGGGTTTTAAAGAAGGAGGAGCTTCTAGCACTTTCAAGAGAGGAAGAGTTTTAAAGAAGAACTAGAAGATTTCATAGGAGCTTCTAGCACTTTCAAGAGAGGAAGAGTTTTAAAGAAGAACTAGAAGATTTCATAGGAGCTTCTAGCACTTTCAAGAGAGGAGTCTCTACCAAATTCCAAGTTAGTTATTCTTTCAAGAAAGGAGTCTCTACCAAATTCTGGGTTAGTTATTTTATTTTTTTATATAAATACAATTTTTTTTAAGAGATGTAGTGTTAATTAAAAAAAGACCTACCCTTATCAAGAGTTTTGTAATTTTGATTATTTTAAATTTTAAATTTTTATTTTTTATCTTTTAAACACATTATTGAACTTGACAGAGGAATATCCAAAACCACTTCCCTCACACTCAAGCATGGTGATCATATCAATTCAAATGACCTTATGTCCAAGCTTTGAATACAGTCTTACTATAATCCTAACTCTAACCTATTCACAAATGAGTTTCGCTTAATTAAAAGCGACCCACTATGTGGTATATTCACCCCCTACACTAGAAGCCTTACAACTCCTACACTAACTCTATACTAAGGTTACACGACCCACCTCAGATGCAATGTGAAGGGATTGGCTTATCACGACCCACCTTGGATGCAATGTGAAGAAATTTGCTTATTGGTTCACTACTTAAATGATTTCATATTTCTTTAATGCATTGATCTTGGGCAAAGTTATCTATAGTCAAATGGCATGCATATAGCCAATGTGATATTTCCATGCAATCGAATGCGTGGCTGCAACGAATTGCTTACTATAGACCATGTTGAAATGCCTGAATTTCGTTGAACCCATTCCCAACCCCATGTAGAGAAGCATACTTCCTTTAGGAAAAAATCATTCATGTAAGCTTAATGGCAATCAGATCTCGGTTGAGTTGAGAACCCTAGGTAGGAAGGAATGACAAGGGTAGTAGGGGGGTTCTTGGGTTTTACTCTACCTCAATGCCAGTTTAAACTCTCGCAAACACTGGATGTAAAATCTCAATAATTTAAGCCTCATCAAATGCTGAAGGGGCCAAAGATTTGGAAGAAGCCGAAACAATGTTAAGAATCAAGATCAATGCTAGCTATAAACAACACTAAGGAATCACAACCATTCTATCATTGCTTACTACTTTGATGGTGTAACTGCTTCTCTTGTTGCTAGTTAGGTTTGGTTGTCCCATTCACAACTACTTTGTAGAGTTGACCAACTCTCTAGAGCAGAAGGAACTCCCATCAAAGAATGTATATGTTTTTTTCGAAACCACCTCGTTAAAGCTTGATCCACCAAGAAATCAATCATGTAAACATCGCGAGCTACACCTCATACAAGACCATAATACACATGCTTAGCGCCATTGTCTAGTCATGCCCTTATGTACGATAAAGGTACATATCAAAAAAAAATTGCTCATTCAATGAGTCAATTTCCTCTACCCTGGATCTTGCTTTGTTTGCCTCGTCTTTAGAAGGTGGATTTAGAGGAATGAAACATTACTGTTGCATTAACACTGCATGATCCGATCGTAATCCACTGTAGGAGCTTCTTAAATGCACCCTACTCTACTTGGTGATTGATTCCTATTAAACGACTATATGAGTGATTTCTATTGCCAAAAGGGCACTTAGGTTTATGGTGTGTGGATTTGACAGTCCATGGTTTCCCCATGCTTGCATTCCCTCGTGGATTCACCTACGTGGAGCTATCCTTGATGAACAATTTACCCCACCTTGATGACTGACAGTAAATATATTGATAATCGTATAGGAAGTTAGGGTTTGAGATTGTTGTTTAGGTCTTGGTTTCAATTTGCATTTTGTCATTGCCATAGTCACTCAGTTGAGCCATGCTATACAAAGTTTTAGCTACATTTACATCTAGATATACGAAGATGACACTATGACCAACTAACAATAAATAAGGNGGCACGATTCTGAGAATCGCGCCACCAGTAAAGGGCGACCCTTTGGCGCCCATGGAGCGGTGCTCCCCTTGTTTTGACGGCAGAGGAGGTGGAAGCGGGAGGAGGGTGGAGCGGAAGGGAGGCAGAGATGGAGGATGGCCGCACTGAAGATTGTTTGCAGCGATGGCTGCCTCCTCACAAGTTTCTCAAAATAAGCGGGGGAAACATGAATATTTGAATAATGGATTGGTGTCCCTAGAAGCGAAGTGAATTAATAGAGAAATGTTGGGGTATGCCAATGATCTCATGGCCCTGCTCGACAAGAATGATAATATGGATAACAATGAACAGAAAGAAGTTGAGATAGATGGTGTGAATGAAGTTGGGGACGAGATGATCCTCAACGGGGTTATAAAATTGGGTTGAAGGCGCAAACAAATCATGGTTTCGAGTCCACCAATGAAAAAGACAACACTATTCGATGTTGTCTTTTAGAATAATTCACCAATTACGAAGATGTTCGCTCAGACTTATATTTCTTCGAAGACCATATAACTCCCAATGAATTCACAATAATCATGCAGAACTATCCCAATGGAAATTCAGTGCTCGATATTGCGCATTCATACATCATGCATGGCTATGTCTATGGCAGGATGATATTTTTCTATTAATGAATGAACATCTAGCCATTCCAAATGATTTTCAATCGCCACAACAAGAAGAATTTGGAATTAGTAAGGAGCAATGCTTTTAAATTGCAATGTTTATATTGTGAAAACACTTTCTCTAGAATTGTAAGTTAGCATGTTTGTACATTGCAATGTACATATTGTGGAAAAAATTTCCCTCGAATTATAAGTTAGAAATTAAAATGTTTCTAAATTGGAACGTATATAGAGTGAAAATACTTTCCATGGAAGAGTAAATTAAAAGCATATTAAGAACAGAGAATGTAGCTTTATTCCCAAGCTATTTTCTTTAAAGCACAAGAGTTTTCGAGTAGTGTGTAACATGTCACTCAAAACCCCAACACGGAACCTTTGTGTTCATGTGTCTTAATGTGATAGCAAGTAGGGAAGCAAATGTATGCATCTACGACCTAAAAATGCCCTGACCATTAAAATGCAATGTGCAGTGTTCAGTAGTTTAGTCCGTGTATATCAACAAAAGAGATAATTGGCAGTAGTTATATGCAGTATGATTGTGAGAGTCTTTTGCGTTTTATAATAACAAACATTTAACAATAAATAGCCTAGCCAGACTAAAATCAACAAGGACTTGTGCAGTTCGCAGGAGAAAATTTACATTAAGCCGACTACACATTTCACTCTCTGCGGGTATTATTGTCATCCTACTGCAAAAAATTCTCCTATCACACTCACTACCCAGGCGATTCCCAGCTAACAAACCACAACCGCGACATATCCCTTCTAACCGACTAGGGTTTCTAACGACCGAGCCCAAAAGGACTGCGCGGGACGGCGTGAGCAACACAGGATGTGGTTCGAGAAAAACGGGCAATATGAACCTCGAACGAAAGGAGGAATTACCAAAAGCTTACAGAAAAAACACAACATAGCCTCCCCCTGCACCTCATTATACTATACAGGGCAGTTTGGTACAGGCGGCATAACGGTCGCCTACACCAAACCCCCACCCACCGCGCGCAAGGTTGCGCACCAACAGCCGCGGGTGAAAAAGCTCCGTAGGTCAAAAATGCCAGTGCTAGCAGTCAAAATAACCCCCCCCTATTATTATATACGCACCCACCTAACGGGGCGAGGAAACCCCCGTAACTAATACTAACCGCATCAATCCTTAACACATGCTTCAAAAAAGGAATGGGGGAAGGTACATCAACCTACCTGGCACTAACGTATCTGGCACAGAGAGGTCTGGAAAGCCTTGTGGTAGAGACACCTATACTGAGGGTACCACAAACAATGAACCGGTCGACAGCACGACAACGATGGGCGCAAAAGTTAAAAAAAAACGATAGAATAATACCTTGCCTCCCCGTGAATATATAGACATGGCCCGCACGTGAAAAACTTAACGGATCGGACGGGAAATAACTCCGGATCGGGAGGCAAAGCACTGCTCCTTCCGCAACGACGGAAAACCATAGCATAAAACCCTCCACAACGATGGGCAAGGCCCACCAAAAAACTAATGGTCGGACGTCGGAGGCCTTTTGGATCGGAAGCCAAAATCTCAAACTCTTCCGCAATGGCGGACACTCATAACATAAACACCGTCCGTAAAACTCAAGCCGGAAACCAAATGACTATACGTCGGAAGCCTAACGCTTTTCCCATCCGCCACGTCAGGACCTCAAAACTCAACCCCATCCGCAATGGCGAAGAGAGCGATGATAAAAGGCTCTGATGCAAAGCCAAGAGCCAACTGAAACACATAAATCAGAAGGAAAGTGAAAACCCATCCGTAACGGCGGAAATCAAATGCAAAGATTCGTCCGCAACGGTGGACAAGGAAATAACCACACCTTCTGACGTAAAGCCAAAAGTCATCCGCAACGGTGGCGGGAAAGTCAATTAAACAATCTTCCAATTTAGAGTGGCTACAAAGGTATTCAAAAATAATGATAAGGCTTGATAAAAAGGGAAAATTTCCAGCATTAGAGGGAGATGTAAACAGGTGGTAACCAATTCAGCATGAGAAACTCTTTCTGAAAGTTCCCTGACCAAATCAAAGCATAAAATCAAGCTAACCAAAGAAAAAGGAGGGTCCTAAATTTTTTTGGAATTTTGGGAAATTGTTGCAGCTGCAACAATTGGTGATTACCTGGTGAACTCCAGATCTCTAAATTAACTCCTTCCCAGTGCAAGACTGTTCTGAATAAAATGAAATCTTCTAGATGCTTGTATTCCTGAGCAAGCCAAATAATGCATTTAAATTACTTAAAGAAGTCCATTCTTTTAGGAGATGGTAACATCAGAAGTATTGCAAGTCTGAATAACTCTTTTGAGGCCAACTAAGTGAGGTTTATTTTGCCTGTCCTTAGGTAGTTTACATCTTGGACACCACAGGATTGTAACAGAGGGTAAACAGTATTATCCTTTTGTTCCTCATTCCCATGCCAACTGCATTTTTGTGCCTTTTGAACCTTAGTTCTTTTGATATGAGTCCTCCTGCAGGCCTTTCTTACTGAATTTTAATTCAGGATCCTCTATCCCATAGTGTCCTTTTGTGTGAACAATGTACTTCATATTTCAGTTCACGGATGGAGAGGATCTTGTGGCCATTCAGTACTTCATGTTTTGATATTTTGCTTTGATATGTATTTTTTTTCTTCAAAGAGTTTTGAATCTTGATAGCTTTTTGCTTTTCTGAATATATGACATGGGATCATTTATACATGACATACTGTTTTACTCTGCTTCCTTTCCGTGGGTCTTTTGCTGTCACCCCCTTGGATATTTAAGATGTGAAATGGATGGAGCCTCTAAATAGTATTCCAGACCTCTTTTACTTCCGAGTTATTTACAGGGGTTAAGTAAGACTTCAATGAATGCTTTGCCAGTTAGGAACACTGCTGCTAGAAGACATTCTATACTTTAAAGCACGGTCTTTGCTCAAGATTTCAGTTAATAAAGAACCCTGATGTTTCCATTGCAACCAAAAGTTTGCCTCTTTATTCAAAACCAAAAGAAATGCTAACAAAGAAAATAAAAGAAACAACATCAAAGCAGATAATCAAAAGTAAAAGCATCCAATCATTGAAGAACACAAAACAGTTTATTTATGTACAAAGCAAAAAGAAAAGAAAATTATTGCCCAGCCCTGAAAATCTTTAATCATGAGGAGTTGAAGGATGGGCTGAATAATAGAAATGAGTTGTTTAACCATGATCTAGCTGTCCTATTTTTGAAACTGAACCCATGTCTACTATTCTATAATCATTTATTACAGCCTGAGGAAGTAGAAGGAGCTCAGGCTGAGTGTCAGTTATATAACTAGCCTTTCTTGAAGTAAGATGTCTTAATGCAAGCTCAATCAGATAATTTCCAAGGACATACTCAACAGATTCATTTCCCTCTCCTAGCTTAGTGACATTGTGCTTCATATAAGGCTCTCTTAATATCTTAATCAGGTTTGGGCTGCCCTTCTGAGGTAACCACAAGTGTGACCAATCTAAAGCAAAGTACCCATTCAATCTTGCTGTCCAATCTCGGTTCAGGATCATTCCATAGCCATCAGGTATGTTTGCTACTACAATATCAATGTAATGACATATCCTTTCATTTTCATATAATCGAATCATAACGTTTTCCATCTCCCCCACTACTTTGACACTAGTCTTGTCGAGTTGAGTGACATCCCAAATAGTAGGTTTTAGCTGCCCATTAATTTTTTTGCAAACTACCAAAGGCATAACATTCATCGATGACCCAGAGTCCACCAAACAATTATGCACCTTATGATTCAAAATTTCAAGAGTCACAAGAAAAGGTGGAGTGCTGGTTTTCCTTGTCCTAGTTAATTCGATCTTTTCTTCCATAGGTTGGTTTTTTGTGGGAATCTCCTTATTAAGTTTGTCTACTTTTTCTTCCTCATCATCTTCCACAGGTTTGGTTAGTTCAGCGAGTGGCTCTGTCTCCTGTTCGCAAGTAGTGGCTTCAGGTATGTCATCTTTAGCCTTCACATCAGCCTGCCTCTTGACTTTATCTTGCAATTCTTTAACCTTTAGAAGTATTGCATTGTCCTTAATTGCAAGGTTCTCCTCTTTTGTGGCTGTAGGCGTATATTTAGACTTGAGAGCATTTTCTTCTGTGTTAAATAGCGAAACACCGTTCCATGAGAATATCGTATCATCATCTTGCTTCTCTATGATCTGTTCTTTTCTTCCTTTTTCACCACTGTCTTCAGTCAATTTAGGGTTCAGCAACTTATTCATTACCAAAGTCATTGAATTCAACCATTGAGGGCACTTCTTCTCAGAGTGAGGTTGCTGGTGAAACGTACAGAAATTATCCCCCCCTATTTCTGTTATATTTATTGAGGCTAACTTTGGGGAAGGGATTTTCCATTGGTTGTTGTCCTCTCTTTTCGGGTAATAGGGCTCATTAGTTTTTTGAATGTCCCTTCCCCTTTCCAAATCAATTATTCGGTTGGATAACTTCTGCATCGTTTTCAGCATTCCCTGATAATCTAATGACTGATCCTCTTTATATTTAGACCGCGGTAAAGCTCTTCTATCTGTAGTTTCCTTTCCAGGTGGGTCCAGATAATCTTCTACACTTTCCCTCTCAGCCTCTACTCTTTCGGCCTCTTCATAAGTTTCTACCAACGTAGGTTTGGCCTTCATATTGGCACACATGGCCAGCTCAGGTCCTAGGGCTGAGGTAAAATACTCAATTAAAACCTTGTCTGAAGGTTTGTCAGCTTCAGAAAAGTTCTTTAGGTATATTGAAAATCTTTGAGTGAAACTACATACTTTATCATTCTTTTCTTTTCTTAACAAACCAAGACCTTTCATTAATGAGGGATGTGTTTTTTGGGTGGTGTATTTACTTCTGAAAACCTTCTCGAAGGTGTCCCAATCAGGAATAGAATTTGTAGGGAGACTGAAATACCAAGATGCTGCTGCTCCTTTCAGGGTGTGAGGGAACAGTCTACAGACCACATCTTCATATTCCCCAGCCCTTAGCCCTTCTAACGCTAGATAAAAACTTTGCAGGTGGTCATCTACAACAATCCTTTCTTTGGGGTCAAACTTAGGCAACAGCTTGTCAAAGCCTTGAGGCAAGTTATGCACAGGCTGTGTGAGGTTCAAAGGAGACCTTGCTCTCCATGCTGGTAATGGGTTGGGCTGATTTACATTGATTACAGCCATAGGCACAGCTACAGGAACAAGAGTCTGAACAAAGAACCACACAGGATGAGAACAAGATTTCTTACTTCAAATGTATAACCGAAATCTGTAAGTACCTGGGTCAGGTTATAAGCTTCAAACATCTGCTGGTAAGGTAGTCTTAGGAAAAAATAACTTTCCACGACCAGTCATGCACTGGCGGCTCTCCTTCTAGTGCCAATTCTGTTGGGGCCTGGGAATTTGCAGGCGACAACAGTAAAGGATCCTCCCCAATCAACGTTCCCAACTAGCCCGTTGACTGTTTGGTATAGGGAATCCATCCGGTTTGCGGTCTGGCCACCGTAGGTCAAAGTAACAAAACAAAGGGTTTTACCGGTTGCGGCCCGGTCCACCGAGTTTTTGTATTTTTTGACTTAATGTACGCAAATGCAAATGCCTAACTAACAATGCAGGATGATGAGGATGCGGGGAGTGTCACAATGTGATGCGCAGGTTCTTACCTCTCGTCTTAGGCTCACAAGCATCTGCATCACATATGTAAGAAGGAAATAAACTAACTAACTACTTACCTATCCACCTATCCCCAGGGAGCTAGAAAATGATTTATTTATGAGTAATGTGGACTGTTCATGCCTTATAAACAGAAATTACAGGTAGCTGATATTTTTATCTACAACACATGAAAGATTAAAGATATTTCAACAATCAGATAGCCAATTATTTATTAAGCAGCATACATTAATCATAGTGGAAATCTTCATGAAATAAACTGGAAATCATTCCTACAAGAACATAGGTTCAATGAGTTAGAACGGTCTCACAGTTAATGGACATAAAGCTGAAAACGAAATAGTTCCTCTTCAACAAATCCATAGCACAACATTTGAATATTCCACTAAGCTTTCTCCAATAGGTAAACTATAATTTTCTATTGCAAAAGGAAATAGTTCTTCTTACAATATGTCTTCACCAGTCTCACTGGGAAAAATCCCCCCCTTCTTCTAAGTCTTTTACATTTATACAAAAAGGTCAGACTGTTGGGCTGCCCAAAGTGACCTTTGGGCTTCCCAACCTCTCGTCTCCCAACGTTCTATTTGTCTTAAATGTTTTACAAAAATTAGTTACAAATTATAATGATGACTGACCCTTCATGAGGAAGGGCCCACTTGACTATCCAGAAAATTCCTCCATGCTACAGCCTCATTAGCGATTCCTTCAAAAGTACAAGGTTCTAGAAACTGGATATTTATCTCAAATTTCTCAGCTTGTTTCTTGATAGCCTCGACCCTGGACATACTCAAACGGAGCTGATCTTCAAGAAACAGTATACTGATAGCTGGGTGATCTACTTGGATTCTCAATATCAGATCATCCATGGCTCTGATATCCTACACCTTAGCTTCTTCCTCCTAGAATATTTTCTGTAATAGCTCTACAAAGGCATCGTGACTTGGAAAAGCTTCAAGCCTCTCCTCTGCTTTTATCTAGCACCAGTTGAATGTATTGAGAATTCTTCTGAAGAATTCGATGCATAATCCCTTTGTCTTCTTCACTGCCTTCTTGAAGTCTTTAGTGGTATTAATAGCAAACTCCACTAGGTTATACTCCCGTTTGAGGGCCTGCTGGTCTTTTGCCGGTAGCTCTGCTGGGGTTTCCTTGTTGTTTTCCAACCTTTCCATTCGTACAGTCAGGACCTCTAGGACGTCCTGGGACCTGTCCACAAAGTAGGATGCAGTTTCCAGAATCTCCTCCAAACGGATATCGATTTGCAGCACTTTACACCTTTCTTCTTCAACAGTAGTCTGCAGCAACAACATCTTGGTTTTCTGGGTCAATACATGCTGCTTGAGAGGCTGAAGATTGACCTGCTATTCTCTTACTACTTCCAAGGCAGTGTTCAAAGCAGAAATCTGCTCCTGGTGTTCCTTTCTCAGTTCTAGGGTGTGCATATCATTGGCCGACAAGAGGATTCTCAGCTGTTCTTCTAGGTCCTCCACCTTTGCCAGTAACTGCTCCTTCTCCTTCTTCAACTCTTGATCTTCTGCTTGCACTTGCTCAAGGCGCTCTTGTGTAGTCTCCTGATCCTGTCTCTCTTCATGTAGGATCTGCAACTCAGCCTCAGCAGTCTTCATCTCCCTCTGTAAGTTTTCAAATTTCCGCTTCAACCTGTTTCCTTCCTCTCTCTCTTTCCTCAAGGTATCTTTCAGCTGAGCATAGTTTTTCTTAGATGAATCCAGTTCAATCATCAACTTATTTATGTTATCTTTTGAGGCATCGATCATTGCAGCCTCGGCTCTCAGCGTGAACCTAGGATCTTGATCTATTGCTAACATCACAGCCGTATCCGTTATCATCTTTCCCGGTAGGTCTCCCGCTTCAACTTTCCTTTCTGTCCTCTTGATTATCCTTTTCGTTTCTCTATCATAAAACATAGTGTTGAAATCAGGAATTTCCTTTCCCTTTTCCTGCACAAATGGGACCAGCATGAGCGTGGGAACCCTGGATATGCTGGTAGCAGGTACTTGATGGGTCTGTACCTTGGGGTTCTCCACCTCCTAAGTCTGCCCTGCTGCTGTTTCAGAAGCTGACTGCTGTGTCAACTTTATTCTTTCGGCTTCTTGCTTTTGAAGCTCCTCATCGAGCTTTCTCTTTGCTTCCTCTTCTTTCTCAGCTGCTTCCTGAGCAGCTCTTATTTCTTCTTCTATATGAAGCCTTTCTGCAGCTTCTTTTTCCAACCTCTGGGCTTCTTCATTTCTCTTTTTGGCTTCTTCTTCAGCCTTTTCCTGTTCGTCCCCTTTTCCACCTTTGGTGGTGATATTTTTCTTGAATCTTCTCATTAGCATTGTCATGTTTGGGGTGTTTCGGAAGACCGATTCGTCCTTATCGAAATGGTGGGTATACTCAAAGTGTACCTTGTGTTCTTTGCAATGCTCAATAACCTTGCCTTGGGTGTCATTTTTGCGGTAGGGCATCTCCCCGAAATGGAACTTCTCCAACTCCTCTATGAATTCGGCAGCTTGTTTCACCTTGGTGAATTTATAGCTTCCTAGCTTGAATGGCAAAGGAGGGTAGGCAGTCTTCTTATGTTTGAACAGAAAAATGCCTATTCCATCTATGAACACTTATCTGACTGCCTCCTTGTGGACTATGTAATCCGTTGCATATTTGGGCAACAGTGAAGGTGGTCTTGATCCTCCGAACATCCAGAAGTACATGCCATTTTCAGTTAAGAAATAATCCGCATATTCTCCTATCACTTGCATGGCTTCTTCCGACATACAATCACACTCCTTCTGGAAAATGAGTGTGTACAGAGACATAATGAAGTGCTCACAGATCTCTCTGTAATGGCTATGGTACTGGTGAGCCCACAATGGTCTATAAGCGGCATAAACAGGCATCCTTTCCCTGTCCCAGATGCACCTGAGACCGGGGAAATCCTGGTTGCACAATATGCAGTCTATTAATATTGAACTCATGTAAAACTCTGATCTTTTCTTGGACTCTCCCTCCAAGGCTGAGGTCACGAAAGAGGAAAGAATGCTGGACACCATGCTGGCCCAATTGAAGACTGTGCCTTGGGTTGCCACATGAAAAATAATTGGTATCCATTCAAGTTTGAAGAGTCTGCCATGAGCTCTCCCAAATATTCTGTTGAGCATCAAGGCTATGAATCTGTAGGGAGCCCTCAGGCTCGCTGTATCATACTCACTGGTTGGTCTATGTCGATAATGCTTTCCCTGTAGCATCATTCTCCTAAGAGTTTCCACCAGGTCCATTTTGATGCTTTTCAGCCAATCCTCTGACAAGAAAACCTGGGCTTCTGGTAGGTGATAAGCCAACGCCACATACCCAGGGCTAAATGTAGCATAGCCTTGTCCTTCAATATTTCCCATGATCATTGTAGTGGTGTCTACTCGGAGCAGAATCCATCCAATTATCTCAGAACATGGGAACAGCTCTGGTCTGGTGGCAACTTTCATGAGAGAAGATTTCTCTATGTTAGCATAGATGGATTCTTCTTCGAGGCCCATGTCGGGAACCTCCCTGCGAGAAATCAATCTATATACTTCACCCCATTTGTACTCGGGTTCCACACCAGAAACACATTGAGTGTCTTCATATATGTACTCGGTCTTTGTGACCTCTTCTACTTCTGGTCCTTCTTCGACCATAGGGGCCTTCTTCTTCTGCCTCTTGGACATGGTGGATTCGAATTCTTCCTGCCATATATAACATTGTAATATTGGTAAATTCAAATTGCAGACATTCACAAGACACTATGTAGCATTTTATTCTTTCTATGTGTACCATGACAGCAACTAGTCCATGAAACTAAGATATAAGCTTGCATAACCTCACTGGCCTGACTAACAGGATTATTACAACCAAATGCACACTGTCTTAGCATGATACAAAATAGTGCTGTATGATATTAAATCATTCCATCAACCATCTTCTAGACTGCACTAAAACTACATCCATATGCGATGTGCCATTTTCATGTGTCTTAATGTGATAGAAAGTAGGGAAGCAAATGCATGCATCTACGGCCTAAAAATGCCCTGACCATTAAAATGCAATGTGAAGTGTTCAGTAGTTTAGTCCATGTATATCAACAAAAGAGATAATTGGTAGTAGTTATATGCAGTATGATTGTGAGAGTCTCCTGCGTTTTATAATAACAAACATTTAACAATAAATAGCCTAGTCGGACTAAAATCAACAAGGACTTGTGCAGTTCGCAGGGGAAAATTTACATTAAGCCGACTACACATTTCACTCTCTGCGGGTATTATTGTCATCCTACTGCAAAAAACGCTCCTATCAAACTCACTACCCAGGTGATTCCCAGCTAGCAAACCACAATCGCGGCATATTCCTTCTAACCAACTAGGGTTTCTAATGACCGAGCCCAAAAGGATTGCGCAGGACGGCGTGAGCAACACAGGCTGGGGTTCGAGAAAAACAGGCAATATGAACCTTGAACGAAAGGAGGAATTACCAAAAGCTTACAGAAAAAACACAACATAACCTCCCCCTGCACCTCATTATCCTATACAGGGCGGTTTGGTGCGGGCAGCGTAACGGCCGCCTGCACCAAACCCCCACCCACCGCGCGCAAGGTTGCACACCAATAGCCGCGGGCGAAAAATCTTCGTAGGTCAAAAATGCCAATGCTAGCAGTCAAAATAACCACTCCCCTCTTATTATATACGCACCCTCCTAACGGGGCGAGGAAACCCCCGTAACTAAGACTAACCGCATCAATCCTTAACACATGCTTCAAAAAAGGAACGGGGGAAGGTACATCAACCTACCTGGCACTAACGTATCCGGTGCGGAGAGGTCTGGCAAGCCTCGTGGTGGAGACACCTGTACTGAGGGTACCGCAAACGATGAACCGGTCGATAGCACGACAACGATGGGCGTGGCAGTTAAAAAAAAACGATAGAATAATACCTTGCCTCCTCGTGAATATATAGACATGGCCCGCACATGAGAAACTTAACGGATCGGATGGGAAATAACTCTATATCAGGAGGAAAAGCGCTGCTCCTTCCGCAACGGCAGAAAACCATAGCATAAAACCCTCCACAACGATAGGCAAGGCCCACCAAAAAACTAATGGTCGGACGTCGAAGGCCTTTTGGATCGAAAGCCAAAAGCTCAAACTCTTCTGCAATGGTGGACACTCATAACATAAACACTGTCCATAAAACTCAAGCCGGAAACCAAATGACTATACATCGGAAGCCTAACGCTTTTCCCATCCGCCACGTCGGGACCTCAAAACTCAACCCCATCCGCAACAGCTGAGAGAGCGATGATAAAAGGCTCCGATACAAAGGCAAGAGCCAACCGAAACACATAAATCAGAAGGAAAGTGAAAACCCATCCGTAATGGCGGAAATCAAATGCAAAGATTCGTCCGCAACGGCGGACAAGGAAATAACCACACCTTCTGACATAAAGCCAAAAGTCATCTGCAACAACGGCGGGAAAGTCAATTAAACAATCTTCCGATTTAGAGTGGCTACAAAGGTATTCAAAAATAATGATAAGGCTTGATAAAAAGGGAAAATTTCTAGCATTAGAGGGAGATGTAAACAGGTGGTAACCAATTCAGCATGAGAAACTCTTTCTGAAAGTTCCCTGACCAAAACAAAGCATAAAATCAAGCTAACCAAAGCAAAAGGAGGGTCCTAATTTTTTTTGGAATTTTGGGAAATTGTTGCAGCTGCAACAAACGACATGCCTATTTGGTTACTTATTACTGTAACTTACAACTATAACTATGGTTCTTCAAATTTAGAATACGCTGGATAACAACAGATAAAATATAACTAGCAACAACTATATTAATAAAGGATTAATATGTTTGGAATACGCTGAGAGGAATATATCACTAGTGAAGTTAATTTAATAGTTGTATCATGATTGGAGTTTACTTAATAGTTAATATAATAGTTATCCAATATAATTGCGATTAGAGTTAAAGTTAAGCTAATAGTTGTAGAATCATTGGATTTAAACTAATAATTGTATCTAATAGTTAATTTAAAAGTTAATATATCAACCGTTTGCAGTTCAATTAAAATTTGTGATTGGAGTTGAAGTTAAGTTAAAGTTGTATCATCATTGGACTTAACCTAACAGTTATAATTTTTTTTCCTAAAGAATGAGTCAATTACTTATATCTAATACTTAATCTAACATAAAAAAACACTTAAGTTGTGGTTGTTAAGCTCATAGTTGAAGTTAAGATCATAGTTGTATCATCATGTTGTCCAGTTAAGCTAATAGTTGTATTTAATAGTTAATATAAATCTATTGTAGTTAATAAAAGAGCTTCGAGTTATCCTAACTTCTAGCTTCCAAATGGAGTTGGACTAAGCCTTATGCACATTAACTGGACTCCCAATTGGTAGGTGGAGTTCGAATGTCACATTAGTTGCACATTACCATGCCACTAAGTGCAGTTATCACACAGTTATCACATGAGTTAAGAGGAATTTATTAGGAGTTCAGAGGATTTTATTATGAATTATACTATCACACAAACTGCACTTTACTTCAACTCCCAAGTGTAAAATGTAGTTTGACTAATTAACTCGACTTCGAGCTGCTAGATGGAGTTCAACTGTCACATGGACTACACATGACCATGCCATTAAGTTTAGTTATCACATGAGCTATTTTTTATTTTTTATAATTGTTTATAAGGAGTTCGAACGATTAAAAGTTAATTTAAAAGTTAATATAAATCTATTGTGGTTAATAAAAGAGCTCGGAGTTATCATGACTAAGCTTTACGCACATTAACTAAAATCCGAGTTGGTAGGTGTAGTTCGAGTGTCACATGAGTTGCACAATACCATGCTACTAAGTGTAGTTATCACATGAGTTCAGAGGATAGGAGTTCGAGTCTTACATGATTGCACATTAGCTATACTCCTAGATGCCAAATGCAGATGGACTAAGGCATAACTAATTAGACTTGAAGTTAAGCTAATAGTTGTAAAATCATTGGAGTTAAGCTAATAGTTGTATGTAATAGTTAAGCTAATATAAATCTATTATAGTTAATAAAATAGCTATGAGTTATCCTGACTTCTAGCTTCCAAATGAAGTTCGACTAAGCCTTATACACATTAAGTAGAATCCCAATTGGTAGGTGGAGTTCGAGTGTCACATGAGTTGCACAATACATGAGTTCGAACTATTTTATTTGGAGTTCGACTCTTACATGACTACACATTCGCAAGACTCCTAGATGTCAAATGCACTTGGACTAAGCCGTAAGTAATTAGAGTTGTAGTTAAGCTAATAGTTGTAAAATCATTGGAGTTAACATAATAGTTGCATACAATAGTTAAGGTAATAGTTATCCAATATAACTTTGATTAGAGTTGAAGTTAAGCTAATAGTTGTATCTAATCATCGATGGAGTTAAGCTAGTAGTTGTAGCTAATAATCAAATAGTTGAAGATTAATTTCAATTTTCACAACTATCACTAACTCTACTTATCACATGTTATTTAAATTATTTTTTTATTTTTTTGAAATTATTAATTATTAATTTTATATGACGCTCATATAATCAATCTCGACAGTACACTTGACTCATTCTAGTTTAATCTTGGACGACTACGATAGAATCAATCTGGACAGTACACTTGTCTCATTCTCATCGGTAGATGAAAAATCATAGATGGTATTCCACCCCAAAATTCTAACATATATACGCCTGTCGGTGTAACTACGGCTTACTTAAAGTCTCCTATTAAAAAAAAATAACGTCATCTTTTGTTTTTTTAAGCAGTGGGATAATCTCTCGACCATTTGCACCCTCGGCGTTTTACTCTACTCCATGTCTCTTTTTAGCTTCTTGCATAGTATTTAATGCGACTGTAGCAGGAATACCAATTTTTGGATTAAAACAGTTTAAAATCCAAGAGTTGACATGCCTGCTGCACTCTCATTAAATGCTGTACAACAAGTTAAGTAATGTTGGCCCCTTTGGACTGTCAACACCTTGCCAGGATTTCTGGTCTTGCAGCTGGATATTGCACGTCAAACTCTATAGACATTTTTATTTTATTTTCAAGACCAGAACCCGTAGCCTGTACATGGTGAGGCTAGAGCTGGAGTAGATCACCAAGTCACACAAATAGTAGCAAGTCTACCTTACGAACTCTACAGTTATTGCATGGAGGTTGTGTTTGAACCCTAACCATTTTCAGGAAACTGATGTTCTGCTCCTGCAACTGCATTGTCTCAACGCTGCCCGTGTTGTCTGGTTTATGAAGGAAGGGCCATGGGGAGGTCTTACGAAATATGCCGAGTCTAAGTTCTACATACCAATTGCCAGAAAGAAGGTCTAGGTACTGATATTCTCTCCAGATTTACCACGCTCGAGGCATAGGAAGGGCGTTCTCCTTCTGATAAGTCATTCAAGAGCAGTTTGTTGGTTTTTCTGTCTTTTCTTGGAGCATCTTGTTGTTTCTTTTGGATTTTTGGCTAGCATCGAGAGGTAGGAGATAATATTAGTGGAACTCTCTAATGTCATGGACTTAGATCAATGCAAACAAAACCATTCCATCTATCATGAAGAGTGGAATTTTGATATGGATGAGCTGAAGGACATGAAATATTTAGAAGTCGTCTAGTGGGAATCCGTCATGAGGATTTATGCCTTTATTCCCCAGTTCTGATTAGTTATAGGCGAGCTCCGAAAGACAACATTTTGTCAGATGACACCTTTGTGAAAAATGGTTCCAGGTGTTGTATCCAATATACGGTGCAAATAGATTTGAGACTGTATGGGAGAGGATGCCATGGAGTTCAAGCTAGAGAGATGGATTGGACACGAGAAAGAAAGAATGATAAATATCACGTCTCGAGAACATATATAACCGATCTGGAAGATGACACTTACTCTACTAGTGAACCATGGGTTTTCCATCACATCGCAGTGGAGGGACGAGGATGTCATCCATGCACATTGACTCTCTATGATTTCAGGATGTATAGTTTTAGTTATTCTGAATACTAAGCTCTTATGAAAAAAATTTGTCTATTATTTATGGTGTGTCCAATCTCTCTTCTCAGGTTGTAATTCCATCCATCTTTTTCAATGATATGAGAAACATTTATATATGTTATTTTCATTATAGATCAGCTTTAATAAAACGATCCCACCTCGCGGGATATAGAATAAGGAAATAGTTACTGACAAGGAATGAAGGTTGCTAAAGTTACGCAAAGTTATGTTAGTGATTCGGCTCAGGAAATAGAGCTTTCAAGAGATGGAAGTCGTTACAAGACTTGGTTGGATTTGAGAAGTGGTTTCAAAGTGAATGCTGTTATATTTTTTTTGTGTGTTAAAGAAAGATCATTAATTTTGCATGTCTCATTAAGTATTTAGAATTGGCTCTAAATCATATTAAATTATAAATAGGGGTAAAAATCGTTGAGAGAATAGCCAAATGAAAAGCAGGGTTAAATCTAAGTGGCCAAATGAGACCTTCATTTGGACCTGTTACTTCTTTGAATCTTTGGATTATTTCATCATTTCCATTTTCATGTAGTCAAATATGAAGTCACATTACAGGTATTTAATAATTTTAGTTATATATATATATATATATATATATATATATATAT
>LPNX010551925.1:635628-675956 GCA_001517045.1 Pseudotsuga menziesii | reverse complement strand
GGAACATCGGGGCATGACCACATGACTCAAATACATAATAGAAACATCCCGGAATAAATATCGGGTTACAATATATGAAATATATAGAAGAATACATTCCGAAGTTACATATACATCAACACATATACCATGTTAAAGATCTTTCTCTAAGTGTAGTGGCCAACTGGACAAGCTTAGTATTGTCATCTCGGATCTGTTTAATGGTCCATACAGCTTCACATAGGAACTCATGCTGTTCTGGGTCTTCTGCCCCTGTACCCCTAAAGGTAGGTAATTTCATGTCATCCCCCATTCTGTTTCTACGTGGTGGATTCTGATTTGCTGTATTACTACCACTTGGCGGTGTAAGTGTAGGTGATGTAGAGGTAGTGTGTACTGTGTGTGAACTACTAGATGGAGTTCCTGCAGGATTATTCTAAGTCCCGGTCGGTTTTTGTGGGGTATAAGGGTGGTAAGGGATACCCCCTACTATTTTTTCTCTATTACTTTGACTTTGTTCTCTAGTATTGTCTGAACTGTCTTCAAAGAAGGAAGATCTGAAGTCTACTTTATATTTCTTACTTCTACGTGTACATCCAATTTCTTCAAAATCACTCTCAAAGTCTTGTGACACTACACTTACTTAACTTATTCATCTGAGAATATATCCAGTACTGCTTTTTCATATAATAACATCTTAAGGGACAAATTTAAAGAGTTTAGGTACTGACCGCGATATCCTTTGAAGAAGTACCTTTCTGCTGCGTTGAAACTCTTTCTTTGATCAACTGCAAACTCTGTAATGAAACCTTCCAGCAAACTCACAAGCCAGAAGTCTACTGCTCGCGAAATGGGATTATCTACGCTCTTCACGGTGTGAATCAGCTCCGGTATCCAAAAAATGTTCCTTTTCTTCTTGAATACGTGCTTATCATTCAACTTTGACAACCAATTGTACAACTCATTTGCATAGGTCGCAAAAAATATCACATGCAGGTATGTGAAGACATGTTTCTGTAGCCAGTCGTCTGTACTCAACCTAGGACTCTTTTTTTCTTTCTCAGCAAATTATCTTTCCTTAGACTCAACCCACTGGTTAAGTTCTTATTTAGTAGGATGCCAATAGAACATTATCTCTTCAAGTTGTTCAAAACCGGCGATGGAACCATTTGTTGGTTATGATTCGACAGACCCGGGTTTATTGTAGTTTACCAACAAAACCCCTAGCTCACTGGCCCTGGCGATAGACCACAGAATGGCCTGAAGTCTCACCTGAAGTGATCCTAAATGGGTTGGCTGAAGAATCAAGTTTCCTCAACCAGGTTCTGTAGCATCCTAGGTTCTATTGACTCTAGTTAACCAGTGGGATCTCTCTCAGCAAGGGCTGTTCCTCTCTTCCTCATTGATTCTTCTATGGAACTGGCACTTACCGCATCACAGCTTCTAGGATGATGCGCAAACTTACTCTTCTGCTCAACTCTTAACCTGCGATATCTCACACCGCAGCTCCTCCGACAGTGCGATATCGCTTTTCTACGCCGCGATATTTTCTACGGTGAGACTTACTATGCTCATCAGCTCTCAAGGTCCAAAGGCTTCCTCTTTGGGTATAATATCTCAGTTGACCTTCATTAAGGTGTTAGACAACTTCTCTTAAGCTTCTACAGGCTAACATGCTTAACATCAATCATGCTCTACTCGCTGAACTCATATACAGAAGTCACTTAACACTATAACTGTTAACTATCATGAATCAAGCACTGATAAACTCATATACAGAATACTCGACACATTCAACTTGCATTTAGTCTTCCATGTTACTGTAAACTGAAGGATAGCATACATGCATTCATTAACTGATAAGCAAAGTTCATGTAACAGATAACAGATAGCAAACGAGTTAAAGTACAATCACATGAAACAGTCGCACAACGCACGAATTTTAGGTGGTTCACTTCCAGGGAGGAAGCTACATCCATGGGAACTGTGTTTTATATTATGTCTTGAGAGAGTATACACAGTTCTGCTGCAACCTCTTTTGCAGCTTGAGATCTTCTGGGAAACTCCACGCACACAGTTGGGAGCCCTTCTCTCCTAGATCTCTTCTCTTCCTATATTGCTTTCTTCTTACAATATACTCTTTTCTCTCTCTCTCAATCCCTACGGATTGTTACATTCATGCTCATAGAGTCGACTACTGGTTACAGTAAGATAACTACAGACTTAACAATAGAACCAGAGCTCGACTCTTTCTAGCTAACCAACTGAATGTCTAGCTAATTGTCTAACTTTCTACCCAATTGTCTGAATGTCTAACCTTTCATAATACAGAATACATGCTTAAATATGTGGCCCGAAGGTCTCACCATGATACAACACTGTGGGCCTATCCCAACAGTAACCCAAAAACCCTAACTGTGACAGTCGACCTATCTATACTTTGAACTGCCGCTTATTGGTCACACTACAGCTTTCTGCAGTCTTCCGCGATTTCCGACGCTGATCTCTGGTATGGGCGCCGCTTCCTCGATTGCTTACCTTCTGTCATTTGTCTTTAATACCCCGACCCATTGCTCCTTTTCTATTTATGAGGGTATTTGAGCCGTCCTATCGTCGCCACTGCCTTAAATGCAGTGGTTGAGCTCTCTTCTCAGCCGCTTCAGGTACTGTTTCCCTTTGACTTTCTTGTTCCGATATAGCAGCTTTTCCTATAGCTGCGGGGCCCTGCTCCAACACATATCCCTCATCAAAATGATTCGAGTCCCCATAATGGAACCATTTGTTGGATTTTCTCCCTCCTTTGAGGGTCCTGAACCAGGTTCAGTCCCTTCTTGTTAGTGCAACAAAGCCCAAGATATTGGCCCAATAGAGTAGAGCTCAGCCGGCAACACCTGCGGCGCAGATGTATTCTCACCCAAGATATCTCTCTATGGGTAACTGCTAGAACCAAGTTTTCGCGGTTGGGTGGGGGATTTATGGTACCTCGGTCCTTCACCAAGGCACTCAACTAAGCATGTGGGTGGATTATTTATGCTTATTGTGACAATTAGATCGCGATCTAGCTTCTCTTATGCATATAATATAACAACAACCTTTATGCAACATAGTCGTATTCAACTGATACCGTGGGACTGATATACATCTATTCATTCATAAGAAAATCTATAACCATTCATTCAAATCAACATTTATATAGGTAACTCAAACACATTCAACATTCACTCATATACACAGAATCTAACATGGAAACCCATCCAGGAAAAACCACAAAGGTGCTCTTCATTTGGCATGAGAAATATATGCACCTTTTGTCTGTGGACTAAGTTGATGAATATGTTCTAGATATTTTTATCTATATTTACAAACTCTTTCTTCCTCTCACGCTCTCTGATCTTCTCTTCTGCTCTCTCCCTACTCAAATCTACTAACTATCCACACATAGCCTGGATCAACTCAACTTCTCCTACACTTTTGCGCACTTGGCTGCAGATTCTTCAACTCATATTCACTCAGCAAACACTAGCATACAACAAAATATAGAGAAACTAACAATCTAACAATACAGAGCTAACAACAGAGAAGCTAACACACATACAACTTGGGTTCCTTCTTTTATAGACTCTTTTACAGACTCGTTACAGACTCTTTACCTGTCGCTTTCTGAACCGACTTCCTATACTTAGCTAACAGGTTGTCTTTCTTATTCTAGTAACACCTAACAGTAGGCATTAACAACTTGACTTACAAAGATACCTTCATATGTGTGGCTTCCACCGCCTCTAGCCAAAGTCGTACCTACGATCTTTATGTCCTATCACTTTCTAACTGTAATGCCTTACTTTCATTTTCCAGCCATTATGCCACTTGCACACCTTCTGGTAATGTTATTCCATCGCATATTCCCTTGTTGCATTCCTTCCTTCTACTGTGGCTTCGTCTTCTGTCGCACATATTCCTTCTTCTTTATTCCTATCGATGCTTTTGTCACATCTCCTTTCTCCTCTTCTTTCATGTCGTTGCTTCTGTTACAAATCCTTTCTCTTCTTATTTCCTGTTGTTGCTTCTATTGAAACTCCTTTTTCTTCTTCTTTAGCTCTTCTTCTAAGTGAATTTGATTTCCTTTCCCTAGGCCCAACAAACACTCTAGATTACCAAAATTCCCAAACCGTTGTTAAACCATAGTTTCAAATTTCCTAAACATCCAAACTGTCCTTAAACCTTTGATTCTAAGTGGCCAAATTCCCAAACTACCGAGTATCTTAAACTTTAAACTATGCTTTCATTTTGCACAAGTGTCCACAAAGTTCAAAAATTACAGTTTCACTGTCTAAATGGCCAAACTGCCTATGGTCACAATTTGAGTGCTTAAGTGTCTAATGCGCCTTAAATCCAGAATTTTAAGTTGCCTAAATGTCCAAATTGTCCTTGATCTCAAAATACTAGGTGCTTAAATTCCAAAACTAAATTGAAACCATAAATCTAAGTTGTTCCCATTACATGGATTAACCATATTTTTCATGTATCAGTACTTTATGTCATATTTGTCATAGGTGAATAGAGAGGAAGCACAAGTGATTTGTAGGAAGGATATTTGTCGAAAGCACAAGTAATTTGTAGGGGGAGAATGTAATGGTTATTGGAGGAACCCAACCTAAGTATGTAGTTGATAAGTGATAAAAAACCCATCTTTTTACCAGGGAAACTGAACAATTGTTCTGGACCTTGATTGCGTGGAAAAGTTAAAGAAACGATATGGCTCCTTAACCTCCCTTTAAAATGTTCTGGTGCTTAGGCATTGTGAGATAGTTTTCACTATTTGAGAATCAGAGAAAGCCTATTTCCAAGAAGAGGGTCATAAATGATAAAATTTCAATGCTCTCCTATTTCATACCGGTTCATCAATCCATTGCATCCCCTGTGATACATGCAATATCTATCAATTCATTGATATATGGTTGTGTTTATTTCAGTTTTTATTTTTTTAGTTAAGATGGCATTGATGCCGCAAAAGATATTCATGGTTATCGTCTTTAATGTAGGAAATATCAAAGTAGCTACATTTATTTTTGTTAAGGGTCATTTTATGGTGGTGTTCAAAACAAGATCAAATATCAAATGTTCTATAATTTAAAACTTGTAGATGAGTTGTCAACTAGTAGATAGAAAGCCGTTAAACTAAGTTTTTATTTCCAAGCAAAAAATTGCCACTTTATATTCAAAAGGGAAAAAATTTACATTCAAGAAATGTGAAAAACACTTCTAGTATATAAACCTTATAGTGTGAAAACACTTATAGCATAGAAATCTTATAGTGTGAAAACACTTCTATTCAACTTCCTTTGAGATTTCATTGTTCAAATATTTCGTCTGTCTTGATAACGAATCACATATCCTTGGTCCAATACGTTGAATTTAAAGCTTCAAACACTATGAACCCAAAAGGCCCTTCTAACAATCACACACACTATGAAAGTATTCAACAATAGAACCTTATATAGCTCCAAATAATCTTATCTGCATTTCTACTATTTCAAAGATGATCCACTATACATCAATGAAAGACCTGAAGCCATATATCAACAGTGAAGACTGAAATAGGACTATCCAATAGGTCAAAGAAATAAAAAATATTAACAACCCATTAACTAAACATCACTAAAGAAGAGAAAAATTATGTAAAGGGGATAGATGTCCCTTCCATTCTGTGTTTCTCCCGCATATCCAGGCTCAACATTAACAACATATTTAGACATCTCATCAGATCTTGAATATGTTGGAAGGAAATATCAAGAAACTACCCTGCTGCCTCTTTCATCTGATCAAGGAGTGGTCCTAAAACTAATTTTTGGAGTCTGAAAGTGCCCTTTACCCACTCTATCAACAAAGACTTGGAGCATTCCCACCTCCTTATCAATTGCTAGTTTTACTCAAAGTTTCAACACATGTAATTCAACCTAATTGTTGCACTTACCACCAATTCCCAAATTCTCCTTAAAATTGAAACTGCGATAAGAAAGAGACCCAAAATGCCACTTGCTCCATTGGGCCCTGGGTTGTTTTGGCTAGCCTCATCAAACAAACCCCCTACTTTGGAATGATATATTGTTATAAATGTAACTTCAAAAGATATTATTTATTTTGTTGTATTATTATTTTATTGGTATTATATTGTTATTGCACCTCCTTCGGAGATGTTTTTCCTTCTTTCAGAGATGTTATTAGTATACTTGGTCATGTAAGAATATCGAGGTAAAACATCTATTGTGAGTTGGGAAAAAAGTCCCTAAAAGAATAATGTAAAATGTATTTTTGGTCTCCCATAAGAGAAGGCGACCAGTCAAGCAAGAGAAGTCAGCCATGTTGGGAAAAGGTTACCCACATGAAAGAGTATAAATAGAGAGGAACCCTCCCTCATTTGGACACACAACAATTGCAAGCAAGTTCGCTCCAAGGAAGAGAAAGTCAAGTTCGTTGGGAAGAAGAAGAATTTGTAGAAGTGATCTTATATCTTGGGTTTTATATCTTTGTTTGATATTTTACCAAGTGACAAATCTATAATGAAGAAGGTGTTGGGTTTTTCCTGAGTGAGGGTTTTTCCAGGATAAAATATTTGTCTCTTTTCTGTTGTGCTTGTCTATATTTTAGTGATCCTATTGCATTATATTTAAAGTGCAAACTCTAACATGGTATCAGAGCCACCCTAAAAGAAGACACTATGCAACTGACGAAACTAGGGATTCCAAGTTCTAGCATTTTTCTCCACATATTTTCCAGAAAAGAATGCCAATCCAACCTGTCTCAAGGAGGCACATCTTTTAATGGAGACGGATTCTAGTTTGGAGCATATTCATTTTTTACCCAATCACTACTGTTGGGAGAAACTAGGGCATCATATTTTCGGAGATTTCATCCACCAATCCGGGAAAAGAAAACCACTAGGAAACTCGCCTCGAGGAGGTGCATTTTTCTATTCAGGCAGAATTTCAATATTCCAATTTTGAAAAATTAGGGTTTCTTTGTCAAACCCTAGGTCATCCGGGTCAAGAAGCACTTTGGACATCTCAAATTGGTAAGATCTATTTATTTTCTATTTCCATTTGAGGTTCTCATATCAAAAGGATGGATCAAACCAATCTTGAGGATAAGCTTGAAGGGGATGACAAATTCTAAGCATGAAAGTATATAATTTCTCTTATTTTAGAAGAGAATCACTTGGACATGTATGTCACTTAGGAGGTTCTAGAACTAGAGGAATATGGTACCAAAGAAACTCACAAGAAGAATATGATTAGAGCCAATAGGGTTATTGCAGACTTCGTCAAATATCATCTCATCCCTTAAGTCTCATCCTTAAAGACTCCCAAGAAGATGTTCGATGCATTGATCAAACTATTTGAAGAATCAACCAAAAGATGACCTTGAGGAATCAACTCAAGAATGTGAAGACTCCAACACTCATAAACCATTCAGTCTTATTTCACAAGGGTTTCTCAAATCAAGGAACAACTTGAAGCCATTAAAGAAAATTTTGAAGAAGGATATATTGTGATGACTACCCTGAATGGTCTCCCAATATCATGGGACCCATTCATCCAAAAGAAGCTAATCAAGTTCAGCAGGTTGTGGGAGGAATGCACCCAAGAAGAAGCTCGATTAGTGTCAAGAGAAGAGAAGATGGGAGTTGATTATGATCAAGCCCTAACAACTCATGCGAAGAAGAATAGAAGTAAGAGGGAGGATCACCTTCACAGAAGTCCTAAAAGATTCCAAAAGAATCATAGACCTCAAAGGGACTACTCCAATCTCATATGTTTCACATGTGATGAGAAAGGCCACTTTGCAAAAGATTGTCCTAGAAATAAAGGATCTACTAAGGATGACATGAAGAAGAGGCATCATGCACATATTGTTGAGGCCTAATGAACCAACAAACAAAAGAACAAGAGAAGAATCTTCAAGTGATGAAGAATATGTTGTTATCTCAACTCTTTCAAGTATTGTCACCCATGGAAGCAATGATTGGCTTGTGGATAGTGGAGCTTCCAAGCATATGAAAGGATACAAAGAATATTTTATCAACTTGTCAGAACACGAGTCACCTCACAAGGTGAAACTTGGACATGACTACCAATATCCCATAAAAGGGAGTGGAGAAGCTTCATACAAGTCGGATTCATGAAAATCAATGAAGATGAAGGATGTTCTATATGTACCAGGTTTGAAGAAAATTCTTCTCTTCATCTAAAATTTATATGCTAAAGGATTTCGTGTTGCATTTGTTGATGGCCAAGTACTCATGTGGCCAAGAGGCAAGACAATAGATGGTGCAACAATAATTGGGGAACAAGAAAAAGGAATGTACAAGTTGAAGGGAAAACCATAAAAGCATTGGTTTATGACTTTATGGAACCATGCAAACTATGGAATCAAAGTCTTGTACATGTACACTACAGATCGCTACCAATTGCAAGAAAAGCATGAAGGAATTTGCAAAGGATGTGCGCAAGGGAAGACGTGAAGAAACCATTTCCTACCAGTGAGAGAAAAACAAAAGATATTTTGGAAATAATCCACTCAGATGTATGTGTCCATATGTCATCCAATTGCTTAAGTGGGTATGCATAATATGTCTCTTTCATAGATGATTATTCTCCTAAAACATGGATTTATTTCTTGAAGAGTAAAGATGAATTTTTCAATAAGTTCAAGGAATTCAAAGCCTTGGTAGAGAATCATACTAATAATAAGATCAAGAATTTACAATCATACAATTGTGGTGATTTCACTTCAGAAGAATTCAAATACCTATGCAGAGAATATGGGATTAAGAGGGAGATGAGCACTCCCTACAATCCTCAACAAAATGGCATTGTAGAATGGAAGAACACAATGATAATGGAAAAAACAAAGGTGATGCTTCATGATCAAGACCTTCCAATTCACCTATGGGAAGAAGCAACAAGAACAATCGTGTATTGAAAAAACATAACTCATCACCGTGTCTTGGATAACAAGACTCCAGAAGAATATTTATGAGGAGAGAAACCAGAATTCAGCCATCTCTGAATATTTGGATGCCCTGTGTACATAGATGTCCCTAAAGAAAAAAGGACAAAGCTATACCCTTCAGGAAAGAAGGGAATATTCATGGGATACAGTGACACATCAAAAGAATATAGAATATACTTCCCAGGATTCAAGAAGATTGAGACTAGCTGATATGTGAATTTTGATGAAGACTCGGCCTACAACAAATCAAGACAATTCCACACTGAAGAAACTGAAGAACCTGAAGTTCCTAGAACCAGAGATACAGTTATGGAAGAAATGGTCCAACAAGACCATGAAGACCATGACTTGATAGAACCACAAAGATATGTAGATCCACCTCATGAGAAGAACTCATATAAGAGAATACCAACATGGGCATGTGAAGCTATCCAAGATGCAGAGAGGTATGGTGTTTTAGATGGAATTTCCAAAGAAATAAAGATACCAAGACCTTACACCATCTATGTAGCACTACTTTGCGACATTATTAATGAAGAACCTTCGAACTATGAGGAAGCAATGCAAAATAAAGCATGGAAGGATGCCATGATTGAATAGTATTTGTCAACAATGAAAAATGATGTATGGGAGTTGGTCCCGTGACCTAAAGGGAAGTTCGTAGTGCCTTCCAAATGGATCTACAAGATCAAGCATACAATAGGCAGAAGCATCAAGAAATACAAGGCAAGGTTTGTGGCACATGGATTTTCCCAGAAAGAAGGCATAGACTACAAGGATACATTTGCATCTGTAGTAAGATACACTTCCATCAGATCCATGTTTTCCTTAGCCATAGTAATGAAGTGAAAGATACACCAGATGGAAATCAATACATCTTTCTTGAATGGTGTAGTTGAAGAGGAAGTGTATGTGGAGAAGCCACCGGTATTTGGGACACATGACAGACATACCCATGTGTGCAAGTTAAAAAAGGCCTTGTACGGTTTGAAGAATGAACTCAGGACATGGTATGGCAGGATGGATGGTTTTTAGATGAGATTAGGATTTACCAAGAGGAAAGCAGATTCCAACCTCTACTTCAATTTTGATGATGGAATATCGGTTATACTACTATTATATGTAGATGAACTATTCTTAATAGGTGAGGATGAGCTCATTGCAGATACAAAGAGGACGCTTGTCGTAGAGTTTGAAATGAAGGACTTGGGGATGATGCACTACTTCTTAGGACTGGAGGTGTGGCATATTTTAGATGGGATATTCCTTGGTCAAGGAAAGTACGTAGTAGAGATTCTGAAGAGGTTTAGAATGATGGAATGCAAGGCCATTGCCACACCCATGGCATCAAAATTGATGTTGTTATGTATGATTCTTCAAAGACAATTGATGCCATGATGCATAGACAAATTATTGGTTTGTTGATATATTTAACGAACATGAAGCCAGATGTATGCTTTGTTGTGAACACATTGAGCCAATATCTGACAGATACAAGACATGTTAACTTGGTTGTTGCAAAGCATGTATTAAGGTATCTGAAGGATACAATTGAGTATGGGCTCAAGTATTCTACGAATCAAAAGATTAATCTGCATGGTTATGTTGATTTAGATTGGGCAAGAAGTGCCATGGATAGGAAGAGAAATTTAGGATGTTGCTTCAATTTGGGATCCAGTATGATCTCTTGGTTTAGCAGGAAGCAGTCGAGAGTGGCACTGAGTATAGCCGAGGCATAATACATTGTAACATGTTTGGTCAGTTGTGAGGAAGTATGGTTACAAGATATATTGTCATATTTGTTTGATCTCGAGTTAGAGGCGACTTGTATCTTCTATGAAAACCAAAGTTGTGTGAATTTGTTCAAGAACCCAGTGTTCCATGACAAGTCAAAGAATATCAAGATCAAGTATCACTATATCCGAGATATGGTGCAGAGATGAGTAGTGAAGCTCCGGTATGTTGCAAAAGGCGAGCACATATTCAATTTCTTGACCAAGCCTCTAACGAGAGTGAAGTTTGAGTACTTCAAGGACAATATTGGATTTGTGCAGAACAGTCTCCATCACAAGAGGGAGTGATGGCTCCTAGTGGTTCCCTACATCCAGTATGAAAAAGGAATGGCTCTATAGATGATGAAGTCCTAGATGGATCTAGGATTACATCCAATCTGAAAAAAGACTGGCTTTGTAGATGATGAATTCCTAGAGGGATCTAGGCCTACATCCAATATGAAAAAGGATTGGCTATGTAGATGATGAATTCCTAGAAAGATATAGGCCTACATCTAGTATGAAAAAGGACTGGCCCTATAGATGATGAATTCCTAGAGGGATCTAAGCCTACATCCAACATGAAAAAGGGCTATCACTGTAGTCAACGAAGTCTTAGAAGGATTTAGGTCTGCATCCAATATAAAAAAGGATTGGAACTACAAAGATATGCATCCAATATGAAAAAGGATTGGCACTGTAGAGATATGCATCTAGTATGAAAAAGTATTGGCATTGCAGAGATAGGAATGAAGTATAAAAAAGTACTGGCATTTTAGATATGTACATCCAACATGAAAAATGGATGGCACTATGCAAGGTCCATCCAACATGAAAAAGGGTTGGCATTGTATAGATATATTGACCTACATACAACATGAAAAAGGGGTGGATTTGTAGTTGATGAAGACTTAAATGGGATATAGGCCTACATCCAGCATGCAATAGGATTGGATCTCTAGAAATTCTCATGGTGTATAGGTTCGAGAGATGTCATTAGTCAATGGTCGATGCGATTAGAGTTGTAGTAATGATGATCCAGTGATGATGATGACTATTGATGATGATGATGTTCAGAGATTGTGTCCAGTTGTGGTGATGACCAGGTCAGAAGAATAACTTCCTTGTTAATAGGGAGTGTTGTTGCGAATGTAACTTCGGAATATATTCTTCATTTTGTTGTATTATTACTTATTATTATTATATTGTTATTTTACCTCCTTCGGAGATTTTTTTCCTCCGTTTGGAGATGTTATCATTATAGTTGGTCATGTAAGAATACGATGAGGTAAAACCTTCATTGTAAGTCAGGGAAATAGTCTCCAAAAGAATAGTGCAAAATGTATTTTTGGTGTCCCATAGGAGAAGTTATCCCAGTCAAGAAAGAGAAATCAACCCTATTGGGAAAAAGGTCACCCACATGAAAGAGTATAAATACGGAGGCACCCTCCCTCATTTGGACCCACAGCAAGTGCAAGCAAGTTCACTCCAAGGAAGAGAAATACAAGTTCATTGAGAAGAAGAAGAAGAAGTTGCAGAAGTAATATTATATCTTGGGTTTTATATCTTTGTTTGACATTGTACTAAGTGATGAATCTATATTGAAGAAGTTGTTGGGTTTTTTTTTGTGTCTCTTTATTGTTATGCTTATCTATATTTCAATGATCCTATTGCATTATATTATAGATCAAACGTATTTGAATTAAAGTGCAAACTCTAACATGATCTATATCTAACCTACGTGTTTTCCTTGCAGTTTTCTATTTCAAAAGATGCTATAGAGACTCATAATAAAATATGATTTTATAATATACCTCCAGGGAGAGTAAAAACATATTTAAAAAAAATATATTTTATCACTATCCATAGTCCCCTAGAGACTCATATAGTGAGTGATCTATGGTTTTCAATGAAATGATCCTCCATCTGTTTCATGAAACTCTCAATTAAGGTGAATCCATCCCAAGAACCAAAATTACCAGCCAAGGATAAGGTCTCTTTCTATATTTGTTTGAAAAAAGAACAGTCCATTAGTTTTAAGTGTTCAATGGTTATATGAGATCTAAAATATTTAGCATCATAACATCATAACCATATGCAAAAGGATCATTGAAAGAAAGACAAGCACAACCACACAAAAGAACATAGAGATTTATCATGGGAAACCCTCATGGGGAAGAAAACCCAGCGAAAATTCCTCGATATAGACTTCAACCAAGTACAATGTAAGACCCAAAGAATAAGACTTATAAGATACCAAGAATAATACTGGACTGTTTCCTCTCTCTCAGATGGATTGTTCCTTCTCTCTCTAGCGCAACTGCTTGAGTGTTATCCTTGTTATGCTTGTCCAAATGAGGGAGGTTCCTATCCTATTTATATTGATAAGCTGAGAGGTCTAATAACCCAAATGGGTCGACTTCTCCTTGCTTCCAAGGATGAATTTCTTTAGGATACTCAAAAATGCATTTTGATAATACTTTTGTGGGTACTACTGACTCGACTTATAATGAAGGTTTTGCCTCAAGAATTTACATGAAAAAATACATCAATGACATCCCTAATTGGAGGAATAACATATTTGGAAGGGGTAATAACAATAATAATACAAAATAGAATATCATTCGTAGTTACATTTCTTTAACACTCCCTCTTAACAAAGAAGGTATTTTACAACAATACATCTGTAGAACGACTGGTGAATATATATGTGATAGGAAGTTTTCACAACTACATCAACATCATCATCATCCATGGAACATCATCATCATGGATATCTGGTATCATATCGAGCATCATCTCGAGCATCATCATCTTTGACATCATCTCGAGCATCATTATCTCTGGCATCATCTCGAGCATCATCATCTATGGCATCATCTTGAGCATCACCTGCACTATCAGTATATAAATATTGAGTGGATTCACCCACAACATAATTATGCTGGAACATCATTATATGCAATTGAATGCAAGAACTCATCCTCAAGTGAATTCAGGACCACTCTCCATACGAGAGTACAATTGTTTGCAGGAACATCCTTAGCTGGTAAGTTCTAGGAGAGAGTTTTCTTGTCTGCAGGACCATCCTAAAAGAGGATAATGTCATCTGCAACTGAATGAAGGACCACTCAACATATGAGAGTACTATTTCCCGCATGACCTTCCTCAGCTAGTAAGTGCTAGGAACACTCTCAAAAAGTGAGTGTTCTTGTCCATATGACCATTCTTAAATAGGATACTATCATATGGAAATGAATGCATATCTCGTCCGCAACTAAATGCAGGACCACTCAACAAATGAGAGTACTATCATCTACAGGACCATCCTTAGATGGTAGGTTCTAGGACCAATCTCAATAAGAGATTGTTCCTGTTTGTAAGACCAACCTACAAATGAATGCAGGACCACTCTCTATAAGAGAGTACTATCATCTGCAGGACCATGCTCAGTCGATAAGGGTTTGGACCACTCTCAACAAGAGAGTGTTCTTGTTCATAAGACCATCCTGCAAATGAATGCATGATCACTCTCCATAAGAGAGTACTATCATTCACAGGACCATCCTCAGCCGATAAGGGCTAGGACCACTCTCAACAAGAGAGTGTTCTTGTCTGCAAAACCACATCTCGTTGGGATCTTCCTATTTGAATATACAACCAACCTTCCTAGGATATTAATTCTGAGGATGCCACCAATCATATTGGGATATACCCTTAGTGATATGACCATTCTTACTGGGATCCACCCTCGATGATGTCACCAACTATATTGGGATCTACCCATGAATATACGACCAGGATGTCTATACATTAACTAGACCACTAGGGCTCATCATTCTTTTCTTGTACATCCAACATACTGGAAAAATTGACTAGCCTTCTTTGTACTGGAATACCATTATCATATCATTCTCTTATCATGAATCCCTCTTTCCAGGGAGGTCCTTTCGTACTACACCAAGCTTGTCTCGAAAGTGTTCAAACTTTACCCAAGATAGAGGCTTACTCAACACATCCACAATTTGTTCCTCTGTATGAATATACTGAAGCTTCACGACTCCTCTCTGCACCATATCCCAGACTTTATGAAACACCAGGTTCTCTGTTAGCTTGATGCAACTATGGTTGTCACAATAAATATCCATTGCATCTATCTCAGCATCAAACAATCCTTACAATAGTTTGTGAATCCATACTGCTTCAATACAGGCTGAACATGTTACAGTGTAATCAACCTTGGTTGTATTGAGGGAAACACTAGTTTTATTTCTGCTAATCCATGAGATCACGCCTGATCCAAAACTGAAACAACATCTTGACGTGCTCTTTCTGTCTTCAGCACTTCCTCTTTGCATCTACAATGAGTTCATCTTGTCAGGTCATCGACATATACCAGTATTCCTCATTCAACCTTAAAGTAAAGGTTGGAACCCACTTTACTCTTGTTAAATCATTAGTCCATCAAGAAGTTGTCCATCCTGGTGTACCATGTCGAACTTGAATATATTCTGCAGTCACTCCCTCTGAAGTGGAGCATCATCCTCCCTCTGCATTTGTACTATATGTATCGAAACATTCTGTACTGGAGTGATAGGTAGCATCCTATACTACTGATCTTCTATGTATCCATATTAGGTCATTGGACACAAAGATCCTTTATCTTTAAAACTTCCTCTTGCACCCATCTCTAATCTTGTAATCCTCTATAGGCTCCCATTATCAACCTTGTAGCAAAGGTTAAGATCTTCATCACTGTAGGTGATCTTCAAGATCCTCATGTGCTTATCCATGGTTTCCTTCTGAGCTTGTACAAATCCTTTTGTGCATATGTGGTTCTCTTCTCGATATACACTTCTACATCACTGGAGAAGTGTGTTTGGTCAATGGAGTATGTCATGCCATAGTCTACTTCCTCTTTCTGAGATAAACCATGAACCTCAATTTGTATCCCTTGATGCTATCATTTGTTGCATACTTGATCTTGTAGATCCACATGGAAGACACTATGGACTTCCCTTAGGTATCAGAACCACATCTTAGACATCATTCCCCATGATCAAATGGTACTCTTTGATCATAGAATCTTCCATTTATCCTTGGCTACTTCTTCATAGCTGGAAGGATCTGCATCAATGATGTCACATAACTATGCCACATAACTAGAGTGTATCCAAGGCCTCTTACTTTAGTAGGAAGTCCCATCATAATTTTCTTCATATTGAATTATCTCTCATGCCCAAGGTGGTATTCATCTCTCGAGGTGGATCTAGTACTCTCTTTAGATCATATATTTCTTCCGCCACGGTGTCGTCACTTATTCTTTAGAACAAGTCTCATCCTTCTTTTCTTGTAGGTTATTGTACACGATCTTTCCTACAAGTAAAATACATCAGTAGCATGGTTAGAAACATTTCATAATATATATTCATAATGAAAAATTCTTATGCATAAATATATAATCATGCAACTATTTTTTCCAATACAACATTCATCCATATCCCGTATAAACACAAAATCTTTCTAGATGCCTTCCATCTCTACCATAACATTATTGATATTGTGCACTAATCCTAATATGTTAGAAAAGAGGTTTCATTCTAGATAAGTAGCAATGGAATGTTGTATAGCACCACAGGCCACTTACCCATCACATGCATATTAGTAGTATAATGTTCATTAATGCAAACATTCTATCATGCATAATTCATTTCCTTGAGCATAGATATGTACACAACTAAATGACACCATTTAAGAAACTAGATATATAGGAAATGACAATTCAAATACTTATCTTTATTTGGTTGGTGGATGGACTCCTTCTGGAGCCTTCTACTTCATCATCTGATTCTGGGAACCTGTCTTTGCTTGTTTGGTTGGTGTACTCCTTCTTTATCCTTATGTCCTGGAGCCGCTTCTACTTTTCCATCTAATTCTGGAAACCTATATTTGTTTTTTTGGTGGGTGGACTCATTCTTTATCCTTATGTTCTAGAGCCTTCTACTTCATCATCTGATTCTAGGAACCTATGTACTGGTTCTGAGTGTCACTAACTTCATTCCTTCTTATCCAAATACTGAGACTGATAAGATTATGGTCTTTGTTTTCACTAGTAGAATTCATGTTCCTCATCACTTGAGGAATCTTCTTTTTCTTCTTTGAATTAGTTGGTTCATCATCTTCAACACTGTGAGCATGATGTATTTTCTTGTCTGACTTCTTATTGAAGGATCCTCTATTTTTGGGACAATCTGTGGATTAGTGTCCCTTATCATCACAAGTGTAGTATTGAATTTTGGAAGGATTCCTTTTGTCTTTAGTTGTGAAGATGGTCCTCCTTCTTTCTATGATTTATTTTGGAGTAAACTGTGAGAGCTTGATCTTTAGTTGCTCCCATATTATCCTCTCTTTTTATGAGTTGAGCTTCCTTTTGTGTGCATTCTTCCCATATCCTTGTTGAAGGATATCAACTTCCATCTTGCACATATTCCTTGAATGAATGAATCCCATGATCTTGGGATTCCATTCAAGGTTGTAATATCCACTTCTGCTTCTTCAAAATTTTCTCCAATGGATTCTAGTTTCTCCTTGATCTAAGAGGTTCTCGTGAAATAAGATTGAATGATTTCTGACATTTTCATATTTACATTCTTGAGTTGTGTTCTCAATATCATATTCTTGTTGATGTTATTTTCTTTGTACATGCTGTACATTACACCAAAAATATCTTTGGGAGTCTTCAAGGACGATACATGTGATATCCAATGGAGACGGAAATAATCCTCTTAGCTTTGACTAAGTCCTTATTGTGCTCTATCTTCATCTCCCTCTATATCTGCAGCTTCTTCTTTGACATATTTCTCCAGGTCATGCTTCTTCAGGTATGAGAAGCATTCTAGACTTCCATGCTCAGAGGTTCTTGGTTCCTTCAAGCTTGCTCTCAATCTTGGTATTTTTTGTCATCATGATAAAAATGAGAATCTCAAATGGAAATAGAGAGGATAGAACTTGCCAATGATATTTCTTCAACTTGATGCTTGCTTGAAATATTTTCTGGAAGATTGCTTCTGGTGGACCTATGGTTTGATAGAGAAACCCTAATTTCCCAACTTATCTATCTTTCATATATGATTGGATAAAAATATGCACCTTCTCAAAGCGAGTTGAGAAACATACTCATTTTCCCACAACTGTGCATAGAATAACAAAATATCCGATGCCCTAGTTTTCCCTAGTAGTAGTGTTAGGTAAAACATTGAAAATATAGAGAATGAGAAAATTCTTCCATAAAAAGGTGCACCCTCCTAGGGAGAGTTGGATAGTCCTCCTTTTTCAACTGATCGGTGGAGGGAAGTGCCCGGAACAGGAATCCCTAGTTTTCTAAATTTATTCTACAAAATTTCCTGATATTGTTTCTACTATATCTCCGAAGTTTTTGCTCCTAAAGGTATGAAAATTTGTCTTGAGCTATCCTTGTTTGTCTTCTTTCGAACCCCATAGGTTATGGTAGAATTGGATTCTCCAAGTGCGACTTATGCTAAGTTTCCCAAGGTGACTTGTTTTAGGACTATTCATCATAGTGAACTTGTACGGAATGCCATGTGTCATTGTTTCACCTTTGGGGTCTGAAACTTGGACCATGGAAACCAAATTCCGTTCCTTATATGAAAAATATTTCTAAATTTGATTTGGACCTTCCTAGCCTGATATATAAAAATTCTCCCTAGTTCACCTATTTAGGACTGTATTCTGGAGGAGGATGGAACCCTAATTTGGAGGAATCATATCTCCTAAGGTATAGCGAATATGACGCTTAAAATTGCACAAAAAGTAGAAAAATATTTCATATTCGGTCTGTCAAAGTTTCAGCTCCTTATCCTTCTCCAATCTTGAGTTAAAACGAATGTCCCAAGATGACTAGTTTTTGTCTTCTAGGGTTTTTAAGCATGAAACCCTAATCTTCAATAGCTGCAAATGTAGCAGTGTTTCAGATGCACAAAGACTTCTTTTAGGTTTTCTCTGATACCATGTTAATTTTTCAATGGTTATACAATATCTAAACATTTAGAATCATAACATCATAACCATATGCAAAAGGATCACCAAAAGAAAGACAAGCACAACCGCACAAAAGAACGCAGAGATTCATCCCGGGAAATCCTCATGAGGAAGAAAACCCAACAAAAATTCCTCAATATATAATTCCACCAAGTACACTGTAATACCCAAAGAGTAAGATGCATAAGAACCCAATAATAATACTATATTGCTTCCTCTGTCCCATATGTACTACTCCTTCTCTCTCTAGCGCAACTACTTGAGTGTTATGCTTGTTATGCTTGTCCAAATCAAGGAGGTGCCTCTCCAATTGAGATTGACCAGCTGAGAGGCCTAATAACCCAGCTGGTCTGAATTATCCTTATTTCCAGGGTAGGATTTCCTTGTGATACTTAAAAATACATTTTAATAATACTTTTGTGGGTACTACTGACCCAACTTATAACAAAGGTTTTACCTCAAGACTTTAGATGACCAAATACATCAATGATATTCCTAATTGAAGGAACAACATCTCCAAAAGGGGTAATAACAATAATGATACAAAATAGAATATCTTACGACATTACATGTCTTTAACAATTAGAAAGTCCTGGAGGGATTTCTCTCGATCTACATAGATGCAAAATCTTGGTCCATTCAAGCTCCTTTTTGCAAGATGTCCCATCTATGAGCTTTATTGCTTAGAGACAACTAGAGGAAAATACTAGCTTTCAAACGAGATTCTTGTTTCCAAAGTGGTTTCCACCACCAACATTCCTCTTTCTCCTCTGCTAAAACCATCGCCTTATACCCAAAACTTGATGTGTATGCACTGGCTGGATTGAGAGACCATACTAGTGTTAGAAATCATGAGGTAGAGGATGATTAGTCAAAATATATTAACAACCCCCCTAAGCTGAACAAGGGGATAAAAAGCGTCTTCAGTGGTGCAAACTCATATTTGTCATATAGAATAGGGTTAGCTTATATAAGGGCCCATAACATGGGTGACTTGAAATGTTGGGAAGGCCAAGAACGAAAGTAAGTGACATCAACAAAGAGTTGCAATAGCCCACTTGGGAAAAATATGGCAACAATGAAGTAGTAAAAGCAACTTTGAGCATAATCTGTCATCACTAAACTAGATATCATTCGAAGAATATGTATCACCATTTTCAAAGGGCCCATCACTATGTTGCACATCTAGAGAGATTGCATCATTGGACTTGTCATTGGAACAAGGCTCATCACTACGCTGCATATCCTTGTCAAAAGAGGGAAGCTTGGAAGAGACCAAAAGAATAGGAGAGTAGTTGACTGAACAAGTAGGCCAAAAAGTCCCTAGAGACTTCCTAGAAGAAGAGCTCTAAAAGGTACACATGGGTTCACCAAGACTTGATGAAGATGAGAAAATATCACTACAACAAGATAAGAGTCATCAACAAGTAACTCTGATGAAGAAGAAAAACATGTTTCATGGAGACATTGTTATAATCATCACTAGAAATAAATAATGGAAGAGGTCCAGGTGGACCATGAGGATCAAGCTCATCAAAGATATCCTCATGATGCTCAGTAGCTTGGTGAGTGACAAGGTTATAGAGAATATACCCCCCTTGAAAAGAATCAATGTGGCTAACCATAATTTGGTGAGGAGTATATTTGATAAGTGATATATCACACATTCCTTGAGGTGAGTGGATCCATGCACATGTTCCAAAAATCCTAAAATGTGAAATAGAGCACTTTTTCCCACGGAAACACTCATAAGGGGTCACACTAAAGACAATATGAGTAGGTGTGCAGTTGATGATAATTGTTACACATACAATCACTTATTCTAAGAAGGAAAGGTTCATTTTCTAAGAGTCAAGCATACCATTTCCATGATAACTCTATTCTTTCACTCAACCACACCATATTGTTAAGGAGTATAAGGAAAATTTTGTTTCCAAGAGATTCCATGAGAGTGAAGACACTAATGAAATCCATTACCAAGGTATCCTCCTTCTCCCTTCAAACTGGATACACTTGAACTTCTACTTACATTGAGATTCAAATATTGAATTTTTAATATGGAAGAATATTTTTAATCATTATTTGCAACGAGAATAAATTAGGATCACTGAAATATAACCATCTACAGAACATAAAGACACACAAATTTTATCTTGGGAAACCCTTCTACATAAGGGAAGAAAACCTGACAACCTTTCTTATGTAGAGAATCAATTCAAGATAAAAAGTACATAAGATATAAGAGTAACAAAAAATAAGAATGATCCCAAAGATAGAAACCCCAAAGAAATAGTCTTCTTCTTTTTCTAGCCTTCAGCCTTCTCTCTCTTGTGCACTTGTATAGCTTACTTGAGCGAACTTGCTTGAGTAGAATTAGTGAGACATAAATTTATTTATAATTTTTGATGAGTTCCTTTTCACTTTTCTATTGGGGCCAACTTGCAAAGCTTGTTGAAGCCAACTTGCATAATGCACAATAATAATTGTATTTATTCTTCTTCTTTTGGGGGGAAACTTTGCATAAGGAAACCTCACGACACTACAAACATCAATACTCCCTCTTATCTAGGGAGGTATCATCATACTAGAACACATGCAGATATCATTTGAGCATCATGTCTTGCATTGAACATCTCTTCATCATAAATAAGGTCTTATTGCATCCATGTCGCTACAACCAACATGATGTCCTCTATGGGATACAACCCAAATAGCTCACTAGGGCTACAACCATTAGTGAATCAGCAACAGATCATGGGATACAACCTCATGATGTCCACAAGGGCCACATCCTCATGTGGGATCAAAGGGATACAACCTCATGTGATACTTTGTCACGTCAAGGGCTACGACCACATGACTACCATAAGGGATACAACCACATGTGGGATCACAAGGGATACAACCTCATGTGAGACTTTCATCACGGTAATATGGGATAAAACCTCAAGGAATAATGTGCTACAACCCAAAAGTCTCCCAACCACATGGGATACACCCCAATTGATATTGGGCAGCAACCCAATGACAAGTCATCCCAACCACATGTTCTACATCCCAAGGGTTGTTGGGCACCAACCTAGTGACAAGTTATCCCAACCATATGGGCTACACTCCAAGGGTTGTTGGACAACAACCTAGTGATGACTCATTCCTAACCACATGGGATACAACAAAAATACATTTTAATAATACTTTTGTGGGTACTACTAACCCGAATTACAACAAAGGTTTTACCTAAAGACTTTACATGACCAAATACATCAATGACATCCCTAATCGGAGGAACAACATCTCCGAAAGGGGTAAAAACAATAATAATACAAAATAGAATATCTTACAAAGTTACATTTCTTTAACAATTAGAAAGTCCTTGAGGGATTTCTCTTGATCTACATAGATGTAGAATCTTGGTCCAAACCAAGCTCCTTTTTGCAAGATGTCCCATCTAGGAGCTTTATTGCATAGAGACAGTTAAAGGAAAATCCTTGCTTTCAAGCGGGCTTCTTGTTTCTAAAGTGGTTTCCACCACCAACATTCCTCTTTATCCTCTGCTAAAATCATCGCCTTATACCCAAAACTTGATTTGTATGCACTGGATGAATTGAGAGACCATACTAGTGTTACAAATTATGAGTTAGAGGATGATTAGTCAAAATATCTTAACACCCCCCGTTAAGCTGAACAAGTGGATAAAAAGAATCTTCAGTGGTGCAAACTCATATTTGTCATATAGAATAGAGTTATCTGAAATAAGGGCCCATAACAAGGGTGAATCTAACTATTGGGAAGGCCAAGAAAGAAAGTAAGTGACATCAACAAAGAGTTGCAATAGCCCACTTGGGAAAAAGATGGAAACAATGAACTAGTAAAACCAACTTTGAGCATAATCTGTCGTCATTGAACTAGATATCATTGGAAGAATTTGGATCATCATTTGCAAAGGGACCATCACTATGTTGCACATCTAGAGATATTGCATCATTGGACTTCTCATTGAAATAAGGCTCATCACTACACTGCATATCCTTGTCAAAAGAGGGAATCCTGGAAGAGACGAAAAGAATAGGAGAGTAGTTGACTGAACAAGTAGGCCCAAAAGTCTCTAGAGACTGCCTAGAAGAATAGCTCTAAAAGGTACACATGGGTGCACCAGGACTTGATGAAGATGAGAAAATATCACTACAACAAGCTAAGAGTCATCAATAAGTAACTTTGATGAAGAAGAAAAATCACGTTTCATGGAGACATTGTTATAATCATCACTAGAAATAGAAAATGGAAGAGATCCAGGTGGTGGACCATGAGGATCAAGCTCATCAAAGATATCCTCATGATGCTCAGTCACTTGGTGAGCGACAAGTTTATAGATATTATACCCCCCTTGAAGAGACTCAATGTGGCTAACCATAATTTGGTGAGGAGTATATTTGATAAGTGATATATCACACATTCCTTGAGGTGAGTGGATCCATGCACATGCTCCAAAAATCCTAAAATATGAAATAAAGCACTTTTTCCCATGCAAGCACTCATAAGGGGTCATACTAGAGACAATACAGGTAGGTGTGCAGTTGATGATAATTGTTGCACATACAATCACTTATTCTCAGAATGAAAGGTTCAGGTTCTAAGAGTCAAGCATACAATGGGCCATTTCCATGATAAATCTATTATTTCACTCAACCACACCATATTGTTAAGGAGTATAAGGAAAATTTTGTTTCCAAGAGATGCCATGAGAGTGAAGACACTAATGAAATCCATTACCAATGTATCCTCCTTCTCCCTTCAAATTGGATACACTTGAACTTCTACTTACATTGAGATTCAAATATTGAATTTTTAATATAGAAGTATAATTTTAATCATTATTTGTAGAGAAAATAAATTAGGATCACTGAAATATAACCATGCACATAAACACAAAGACACACAGGTTTTATCTTGGGAAACCCTTCTACACAAGGGAAGAAAACCCGACAACATTTATTATGTAGAGAGTCAATTCAAGATGCAAAGTACATAAGATATAAGAGTAACCAAAAATAAGAATGATCCCAAAGATAACAACCCCAAAGAAATAGTCTTATTTTTCTAACCTTCATCCTTCTATCTCTTGCGCACTTGTATAGCTTACTTGTGCACTTGTATAGCTTAGCTTGAGTGTAATTAGTGAGACATAACTTTATTTATAATTTTTTATGAGTTCCTTTTCACTTTTCTATTGGGGTCGACATGCATAGCTTGTTGAGGCTGACTTGCATAATGTACAATAATAATTGTATTTATTATTCTTATTTTGGGGGGAAGCTTTGCGTAAGGAAACCTCATGACACTACAAACATCAATACTCCCTCTTAGCTAGGGAGGTATCATCATACTAGAACAAATCTAGATATCATCTGAGCATCATGACTTGCATTGAACATCTCTTCATCACAAATAAGTTCTTCTTGCATCCATGTCGCTACAACCAACATGAAGCCCTCTATGGGATACAACCCAAATAGATCACTAGGGATACAAACACTAGTGAATCATCACCACATCACGGGATACAACCTCATGATGTCCACAAGGGCCACATCCTCATGTGGGATCAAAGGGATACAATCTCATGTGATACTTTGTCACGTCAAGGGCTACAACCACATGACTACCACAAGGACTACAACCACATGTGGGATCATAAGGGATACAACCTCATGTGAGACTGTCATCACGTCCATATGGGATAAAACCTCAAGGAACAATGTTCTACAACCCATAAGTTTCCCAACCACATGGGATACACCCCAAGTGATATTGGGCACCAACCCAACGACAAGTGATCCCAACCACATGGTCTACACCCCAAGGGTTTTTAGGAACCAAACTAGTGACAAGTTATCCAAACCATTTGGGATACACCCCAAGGGTTGTTGGGAATCAACCTAGTGATGACTCATTCCCAACCACATGGGATACACCCCAAGGTTTGATGGGAACCAACCCACTGAAAAATTATCCCAACCACATGGGATACACCCCAAGGGTTGCTCGACACCAACCTAGTGACAAGTTATACCAACCACATGGGATACACCCTACGGGTTGTTGGGCACCAACCCACAGACTCACAACTCAGTACATCGATAAGTTTCCATGTACAACATATCAGTCCATTAATATATCCATCACAGATCGGTCCATCAATCTGTGTTATTCCAGTCTAGGGAGAATGTCTCGCAATAATTCAAACCAGTCCATCGAGGAGTATAATATATCATGGAAACTCAAATCATCCCATTGAGTAGTATCATCCAGAACAATCAACTCCCTCTCTCTCCCTCTCAAGGAGAGTCACGTCATTTTCCCTTTTTCAGGGAGAATGTCTCATTGAAGCTAGAACATCAACACTCACTCTTAGCAAGGGAGACATTCTCCACCACTCCAATCCTTTCACAGAAGTACAAATTTTTTTCCTTGGGAATGGGCTTGGTGAGAATGTGTACACTCTAATCATCTATAGGAATATACTGGAGCTAGAACACCCCCTTTTGTACTATGTATCAGATGTAATGATACTGGAGCTCCACATGCTTTGACCTGTCATTAAACATTGGATTCACTGAAAATTGAACAAAACTTTGATTGAATCAGGGCCGACTCTATCATATAACCAAACAATCCAGCAAGGGGATTTTGAAGCCACACTACTTCCTGATATGCAACACACACACTGAAATGTACACATCCTATGTTGTACTTAGTTCCACATAATTCTACTTATTTATACACCAAGAATCAAGGCAGAACCCATAGTGAATATTTCCAAATCATAATCAAGGTAGCTCCGCAATCTCATGTCAACAATGGAATCATATCTCAGGCCATATCCCACTGCGCCACTCAAATATCTCAAGACATGATATGTTGCAACTGCTCCCTTCATGTTGTAACCTCCTTATCCATCTGCACCAGAGTGTCCCACCCCAAGATGCACTACTAGACATTATTTCTCATCCATTAGTGTCATCTCTTTTTAAGTGGGTCTACTGAGATGAGCTTATCACTCTCTCTTTCACTAGATATCACTCTAGACTCCCTCTATAACTTGTGCTACAAAATCCCTTTACAAATCTGCATCATACTCTTCCTCTGGAGCTACTCACTGGCTAGTCCATCAACCTATATGACATTTCATCTAGGATTCCAATCAAAATTGCATCTTGAACATTGGATCTCTTAGTATCTGCACTGTTGAATCCTAGTGCATCCTTTTCTCCAATTGAGCATATGTATACTTCACTTCCTCTAAGGTACATGTGTCTCAACTTCAACAAATCTAACACTCTAGAGTCTTTCTTGAATCTAATTGAAAGATAATTTCCCCTGATGTGGACCCCACATATCATGAACTCTAGAGAACTCATATGTCGCTACTATGTACAACTTCTCATGATCATTTGAAGCATGAAAATCTATAGTAGAGATCAACATCTGTTGGAGCCTCTTGCACCAAACCATCAATCTCCATATGAGATCCTATGAACCTGTGGGTCATGGATCCACATATGACTGAATGTACTAGATCCACGTATATCTATTGTCACTATTGAATAGTCATCACATCCACTGTAGCTACTCCATCTATCACAAAAGTCATCTTGCTATCTGGTTTGGAACCCGAGTTGAGAGACATGCTCCTAGGACCCTCTCACTTCCAAGCATCCCTCTCCCTCTCAAACACTAAATATCAATGGGATATGTATCTTGGATGGCTTCACATCCATCACTTTTCCTTCAAGATAAGTCTCATCATCCTTCTCTTGTAGGAAATAGTATATGGTCTTTCTTACAAGTCAAATTTAGTCAAATAACCAACAACATTGCATACTAATCAATCAACTTAATGCAATGACAATTTATTACGTATAATGACATAGTTCACACAACCATGTAACCCTTCAAGGGAATTTAGAATCTTAGCCAATTCTTCAGAACAACATCCATCCACATCCCAACATGCTTGGTAACCTAATTCACTTGAAACGAGGACACATGAAACGAAGGACACGAAAATACAAGTGTCCAATACAGACACAGGAACCCCCATAATCAAGACACAAAGGACACGTTATATATATATATATATTAAAAAATAATATATATTAAAAAATATAGACATATAGATCCTATTTTTCTTAGAAACTAGACCATTTACAAATATTCAATAGAAATTACTAATTGGAATCAATACACACCATCAAGTGGAATATTTCATATATCAATGTGCTCTTTGTATCCAAAGCAAACTAGCCAACTACAAACCAGGTTTGTATCATCCCTTTCCCATCCCTTCTCAACCATGGGAATCCATTTCTATGGAATTTTTGAGTGGTCTACTTATGAGGCATGTCATTCCATAAAAATGATTATATATTATTTGTAGCCCGTCATTTCTAAAAAATGACCATATTTATGTTGTGCATCAAAACCACTTCTGCCTAGCAAACAATGGAGTTATTCTTCTTGCACTTTTGGTCTCATTTTGTATTGCCTCTTAACATTATCTCTGATTGCAAATCCCTCTTTCTCAACACTTTTTGGAGAACACTATGGCAATCATTGAAAAGTTAACTCTATTTTTCTATAGTTTTTCACCCTCAACAAATGGACAGAATGAAGTGGTGAATCACAATTTAGTACATTTTATTTGTATTTATTACACCCACAATAAAAAATGGCTTACCAATTTATATGTACTACAACACAGCTATAACCAAGCAAGGAATAGATCAACAGGGTACTCCCCAATTGAATCATGTTATGGATGTCAACCCTTTTCTCCTTATGAAATACCAGTCACTATTCAGGCAACATCCTCCCTACACCAACATGTGTATATCATCCCTTTTCTCCTTATGAAGCACCAGTCACTATTCAGGAAACAACCTCAGAGACATGACTCCAATAGGTGTTAAACACATTTTTTTTCGTGTCCCAATTTTTGAACATGAAAAAAACTGTGTTCGACATGTGTTGAGGCCATGTTAGTGTCTGAAATGGACCCATGGTACACACTGGCTTAAAATGACACGTCTAGTGGCTTGGTAACTATTTGGATTCCTTCCATCTCCACCAAATCACACTATCGAGAGCGTGCACTTATCTCATCATGTTAGCAAAGAGTTTTCATCCTAGACTAGCTCCATCAAGGGTTAACAAAATGATGTGCAACACTACAGGTTACTTATATAACATGCACTACATGAACCTACTTCTCGTTAATCTCAATCATATAAATGCATAAAAGGAAAAAACCATATCATATGATTATCATAAATGTATTGTTCAATGCACAAATTTTATGAATGCATTGCATAATCATAGCACATGACACAAAACTTATTACTCAAAACATTGAATAATTATATTTTATCATTGATTTCCTTTCAAGGGTTGAACATCTAGATTAGGAGACTCTTGATCCTCCCTATTCATATCCCTCTTGATCCTTTCCTCCTTGCAAATATATCTGAAGTCCTTGGAGGTATGCACATCCCATCAATCTATATAATCCTCCCTCTTGAACATCAAACGCTCCTGCTAAGTCCTAGGTTCGAGTCCGTAGGCTATACAGGAGCTTAACCATCTAAAATGAGTAAATTTAGGGTGTGCCTCACATCATAGACCTCTACCACTTTGCAAGGATCGCTAAAGTACTCAAAACACTTTGGTCAACATCTGAACTTCTAAATATTTCTGAAGTCTTCATCCTTGATTTTTCTTTTGAGGTGGAAGTTCTTCGACATCAACTGCATGTTTCTTTCTCTTCCTTTGAGGAAGGTGATCGAATGTGTTACTAAATGTGAAATATGCTTCTTCTTCTTAATACAATCCAACTTGCCTTCTTTTCTAAAACAATCTTGTCAAATGATGGAATATAAGATCTAGTCCAGAAACCCTAGTAGGAGCTAGGTTAAGATCAAAGTTTAACAAATGAGAGAGTTGATCCCAAGGAAATATGCACCTTCCTTAGGATATTTATAAGTCATTATTTTTCAGTCAATTATGTGGAGACAACAACCCAAAACTGGAATCCCTAGTTTCCTAGTTTCGGTAGCGAATGGGTCAAAATTTGAAAATTTGAAATCTGCTTCCACAAATAGGCTCTCCTTCCTAGGGAGAGTTCCACATTACTAATTTCAAGACCAATCTATGGAGAGAAGTGTCCCATATGGAATCCCTAGTTCTTTGATTTCAACAGAAAATATGTCAAGACTGAAAAATTCTTGGAATGAGGATCTACTTCCACAGACAATTGTGGCCTCTTAAGGTGAGTTCCAAAATATGATTCCCAGATACAAACTGTGGTTAGAAAAATATGAGACTGGAAACCCTAGTTTCTGACAATGGATTCTTTGAACACTACTTTGATACCATGCTGAATTTTTATTATAGAAGTATAATTTTAATCATTATTTGCATTGAAAATAAATTAGGATCACTGACAGATAACCATGCAAAGAAGCACAAACACACAGATTTTATCCTGGGAAAACCTTCTACACAAGGGAAGAAAACCCAACAACCTTTCTTATGTAGAGAATCAATTCAATATACAAAGTACATAATATATAAGAGTAACCATAAATAAGAATGATCCCAAATATAGCAACCACAAAGAAACTGAGTCTTCTTCTTCTTCTATCCTTTGTCCTTCTCTCTCTTGTGCACTTGTATAGCTAACTTGAGTGAACTTGATTGAGTGTAATTAGTGAGACAACACTTTATTTATTCTTTTTTATGAGTGCCTTTTCACTTTTCTGTTGGGGATTACTTGCCTAAGATGCTGAGGCTGACTTGCATAATGCACAATAATAATTGTATTTATTATTCTTCTTTTGGGGGGTGACTTTGCATAAGGAAACCTCACAACACTACAAACATCGACATCAATGAGATATTTTAACTCCGTGAATTTGGTAAACACCTCATCCTTGGAATTAATGGTCTAGACCTGTAGAAATGAAGAAAAGTAATCAATACAGATGAAGAAGCACTTGGATCCCCTAAGAAAAGAAGTGGCCATGGGACTAGAAATATCAATTTGTATTACCTCAAGAGGTTTAGGGGCTTGTCTTGAGTTGTCCTTTGGAAAGGATTCTCGGTGTTTCTTACCCATCACACATCCCTACTATTAACCCATAGTTGTGCTTCCAGTACTGGAGGGTTAATGTCCAACAATATTCCATCAGGTTGGTTACATTGTGATTGGTATAGACATACACCTTAATTAGAGTTCATTTTAGAGTTATTAAAGTCCAAAACTACTATTTTTTAGTAATTGACTTATTCTAGGAGCCCGATGTTGGGGGAGGTCACACAACAATGATTTAGACATTCATGCTTGTTGTAAAAAGGGATTCAAATGAAATCGTTTTTTCATTTCTTTTTGCTCTTTTTTTTGCAAGAAGCTAGATTGATGTTATTTTTCTTCAAAATTAGTCTTCTTTATTTTATTCTTTTTGGGGGAAGACTGTTTTTTTGGTCATGCCTATAATTAGCAGTTTCTATGTATGGAAGGTATAGGTTAAATGTCATGGTTTCGAGCAAGTAGTGATGGTGTGGTGCAAGGTATTAGTGGTGAAAGAGTGATGCATCAAGAGCAGTCTTGAGCAAGTGGATCGTTCTCCCAATGTGACACATGGCAGTGTAGAAAAAATGATACATCCTTAGGGGCTTCGTGTTTGCATTCCATGTCCTAGACACAAACATTATAAGGCACGTGTCTGGCACAATTAAACTCATGATGGACAATTTCCCTAACATTCTTGTGTGTCTGGCACGTGTGGGCGAAAAAATAGATTTGCATGCCTCTAAAACGTTAATTTTCCATTCATTTTTTTCCAATTTCAGCAGAGGGAAAGAACTCTAATAGGTTTTCATTATGGAATTGAAAGGTAAAATAAAGATTTAAATGGGATCCAAGTGTTCTAATTTCTAAAAAAATGGATCTTTATGTCTATATTTCATCTGTATATTTGAAATTCTTTTTAAATATATAAATTTTCTTGATATATATATATATATATAACCATGTTTCCATGTCATGTTTCCAAGGTCGTCATGTCCAGTTTCAAATAATCATATTTCCATGTCCTTTGTGTCTCATTTTCTCATGTCATGTGACAACTTATTGGAAGGTTTCCATTTGCATGAGGCTATGCAAAAAACTATTTTTTCTTTCCAAAAAATTAATTTGAATTTCTATGTTTAGTGGTCATTCTTACCAAGCTTGACTTTCCAAACCATGATTCCATATGATAAATTGGACCACTCCAAAAAAACCAATTTGAATTTCTAGGTTTAGTGGTCATTATTACCAAGCTTGACTTTCCAAACCTTAATTCTGTATGCTAAATTTGACCACTCCAAAACCTAGTTTGACCTCTTGGGTATATTTGACAATTTTCATGGTTTGTTAAAATCCTAAAAGCTTGATTTTGACTTTGAAATATTATCCTTGCATACAAATAAATGGTAAAAATTATAAAGCTATTATTGTTATAAGGGAATAAAAAAAACTAAAACTACAAAAAGTCAAACAACAAGGGAAAAACCATTCCAAAAGAAAAAAAGATCATTCCTAGTGTGCATGTTGAGTGTTTTCCTTAATGAAGTGTGCATGTTGAGTGTTTTCCTTAATGAGCTTTCTTTCCTCTCTCTCAAGAAACTAGAAATGATTTAGGTTCTATATATACATATTTGAGGAGGAGAGGAAGGGTTGGATATTTTTAACTCTAGGCATACAACTCTTCACTCTTCCATCCTTTGGGTCTTAGACCACTACTTGTATTGCAAGCAAGGAGATCCATGGTATCTTGTCAACTATGACTCACTATGATGTAATCAATCTCTTAGGTAAATATGTGATTTGTTCTAGCTCTTTTAATTTCTTAGTCTTATTGAATAAATTGTTTGTAGTGCTATGGTAGTTTATAGTTCACTTATTTTGAATTTCCTTCTCCTAAGGTGCACATTCACTCTACTCGTTTCCAGTAATTTGTTGTTGCAACTATCTTTAGGATTTGATTTCCACCACTTCAATTTTTATTTAAAACCTACTATCACTCTTAATTGTTTATGGAAAACCCAAGAATTTATTTTATGTGCTAATCCTCATGTATTTTGTGCAAATTTATTGATTAGATGGAAACATACATCATTTAGGGAGACCCCCTTGAGACTGGAAAATCACCAATCTGAATATAGAGGAGTCTAGTGGTGAAAGTACTAGGTGGTATTGACTTTTTCATGATTGGGAAGTTGAAAAGTTTCATGTATGTGATGGAATGTGGGAAAATTCTAAGAAAGGGAGTTGGTTCCAGGAGTCTATCCAGAATTTGGCCAAGGATCTATCATGTATTTCCTAGAAGTTGTGTTTTTGAATGAGATGATGTTGTGAGCTTAGTGCATTCCAAATGAGAGAACCCTTTATATAATGGGAGTATCATATGAGATTATGAGTGTGTCAATTTGCAACATATTTTTAATTCCAAAGATGGGCCCAAGGGATACTATTTTTGGTGATCCAATTCCACCAAATTTTGGCACTCGGAGTTTCGTTATTTTTGGTCGGGTCACGGAGACCGATTCCTCCTTCCTCCTTTGATTGGTAGACAATTTCCCATTTGAACAAAGACCAATTATGAGAGACCTTGTCCCCTTTCCAAAAGAAGGTGCATTGAATAGCTTTAATGGAATTAATAACCCATTTAGGGGCAGCTAAGAGGGAGAAAAGATAGAGAGGCATAGCTTGTAGAACATATTTGATAAGCACAAGGTGTCCAAACATATTAAGAGTGTGCAAATTCCAAGACGATAGTAAGAGCTAAAGTTTCTAGAGAAGGTCCTTCCAAGAGGAGTGATTGAGGGAAGATTCAATAAGAGGGGAAACAAGATATTTCGAAGGGAGGTTGGAATCATTAAAGCCTAAAATTTAGGTGATGTTTCATTGGGTGATTGGAGGGGTGTTGAAGAAAAATATGGAGGATCTTTCAGGGTTGACGACCATACCCTAGGATTTGGATAAATTGGAGAGGATGTCACAAAAAGTTCTAGCTTCTTGGACAAAAGGATGTCCCATGAGCTGGTTATCATCTAAACACTGTTGATGGGTGAGGGGGATGTGATCGTGAAGTGAGAGGCATTTTAAGGCACCAAGGGAGTTGACATGGATAAACATACATCTCATGACTTCAACTAGAAGGATAAAAAGGAATGGAGAGAGTGGATCGCCTTGCCAGACGCCTCGAGAGGGGTTGAAAGTTTTCGATGGAGCACCATTTATGAGGACCGAAAAAGGTGGTAGAGATTAGACTAAGGATATTGTTGATGAAATTGTCATTGATGCCAGCATGGACTTGCAATGGATCCATAGGTTATCATTGATTACACCAAGTCCCAGCTGCAGTTCCTTGGACTCCTTACAAAGTGGTTTTGTTCCTTAAATCACCTTGTACCTAGTTGACAAGGTCCCTATACCCACAAGGCTGGATCTTGAAGCCACCACCTTGCTAAAGATGTTGAAGACCCTGCTGATGGTGTTGAATACCTTGGAGATGGTCCTGAAGCCTTGAAGGATGATAAAGAACCCATAGAAGGATTGGAGAAGCATTACTGACCCATATTGTGGTCAGTCATGCTCTAATGGTGTCATGGTACCCAAGAGAAGATTTGGAAACCCCACAGGTGATGTCATGATGTATCTTGACCCTTGGAGATCTCATGGTATGGTTAAGGTGGTTGAAGAAGCCTATGAAGCCCCTTGCTTGATGAAGACGCCCTAAAGAAGACCTTGGACCTGCACTTAGTGGTTTGATGACCTTACAACCCTTGTTGGGCTCATGAAGCTATTATATTATGATGATGACCTTGTATGGTTCTTGACGGGCTATTGATCCCATGAACATGTCCTTGGTATGATGAAGAATCCATGATACCCTTGCAAAGATCATGTATCCCACTACTTTCACTTGACATGGTTAGATGACATGATGATGTGGTCATTGATGACTTAATGACATCATGGAACCTTTGCAAAGACCTTGATGCCCATTTCTTGCACTTGATGTGATTAAGGAACCCATACACATATTGGCTTGATGTTGAAGCCCATGATGGCACCTTGCACATGGCATAGAAATCCCTAGTGGCTTGATGCAACCCTATGATGATGTGGAGGACACACTCCCATTTTAATGATATGGTTAAATATTGAAGAATATAAAATAGTAAAAATAATGAAAATACATGTAGCAAACCCTAATGGATTAATGACACCAAGGTTGACCATTGAAGTGGTAAGAAGTCTATGTGACAATTCAAAGTCAAAATAAAAATTATTAAAATACATCTAACCTTATTGATGTCAGCCTCTATTTGAGGAAGTGGACACATGTTCAATGTGTATATAAACACATGTCAACATCCAAACAAATACAATGAATGGGAGAAAAGGAAAATCTTGGTGAATTGTCTGAGGAAAAAATTCAGGTGAAGGAGCAGTATAGCAGCAGTCAAATTCTCTGTGGTAGAAGCAACAAGGTATTTCAGTGGTTGTAGAAAATTCACTTGGACTGAGGTTAAGACCTTCGTTGGTTTGAGTAACACTTACCTAGCAGCAGAAGTGAATTCTTTTGCAGAAAGACGGTCTCGAATTCTTGAAGGGTTGCACTAGCATGTATCTTGGAAATCCTCTATAGTCATCAAAAACAACAAAGGAGGATCCTTTTTTTTGTTCCTTTTGGATACATTCCAATGTTGGACTTGCATGGGTTAAAAAATAATCCAACAAAGTAGTGAAGATATCTCTCTTCACTGAGGAAATGTCATGACTGTTTGGAGCAGTAGAAAAGCCCTAAGGTTTGGTGGAAGTAGTTAGGAGAAGGCCCTAATATTTGCAACAGATAAGTATTTTTTTTGTGGCAGTCCAATAAAATGGTAAAGGAGTATACTTGCTAAAGTGTATGATAAATAAATAGTCCCGAATCTAATTGCATACCCACAAAGATGGTTTTTGGTTTGAAGTCTTTACCAACACTTACAAGTTGTCTACATGTACAACAGTAGACTGATACAAGATTTGACATGTAAGAATGGGATTATGGATACTTCTCCATAATGTGACGATGATGATGGTTGATTCCCTATTATGTATGCTCAGAAATTATGTATACCCTAGAAAGTTTAAACAGTGAGATGTAAATGACCAGTGATGAATGGTGAAGAATGCAATTCCTTGTTTACAATGTAGAGTACATAGTGAAGTATACAGTAATGAAATGATGTTATGAACCATCCTTGATATAATCCATTATGATTAGGTATGTACAGTGACACAAACATGTATGCATAATCCATGATGATTAGTACATACAATGATATGTATGACACTCTATTTGATGACGCCTTATTGATAATTCCTAGTACATTTTGATAATGTTTTGATGTTGATGATTCCCACTCATATGATGTTGATGATACTTTGATAAAACTGTGTGCACCATGATTATATAAACCCTATGATGATGTATTGGATGATGTTGATAGTGCATTATATGAAGTGATGATGACAGTCTTCTATAGTTTTCATAGTTGAAGTTCGATGATACAAACCTACACATGTATATGTGGATGATTGACGATAATGAGTTGTTGACGAAGATGATGCTTGAGCAAAGTAGATGATGGAAAGACCTTTGTGATTGGAATTATCCTTGAGCAGCAGAGATGATGATCAGTAAGAACATTTGTTTGATGACTTGACAATGACTAGCAGTGTTGGTGAGCAGACCATCCAGAGTTGCAGTAGTGAAGAATGATGAACAGAGAAGAGAATGACAAACAGATTGATAAGATTGACTAGCAATGATTGATGAGTAGATTGCAAAGAGTGGTGAACAGGTTGACCAGTAGAGATTGATGAGTAGAGATGGTTGAGAAGTAGATTGATGAAAATCAGATATTGGCATCAAGCTTGCAAGTGGAATCTTGCACTTGAGGATTGTACTCCTCAAAACCTTCTTAGTTGGAGCTAAGAAAACCAGGTTGGGTCCTATTACAGAGTTGGTGTTCTTTATATTAGTTTGCGCTAATTGTAATTGAGAAAATTGTAGTCTTCCATGTACAATAAATAAAGATCAAATTAAAAATATTCTTTTGTCTCTTGATGTGATGTTTATGCTTATGTCTTATGGTTGATTTAGGAGATGCATATGATTATGTGATTAACGATTGATATACTTTGATTGGTTAAAAGAAGTTAAAAAGTTTATAAGTTGGTCACACACTGATTCAACCCCCCTCTTAGTGTGGCCATTGTGTCCAACAATTGGTATCAGACTAGTCCTTCGTCACAATCCTAGCTAGATTGAAGGAGATCTGTGGAGATACAATGGAAGCAAACGAAGAGTCATCAAGCAATGGCATGCATGTAATTGATATGACAGATTGTTTTAGTTGGAGGAGAAAGATGAAGGCATATATGAAGAAGTTTGGAATCTGGGAGATTGCGATAAATCCACCCACTCCATCAACCAAGAAGGGAAAATCAGCTACATAGAAGGAAGCAAAGAAGGAAAATACTACATCCTTCAAGTTCCTCATGGATGGACTTCCCAGCTCAGTGAAGGAAAGTGTAGGGGAGTAAACTTCAGCCAAAGACCTATGGTTCAAGTTGGAAAGCGAGTATCAGAAGTCAAGACCAGAACCCGAAAAGACAGATAAGGAATCGGAAGACAAGCCCACAGAAGAGATCAATCAAGAAGAAGAAAAGCAAGAAGAGGACTCCATTAAAGGTGTGGACTCTTGTGATTATAATGATAACTTTTGTGATGAAATTGAAAAGGTTCTTGTAGATGATGATGAAAGGGATATCAAAGGTAGCACATGAGATACATATCATTTTGCTGAATATTGATCTTAGAGAAAATTGGTTCATGAACATAGTAAATTTGAACCATAGTGACTTTACAAAGTTCAAAAAGAAAATATTGGACTCCTTGAATGAATATCATCAAAAGACCATGACAATGAAAGTGTTGCTTGTGAAGCTCAAAACAAGTACAAAGAGTTGTGGGATCAAATGAAAGACAAGGATTCTAAAATTGAACAGCTAAAGACTGAATTGATCAGTAAAAATGAAGAACCAGAAGAGTCTGCTGAAGAGCTTGAAGAAACTAGAGAGGTCAAACATGATCTGAAGACTTAGCTAGAGGAATCCAAGAGGATAGAAGAAATCCTGAAGATTCATCTAGAAGAAAAGGAGGAGACAATCCAGAAAGTGGAAATGGAGGTAGTTGGTCTCCAGAAGAAAGGTGAGAAGAATGAATATTTTTCCAAGTTCAAGGAAAATTAGTTGTCCTAGATAAGATCTTGTATTTCTAGAGATCTCCACTTGACAAGACTGGTCTTGGATACAATAAGGAGAAAGAAAAATCTGAAGAAGACACTTGGTCTCCTAAGACTCAGAAAGCAGATCCATCAACGTCTAAATATGTGCCTCATGCTCTTGTACATGAAAACAAGGAATTTAAAAGTTAAAGATGCAACAAGGAGTTAGTTCTATTCCTCAAAGCAAGATAAAAAAGAAACAACTTCAAGATGGAACCAAAGTCCCAGGTATGAAAGTGGTTTCAATGGTTATTGTTATTTTTTTCTAACTTTGGTCATAAAGCTTTGGAGTGTAGACTCTACATAAGAAGAAGTGGTGGAAGGCCCAATGACTCAGTCAGATGCTGGACATGTAATCGGGTTGGACATGTTGTTTCCACATGTCACACATTGCGATTATACACATGTAGTGGGTTTGGTCACAAATCCCAAGAATATGCAAGTCAAAGAAGTCAACCAAGTAGGAGTCCTTCATACACATCAACAAGAATATTTCAATATCAGAAGACAAAGACCTACAGTTAGGGACACTCTCAGGCATGGAGATAGGAAGTAGATCAAAGAAGTGTTGGAAGTTCCACCAGCTTAGCCATGTGCTGGACATGCAACCATGTTGGTCACATTGCTGCATATTGTCGTACGATGAGGTGTTATAGTTGCAGTGGCCTTAGGCACAAAGCTCAAGATTGTTGGAGTACACAGGAAACAACCCTTTAGAATTTTCCTATAAATCTCATTAAGGAAAGTTGGTACAGATGCCAAAAAGCAAGTATGGATGAAGAATACTGAGCAGTTGCAGACAGGAGAGGCTGATCAAAGCAGGGAGGATGGTGTTGATCGTAGAACTGTTATCATTTTTGGCAATTAAATTACTCATTTAAACATATTTTTTATTATCTTTTTGTATATTTTATGTCACACAGATCACTTTTTAGCTCAGGTATGTATGAATTTAAGGTTTATATGAAAGCTATTTATTATTATCATTTTTATGATTTTATTAATTAAAATTGACATTATTAAAGTACATTTGATGTATTAATTAATTTATATATTTGTTTACAGGTTTTACAATATTTTTGGGACAAATTAATAAACAGAACGCATTCAGCCTGCCTTGCGCACATCACGTCCACCTTGTCATCCAGCTCGCTGCGAAAAATTCATTGGTAGTTTTCCAGATGTTGAAACGTGTTGCTGTAGACTATAGTCTTGAAGCGCGCCAACAAACAGACACTTCGTTCACCCTAGATCGATGTCCAGTGTATCCAGCTCACGGCCCATCTTACTTTTCAGCTTTTCGTCCAGATATCTCACCAGATTGTGCGCTATTGAGAATTAATTTCAGGAATTTAAAATGTGAAATAGGATGCAAACGTCCTGTCATCCACGTGTTTGGGTGATGGAGCTTGTGTTCTAGATAATCCGATAGCTTGCAGCCTCCTATATTAACACCTAGCCTGCTAATCACATGTTGGGTTGCTGTGTTAACCTACTTTCTAGAAAACTCATCGTGCATTCTCCTCTATTCTCCACCAGTTCATGTTCGCACTGAAGAAGGACCCGTGCGCCACATCTGAAGACCTTCTACGCTGAAGAAGGATCTTGTGTGTTTTTTGTCCAGTGAAGAATACCAGAACCGTGTTGAAGAAGGGAATATCCTGTGCGTTGGCCTACGATATGTTATGTGCCTTTATAGTTGACTAAATTTAGAGAGCAGTTGACCACTAAAGGGTCGACTTGCTCATCTCCGTAAACTATTATATATATCAGCCTCTGTGTGAGAGCTCAGTTAGCTAGAAGAGTTAGAGAATCAGAGAGTTAGGAAAGAATTCATAGTTTATCAGTTTGTTCTTGAGTACATTGTATTTCTATTCCATTGTGTGAAAAAAGATCTGTATGTGTTGCTGTTGAAGATTGCATTCAAGTAGAAGTTAGCCAGGCACTACCCCTTGTTGGGACCAGAAATGGCCCCTTTTTTACCATCTTTATCCACCTCTTTTTTCCTTATCCTACCCTATTGAGCTTTCCAAATAGATGTTTTTCCCTCACTCTGCTCCTCAAGTCACCAAGGTATGGTTGGTTATTGTTCTATTTTATTAATGCTTATGATTGTGGTAATTAAGGCTTTATATCTTTAAATGTGCTGACATATGATGATTTATAAAGGTATTTTGAGATATGGAGAATGCAGGTATCACGGGCTGAACATGCCAAGGAGAGGATGGACAGTCATCGCTTAAGCTGATCGCCATCCATCCTACCATTGCCCAAGGAATGCACTCTCAGAATATTACTCCAGGTAAGGCTGTACAAGGATAGCTATAATAGAAGGTGACATAATTGGAAGTCAGCAGTGTGCTGCTACTCGCGTATAGCTGTGATCCGAGGATATCACTATTTCTGGGTCAATTAATAGTTTCCCTATATTTCCTACTTTCATTCTACCACGGTTGTAACAATTGTTGTAATTTAGGGTGCTTGAAGATCGGAGATCTTCATGGCTGCCCAATAATAGGGATAGGATGTTATGATTTACATTGTATAAATATGGAGAACTATTCTAAGCCCGGGGTTGAATCCCTAACCAATTCATTGTATTGTCTATGACTGCGAGTTGTGTAATTGATCTGCCTTTTTAATACAAGGAGTTACTTCATATCTAAGGGTTTTAATGTGTGTTCTATCCAACATCTCTGTGTGAAGGCTGGGCCCGCCTTCCCACAGGGATTACTGAGTTAAATTAGGGATTTTCATTATTCTGTCATATGATATTATGTTAATTTCATTTCTTCATAGGAAGCTGTGATAGTTGTGGATTTACAGTGGGTTATTCATTGAATCTCTTGGAAAGATGTAGTGGCATGGTAAATAAGTTGCTTGTGTAGGTAATTATTTCTTATGCAATTGCGTGGTAGTTGAATAGCCTTGTTCATCCCCATATCTCTTAATTGCCATTTCCATAGATTCTTGCAAGTTGTTCCTTTGTTTTCATAATCACATAATTCCATTCCTGTACTTTGAATTTCTAGATTAGTTGAACTCAATTTCTGTACTTTGAATTTC
>LPNX010551925.1:393623-635567 GCA_001517045.1 Pseudotsuga menziesii | reverse complement strand
TAGAAGATCTAACTTCAATTTCTGTCTTTTGAATTTCTAGATTAATCAGATCAAGATAGTTGGGTGAATCATTAGATGGTTTGATAAACAGGATTTCACTTTCTGCAAAAGTAACCTAGATGTGAATTTATGAATCTTTCAATTCTAGATCAAGAGTAGTAGAAGGTAATTGTGACTGTACTCTTTAAAAGGTAAACTAGATTAAGTGGATCTTTGGGATGAGCGTAGCTGAACAGAGGATAGGATTATTTACTTACAACAACTGAGCGTTTAAGCATATATAGTGCATCTTATCCTTGAAATAGAAGACTTCCCTGGGTTGACAATAAATATTGCACACTCTGTATGTTAGCTATAATTAACTTGCATATTGGGTGCCCAACATTTTGGCGCCGTTGCCAGGGAAGGATAAGTATTAATCACTATCATAGTTTCATTCTGTAATTGTTTCTCTTCAGTCTTCTTTAGTTTTCCTGTTTTAATGATTTGGGTTGTATGAATACAAGAAGGGTACAACGTGACCATGTTACAAATCCCAGAACCCCAAAAAACACTAACACTATAGGTGGTCGAGGTCGTGGTAAAGGTCCATAATTGGGGAGAAGAACATTCATTGACGATCTGGTTGACAGAACCAATTCTTCTACCAGGGCTCGCTATCAGGAAACACCTATCAAAATAAGGCCTACCAATATTGGGGTGCTAGCGTCAGGATCCACTGTGGAGAACACACGAGCAGCTGCAACACCCTCAAATACCCCTGCAGAAGGAGACAAAGTTAGTACTGCAGGATCTGCTGATCAAAGTCCAGTCTATCATGTTAACAAAAAGGTTGTGATTGAAGAGGAGTGGAAATAGTTCCATCAGAAATTTCTTGATCAGTGGAAGGACGAAGAGAAGGATGAAGAGAAGGACAAAGAGAAGGACAAAGAGAAGAACGAAGAGGAGGAAACAGAAGAAGAAATGAGTAATAGACATGAATCTGATGAGGAAGAGGAAATGGGAGAAAACCTGCCTGAAGGGACGGTGGCAACACTTCAGTTCCCAATTCAAAAACTAGAAGGAACAGCTCCTATGAAAAATATATCACCATCGGTGTTGCCCCACTTTTATGGGAAAGCGACAGAGGATCCAGATGACTTTCTTTTCGAATTTGATATCCTCTGTCACAGTTATGAATACACCACTGATGCACAGAAGCTGAAACTCTTCCCTTCCACCCTGAAGGACAATGCATTACGTTAGTTCATGAGCCTAGGAGGTGGAACTGTTACTAGTTGGGACAGGATGAAATAGGTGTTCTTGGAGAAATATCAGGAATATTGCAATACCAAGGACAAGAGAGAAGAACTGTTTAAAATGGTGCAGAAGGAGGACGAAAGTATGGAATATTTTGTAGAGAGGCTTTTATATAATGTGCAAAGAGCTAGACAGATGAACATGGGGTTAGATGTGCTCAAGATAATCCTACTTCACAGGATTAGGGACGATTTCCTAGATATGTTGAACCTGTTACGAAAGGGGGATATCTCCAAGGAGCCTTTTGAGAAAATTGTGGAACTGTGTAAGAGGTACTCCAGGGGATCTTTCAAGAATAAAAAGCGAGACAAGCGAGACAAATTAGAATGAGATGTCTTCGACAGGACTCAGAAGTCATCTAATGGAGGAGCCACCCAGGAAAAGATAGGCAATCTCCTTGAAAATTTTAAAATAGAAATGATGAGATCTATCTCTTCAAAAATATATGTCTTGAGGGAAAAGCAGAAACAAGCAGTGGAGGACCTCACACTAGGAGTGTTCTGTCCTCGATGTAGAAAAAACCATCCTCTGAAGGAGTGCCCGTAGGACAAGATAGAAGTATGTCAGCTGTGCGAGCTGAACCATGATACAAAAGCATGCTCGTCACTTCCGCAAGTGAAGGCCGTTCTGCAGGAATCAAATCCAGAGGTGGAACCGGCTTATTTTATTGCACCAAAGAAGCCCTGGCAGCTCAAAATCAAGGTATGAATCCAGACTCGTTTCCATTTTTGAATAACATGAATAATTGGAATAATATACAGAACATGAATACACAATTCCATTCATCTTATTCTAACCCTCAATGGTACCCCTCTCAGCCTTCAATGCAAAATTATAACTCTTGGAATCCATGGGTTCAGCCACCACACCAGCCAACTTCTTGGTCTCCTGGATGGAGGAATTTCCACCCATGGAACTATTTTCCTCAACAACCTCCACATCAACAACAAACATACCCTCCTCAATATCCTCATCCTTATCAGTAGTCACAGCTGCAATTGTAGAACAATGCTGCCCCTAACATACCGATACGACCTCAGCTGCCTACTCAACCTAATTCTAACCCGAATAATAAAATAGTCCATCAATTTGAGACTGTCAATATGCCTGCTTACTCCCTTATCTTGTGCCCTGCAACGATATTCGCCTACGATTAGAGAAGATAGTGGAGCCTTTGATCATTGAGGATGTTCCATCTCCTGTACAGGAAGAAGGGGTGAATCCACAACATCTATCTAATATGACCTCTATCATTGAATATGTTGAACATCCTACGGATGTGTCAGCTGAAACATAGGATAATACACCCAGCGAGACACAGCTTACTTAGCTGATTAGGAAACCACCGTACCTTGGAAGACTAATGCTACCAAAGGTAGTGGGACAACCTCAATTTAACCTCCTAGGAGAGCTAAAAAATATTTATGTTAAAATTCTCCTCCTTCAAACTCTTCAAGATGTACCTATCTATGCTAGAATAGGATCTATGCAAAAAGAAACCAGGAAGGAGACCCAGAGATCCTACTGTTCATGTCATAGGGAAATTATCTGCATTAATAATAGGAAAAACCCTTTTGGATAAATATGATGATCCTGGGAATCCCATTGTCTCTGTGCAAATTGGGCATACACAGATACCCAATGTACTGGTAGATTTAGAAGCAACGATTAATGTCATGACGATTGAAACTGTAAGGAAAATTGGGCTCACTAATCTCAGGCCAACCCCCACCGTTTTAGAACTAGCTGATAGATCCACCATCAAACCTGAAGGAATTTTGGATGATCTCATCATCTTAGTCGACTCTTGGGAGTACCCTACTGACTTCTTGGTTTTACAACCTAAGTCGCAGCTAGGAGGACACCCACTGATCCTCGGAAGACCTTGGTTAGCCATAGCTGATGCCTACATCAGCTGCTGATTTGGGTCTATGACCATATCAGATGGCACTGAGACAAAGAACCCCACTCTCTATCCTCCAACTCAACCAAGCCTAGAAGCTGAAACTCCTTTATGGATGGAGCCAGAGGAAGAAGAGAGCGTTCAACCATTACTAATGATAGGGAAGGACTTAACCTTTAAAGATGAAACTGAAGATGATGCCATTAACAATTTCATCAGTGAACCCACTTCGGTCAATAAAGAAATTTATCAAATCCTGAGCATTACTCTAAGTGAGGAAGAACAAGGAAATCTCATGGAAGAAGCACTAGTTAGTGACAAACATTAATCCCAGTATTGAAAAATTCAAAAATCATTCCTGTCGAAATAGAGTCTGGAAAAACCCTAAATATCAACCCCAGTCTCTCTCTAGATGAACATAAGTGCCTGATCAGTCTCCTAAAAGAACACAAGGGGGAATTTACCTGGGAGTACACAGACATGAGGGGTATTCCCTCTAATTTGTGCACCCATCATATTTATATTAAAAGTGACTCTCGTCCTGTGTGCCAGCCTCAACGGCGAATGAACCCCAACCTTAGGGACATAGTGAAGGAAGAAATTCAAAAACTCTTGGAGGCAGGATTTATATATCCTATTTCGGATAGCGAATGGGTGTCCCCACTCGTAATTGTCCCCAAGAAAAATGGTATATGGAGAGTTTGTGTGGACTACAGAGATTTGAACAAGGCAACACAAAAAGATCATTTTCCCTTGCCTTTTATCGATCAAGTACTTGACACCTTAACCAGAAATAAGTTCTTCTCCTTCCTGGATGGGTTTAGCGGGTACAATCAGATCCAGATTGCTCCTGAAGACCAAGAAAAAACTACCTTCACCTGCCCCTGAGGAACATTTTCTTACAGAGTGCTTCCTTTTGGTTTATGTAATGCACCAGCAACGTTTCAAAGAGCTGTGATCAACATATTTTTAGAATTAGTTAATGATAGTATGGAAATTTTTATGGATGATTTTACTCCTTATGGAAAATATTTTGAAGAAGCACTGGAAAATTTGAAAAAGGTTTTAACTCACTGTGAACAGACCCATCTCTCTTTAAGCACTAAAAAGTTCCATATGATGATGAGTGAAGGAGTAGTATTGGGGCATTTCATCTCTGCTGATGGCATCCAGGTGGATCCCTCGAAAATTAAGGTAATAAAAAAAAAACCTACTACTGCCACTCAAAAAGAAGTGCGAAGTTTCCTAGGGCATGCTGGATATTACCGAAGATTTATAGAAATTTTTTCCAAACTTGCCTCCCCTTTGTTTTCATTGTTAATGAAGGATGTGCAATTTGTTTGGAATGAGGCATGCCAGATATAATTTGTTAAACTTAAAGAGAAACTGTCCACATCCCCCATCTTAAGAGGACCCAATTAGACCCTTCCCTTCCACATTTATTCAGATGCTTATGATACTGCTATTGGAGCAGTTTTAGGTCAGTAGGATGGTCAAGTACCTTATGAAATTTATTATATTAGTAAAAACTTAGCCCCTGATGAACTTAATTATATTGTCAATAAGAAGGAGTTCTTAGCTATTGTTTACTCCATTAACAAATTTCGACATTACATTATTGGATATCCTACATTTGTGCACACTGACCACTCTGCCATTAAATATCTCATGAATAAACCTGTTACTAATGCCAGAGTGACTAGATGGATTTTATTATTATAGGAATTTGATATTACCATTATAGATAAACCTGGAAGAGAAAATGTTGTCACTGATTTATTATCTCGTTTCACTAATAGTGATGATAATTTGCCTGTTTAGGACTGTTTTCCAGATGAACACTTATTTGCAGTTTCAACTGACTCCCCTTGGTATGCAGATGTCGCTAATTACTTAGCTGCAGGAAAGATTCTAGCACATATGTCCAAAAGAGAAAAGAGGAAAATTATTCAGCAAAGTGCCAGGTACTGTTGGGTAAACGGTCATCTCTTTTACATAGGCCTTGATCTTGAGATCAGAATATGTGTAAGAGAAGATGAAATATTCCATATACTAAAGGCCTACCATGATGAGTCTTGTGGGGGACATTTTGCAGACAAAAGGATAGGACACAAAGCACTAAGGATGGGCTACTATTGGCTGACTCTTTTCAGGGATGCAAAAAGATATGTCCAGTCTTGTGATAGCTGCCAAAGGATGGGCCAGTCCAATAGATTAGATCAAATGCCTCTACAACCACAATTAGTGGTTGAACTGTTTGATAGATGGGATTTAGATTTTGTTGGTCCTATCAACCCTCATTCCAAGAAGAAAGCTTACATCTTGATCTGTACCGATTATATGACGAAATGGGTAGAAGCTGTGGCTCTGGCGAAGGCTAATGACCAAGCTACGATTTATTTTCTGTACAGTGAAATATTTACCCATTTTGGGGTGCCCAAGGAAGTGGTTACCGATGGAGGACCGTAGTTCGTGTCGCATCAATTTGAAGCTCTGCTATGGAAGTACCATATTCAACATCAGGTAGCTTCACCTTACCATCCCCAAGCCAATGGCCAGGTGGAAAGCACTAATAAAGTCATTGAAGCTATCCTCACCAAGACAGTCAAGAGCCATCGTAGAGATTGGGCCGATAGACTTCCGGAAACATTATGGGCATATTGCACCACTTGGTGTAACACTATAGGTTTCTCTCCTTACGACTTAGTGTATGGGAAAAGTGTCATCTTCCCAATTGAATTTGAAATTAAGACCTTGAAGATGGCCATAGAGGTAAACCTAGATATAACTGAAGCCTAGAAGAGAATATTGAACCAACTGAATGAACTGGACGAGAACCGGTTAGCTGCTGTGGACTAGACAGTGTTGATTCAGAAATAGAGATCCAATTGGCATGACCGATTCATCAAAAAGAAGGTCTTCTGTGAGGGAGACTGGGCACTATTATACGATTCCAGATTCAAAAGAGATTTCAAGGGTAAATTATGCATAAGATGGCTGGGCCCATACCTGGTAGATAAAGTATTTGATAATGGTACAGTTCACCTGGTAACTATCGATGAAAATCGTGCACCATTATTTGCTAATGGTAACAGGCTACGACTGTACCGTAAACCCATTTCAAAGGATTCATTTATCTCACAAATTGCCACTGATCCAGACTACCAGTTAGCACAAGGGTAGGAATTTTTCTCTGCCCCTATCAATCCTTAATTGATCACCGTAAATCGCATATGAATCTTTGTACATAAATAAATGTTGTTGTTTTTCCTGTTATTGTTATCTTTTCTTTTGCACTTGATCTTTTTTTTTTCTTTCTAAAATGTGTAGGAAAGCGCCCAAGAGTGGTGGTCATATCGGGCCTGTCAACCAAAGTCATTCTTCTGTGACTTCCTACACCAAAATTTTTCCCTTAATAAATCTGTCGCAGCTGCAACACCTTTTTCTGGCAGCTGCAACACCCTTTTTCTGGCAGCTGCAACACCCTTTTTCTGGCAGCTGCAACACCCTTTTTCTGGTAGCTGCAACACCTTTTTCCGGCAGCCACGACACCTTTTTTTGGCAGCTGCGACACCTTTTTCCAGCAGTTGCGACACCTTTTTCTGGCAGCTGCAACACCTTTTTCTGACAACTGCAACACCTTTTTCCGGCAGCCGCGACACCTGTTTCCGGCAGTTGCAACACTCGTTTCCAGTAGCTGCAACACCGTTCCTAGCAGTTGCGACACCGTCAACTCCCCTTCGCTTCACATTCTTTTATCCTTTTCCAGCAGCTGTGACATCTTTCCCAGCAGCTGCAAGTCCGCTACATTTGGATGCTTTTTCTATCATTCAAGGCCACGCCTGTGTTAAAATGTTTGATTTCTCTATGGCTTGTGGCTATGAATCCTGTGTTATTGGCAGAAAAGTTTTGCAATATAGCAGGTCCTCCAGATATGGCTCTGATTCCTGACGCTGACATCTGGACTTATCTTCTAGCATTCATCATATTTTCGACCTGTTTTTACACGAAGGTTCACCGGTGGCAAACATCATTATATCATCCTTGTGATAATGACTATATTTAATGACTGCGCCTCACACGCTCTACTAGTCTCCAAGGACATCATCCATCATGCATTTTTGAAGGTATGGCTTTGATTAACTACTTGATTAAGTCTTAATTGGATATGACAATATCAACCGTACCTTCCCTTTTTGTGCTCATTATTGCATCGTTACTCTCTGCTCGTGCGACGTAATGACTAATTATGTTACCTAATAACCGCCACCTTTCCCAATTTGGAACAATTTAAAAAAATATGACATGCTGAAACTTTCCTAATTTTCCCAACTCTACTCTCAACTGTTCATGCAAACTCTGTGCTGTAACCTCCATTTTCGAATCTGTAATCTTGTGGACCGCAACATATCTTTGAAGGTAGGAAAACATGGGTATTCTAGCTTGGTATGAACCTTCAAACATGTGAGAACTCAGACAAAATGCTGCAGGTTTTGCCATCTTTCAAGCTGTTGGTTGGACGAAATTTTTCGAATGCCTGAATGGATTTCACCGTGAAGCAGCTTTACAGTTTGCTTTGAATATTACATAAACCCACTCAGAGGTTTAGGGATTGCGTATTGAAGTCTCTGAAGCCATAATGGCTGAGGTTACTGGTCTTCCTTAGGTGGGACGAGCTTGGTTCGGACATCGAATCCCCACTACTACAGCAGTACAGGATTTTCTAATGGAAGGGGAGCAGGTTCAAACGACATGAAGGGGGATAATGTTACAGTCATTGCCATGGCCATGGAATCAAGTCACCATTTTTCTCAAGAAATACATCACCTACGAAGGTAGGTACCAAACAGTCTATCATTCTGAATTCCCTTTACTATCTCATCTCCGTCACAGGGCTTTGTTAAATATTCCATATTATTTGCTCAATGATTTACATCATATGGCAGGGTTTGTTCGAGTTGCCAAAAATCCACTCTCCTCATTGATCCATCATGGCCTCATTAAATTAATAATCTTAAGGACCATTGCTCAACACAATATAACCTGGGAGCAATTTACAGCCCAAGTTTAGGAGCCTGCCCCTTTGCCCGGTGTTCCAATAGAAGAGGAGAAAAATCAAGAAGAACCGATCTATCAATAGTTGGGGGGAAATGTAGAGCAATAGGAGGTTCAGAGACCCTCCAATATAGTTGTTGGGTGGGGAGATGAAACTGGATCAAAGGATCAGTTAGGGAACAAGCAGAACATGTGGGAGAGGATGTACATGAAAACCCTATGGAAGAACTAAATAGTAGGGCAGCTCTGATAGCAGAGGGTGAAACTGGAGCAGTATTAGATGCTGCGATAGTTGAAACCGAAGATGCCTGAGCTATGATAACAGAAGAATGGTGACTATTGAATCTTCCCTTGAATGGGGAGGAACCCTGATTGAGGAAGAACACCCTAAAGAACAAGAAAATGATATAACTAGTGACATTCTTTCCTCATCAGTTGCAAATTTAGAAACTCCAGCACCACATAGAAAAAGGAGGAGATCATATGATGAAATTAAGGCCTCACCATCTATAAGACGAAAAAGAACCAGGTCAGTCACAGTAGCAGAAGCAACAAGGGAAAAATGGGCGACATTAGAAGCACAAATTGAGTTCCCCATTCTTAGACCCAAAACAATTGACACCCCATAGGAACCAGTCACATAAGAACTGCAAATTGAAGGACTTCTGTTTGAAAACAGGCTACTAAAAGAGGAAGTACAAGCACTCTGAAAGGAGTTGGAAAATTGGAAGGAAACATGCAGAAAATAGGGTGAAAGGAAGCTGCACACATTAGTAGAAGCCGCAGATCAATTGGAAGGATCAAATCCTACTGAGGCTGGCAAAGAAGAAGAAAGAGTGCTCTGTACTATGTGTGGGGAAATCTTTGATGAGTCAGGTTATAAGGTTATAGTTCGTGCCTTTACAACACAACAGTCTACACCTACAACTGTGGAAGGATAGGTACAACTTGATTTGAGAGATGGTGGGACTCCCCAAGAGAAAATTCAGGAGAAGGAGGTTGCAAATTAACATGATGCTACCACATAAGAACCAGCATCCTTGAATATTATTGATGGTGAGATTCCCAAAGAAGAACTTCAGGAGATAGAAGTTTCATATGAACAGGATGCTGTCACACAAGAACCTTATAGTTCGTGCCTTTACAACACGGCACTCTGCACCTACAACTGTGGAGGGACAGGTACAACTTGATTTGAGAGATGGTGGGACTCCCTAAGAGAAACTTCAGGAGAAGGAGGTTGCAGATGAACATGATGCTGCCACATAAGAACTAGCATCCTGAATATTATTGATGGTGAGATTCCCAAGAAAAAATTCAGGAGGAGGAAGTTTCAGATGAATAGGATGCTGCCACACAAGAACCAACATCTTTAATTATCCTTGTCAAAATTGCCACTAACCCTGGGACAGAGGAATAAGAGGATAAATATATTCCTGATTTTATGGATGAAGATTGCACTATGACCCCAGAATCCTCCCATGACACAGAAATAATAGAAGTAGAACCACAATAGCAAAACATTGATGAGGTCAAACAAGATGATGTCACACAAGAACCAACATCCTTGAATGTTCTTTCTCATGTGGCTGTCCAAGTGAGGGAAGGAGAACCAGGGATTGAAGGCACTATGGAGTTTAATGAAGAAATTTGTACTACAACTCCAGAATAGTCTCAGGACATAAAGATACTAGAATTGGAATCACAACAACAGGGAGATGAAGAAGTGAATCAGGAGGTTGTTACACAAGAACCAACATCCCTGGAAATTGTAGTAGAAATGCAACAAGAGGATGTCATTCCTGATATGGATTTAGGTGAAGATGAACAAGTTCAATCACAACCCTCAGGTGATACTGACATCCTTGAGGAACAAATTCACATTGAAGAAGACATCCAATCTCAGCAGTGTAAGGAGAAATAAGAATAGGGCTCTGTCACACAAGAACCAGCAGCATTATAGTCCCTGGCTGAGATAGAAGCTGATGATTAGGTAAAGAATGAGATTAAAATGCAGGAGGAAGTTGCTCCACAAGAATCAACATCCTTACAGTCAGCTGTCCAACTTTCCAAAGGAGAACCTTAGAAAGAAGATGCTACTACAGAAGAACCAGCATCTCCAGAAGTGGTGGAAGTGGTTGCTAAAGGAATTCCAGGAGGGGTTGCTGTTACACAAGAACCAACACCCCTAGAAGTAACTTCAGATGTGCTGAATGTCCAATGTGGCACATCAGGTGACAAAGTGTGGATTGAATCTCTTCAAAATTTAATTAACCTGGATTCTGATAGGGAGGAGTATCTTGACGAAGAAGAAGCCCTGAACCCTATAGCAGAAATCTCAATTCTGAGAATGGAGGTAAGCAAATTGAAGAGCTAGGTGGAAGAATACCAAGAAGGGATGGTTTCCCTCACTGAGCATAAAAAGACCATCAGGAGACTAGAGGAGAAATAGGCAGAAGAACACATGGCCCAAAGACTTCGAGAGGAAGAACTACAGAAGGAGCTGAGGGAGCTAAAAAAGTTCTAGTCTATGCAGAAGGAAAAAGACCAGATGTATGCTCTTTCTCAAGAACCCTTGGGCACTAGGGTACCTTCCTCTTCTTACCCTATCTTTTTATTTGAACAATTTTTTTGGTTTAAGTTAAGGGCTATGAAAGAAGGGAGGTCATTTGAGATAACAACCTCAACAAAATTCTTGGAAACATTTTTGAGAAGCAATTTTGAAGACCAGAATTTGCTGTGTGAATTATATTTGCACGAGATGGCTTGTCTTTAGGACTGCCATTCAAATCCTATCCCTTTTTAAGGAGATGTTCAGTTGAGGGCTTTTTCTTCTTTTGTGAGCAATCATGCTCAGTGGGAAATCTCTTTTCAAACCTTCTCTCACAATGAATCCCCCTCTAATATGTGGGTCCGAAGTGAGCCTCAAAATCCTCGTATTTTTCTTGCTCGACACTGGAGTTTACTCTCATGCCCTATCCAAACTCGACATATAATGGAACTGTAGGAAGAATTTATTTCTACTTGCAGCATCTAGAACTCCATACATCAACAAACAACTTTGGAAGGCAGTAAGCACATGTGGCAGGTTGCCTCTCCTACCCTCAGGAACAGAGACCCCTATTATTTTAGAAATTTTGAACAGGCACTTTCCAGGGTTGAGGGTTATGTTGGATGTATGAGGGAATGTGGGGTTAATTGGTTGGGCCTGAAATTTAAATTTCCCCTCATTTGGTGGCCAGCAAAACCATATAGGATGGATTTCTCACTGACTAAGGCAGAGTAGCAACAATGTTGGAGATATTGGGTTTCCCACAGGGGGTTCATAGAAAAAGAAGGAACGTCTGAGTTCCCCTACAAATTCTCTTCTCTCCATGAATAGAGCACAGTGCAAGATTCATATTCGGATTAATGGAGGTTGTTGCATGAGGACATGCAACAAGACAGTTTAGGGGAGATGTTGGGCCCATAAATGGCCCCTTTTTGACCATATTTATCCACCTCCTTTTTCCTTATCCTACCCTATTGAGCCTACCAAATAGATGTTTTTCCCTCACTCTGCTCCTCAAGTCACCAAGGTATGGTTGGTTATTGTTCTATTTTATTAATGCTTATGATTGTGGTAATTAAGGCTTTATATCTTTAAATGTGCTAACATATGATGGTTTATAAAGGTATTTTGAGATATGGAGAATGCAGGTATCGCGGGATGAACATGCCAAGGAGAGGATGGACACTCATCGCTTAAGCTAATCGCCATCCATCCTACCATTGCCCAAGGAATGCGCTCTCAGAATATTACTCCAGGCAAGGTTGTATAAGGAAAGCTGTAACAAAAGGAAACATAACTGGAAGTCAACAGTGCACTGCTACTCGTGTATAGCTGTGATATGAGGATATCACTATTTCTGGGTCAATTAACAGTTTCCCTATATTTCCTACTTTCATCCTGCCATGGTTGTAACAATTGTTGTAATTTAGGGCGCCTGAAGATTAGAGATCTTCATGGATGCCCAATAATAGGGATAGGATGTTATGATTTACATTGTATAAATATGGAGAACTGTTCTGAGCCTGGGGTTGAATCCCTAACCAATTCATTGTATTAGCTATGACTGCGAGTTGTGTAATTGATCTGCCTTTTTAATACAAGGAGTTACTTTAGATCTAAGGGTTTTAATGTGTGTTCTATCCAGAATCTCTGTGTGAAGGCTGGGCCCACCTTTCCACAGGGATTGTTGAGTTAAATTAGGGATTTTCATTATTCTATCGTGTGATATTATGTTAATTTCATTTCTTCATAGGAAGCTGTGACAGTTGTGGATTTACAATGGGTTATTCATTGCATCTCTTGGAAAGCTGTAGTGGCATGGTAAAACAGTCGACTGTGTAGGTAATTATTTCTTATGCAATTGCATGGTAGCTGAACAACCTTGTTCATCCCCAGATCTCTTAATTGTTGTTTCCATAGATTCTTGCAAGTTGTTCCTTTGCTTTCATAATCGCAGAATTCCATTCCTGTACTTTGAATTTCTAGATTAGTTGAACTCAATTTCTGTACTTTGAATTTCTAGAAGATCTAACTTCAATTTCTGTCTTTTGAATTTCTAGATTAATCAGATCAAGATAGTTGGGTGAATCATTAGATGGTTTGATAAACAGGATTTCACTTTTTGTAAAAGTAACCTAGATGTGAATTTATGAATCTTTCAATTCTAGATCAAGAGCAGTAGAAGGTAATTGTGACTGTACTCTTTAAAAGGTAAACTAGATTAAGTGGATCTTTGGGATGAGCATAGCTGAACAGAGGATAGGATTGTTTACTTACAACAACTGAGTGTTTAAGCATATATAGTGCATATTATCCTTGAAATAGAAGACTTCCCTGGGTTGACAATAAATATTGCACACTTTGTATGTTAGCTATAATTAAATTGCATATTGGGTGCCCAGCACCCTTGATTGCTGAGAGGGCCCCTCATCAACCAGATGTTTCTTTCTTTTCTTGTTTATTTTTTTTCTATTGTAGTTAGTTTTGTTTCCATTTAGTTGTATTCTTTCATTTGTTTTCTGTAATGCATTTTTATTTCCAGAATTAAGTAACTAGACTGCACGCGTAGTTTTCTTTTGAATCCATTTTTAGTCATTTCATTTTTAGTTTCCTGTTCATTTTATTTACAAGTAAATAGATAGATTGCTTTTAAATTCAGTTTTGTCTATTTCATTTCTGTTATAAATTATCAGTTTATGCAATTTAATTCCAATTTGTTTATGAATATGCAAGAAATTTAATTCCAGTTTGTTTATGAACACGTAATTGTTTCTTTATATTTATGTTTATGAATTTGTTTAAGTTCATGTCACTGTTAAATTTGCTTAATAAGTAGGTTTACTTATTGTCTTTGTGTATTAAATCTGCATCTGCATGAATTCAACTGAAGATTAGATCATTTAGGTTAATTTTTATTATTTTAACTGTATAGACTATCATTTGGAAATCCTATTTAAACTGCCATTAAACCACCCCTTTCGGACCCACAGTTTAGTCTGTCATTCAACCCTTAGTTTCGTTTTTTAGTGTTTTTATGTATTTTAAGACTGTTTTCAGTTCTGTTTTGCTAATGTTTGAATTATGTTTTGACTGAGATAGTAGATAATAGTTTTATTTAACATTGAAGTTGAAGTTAGAGTGTTTTAGTTTATGTATTAAAGTTTTATCATTTTCCTTACTTCCTTTCACCTTGAATATGTGTTAAGTTGTGTTATGTTTTTGTTTCTTGAATATTGTTTCTGATTTCTTTTTACTAGTATTTTTTTTTGTGTTTATGCCTTTGGATTGATTTATCCTTTGCATATAAATTGAGTGTTATATGTGTTATCCTTAGTATGTTTTTAGGTTGTTCCTTTTTCATTGTGTGATTGCTGAAAGAGACTTCTAAGACAGAATTAAAAAACATTCCTATTAAATTTTCTACTTGTTTCTTTCTATTTAATTTTCTTTATTAAGTTTTCTACTTGCTTATTAATTAGATTTCCTTGCATCTTAGTTTCCAATTTAAAGATTAGTTGTTAATAGTATCATTTTCAGTTTAATAAATTATCAATTATTTAGTTTAATATTTTATCCCAGTTTAATAAATTTAATTGTTGAATTCTTAGGAGTTTGACTCAGTTTTTCATTTTGAAATATCTTTCGATCTTTTGTTTGTTAAAATATTTCCACAACACCATAAGAATCTCTCTACCTTTGCATATATTTTGTGTCAAATCTAAGCCTACCAGCCCCAGATGATAATTAAAGATTAGGTGAATTAATTTAGACATTATAACACCCATCACTTTTGGCGTCGTTGCCAGGGAGTTGTTCTGTAAGGTAGAGTAGAAATATTTATGAAGTTTAGAAATAGGTTGGTATTGGGGGAGTGGTAAGACGAGAGGTAAAAACCTGCGCATCTATTATAATAGGCGCCCCCAAATCCAACAACAATAGTAGCATAGGTTTTCTTCAGTTTAAAGTTTTTCATGAGCAGACTTAGAGATCCTCAGGGTAGATTTATTAAGAACGAAAAAATTATTGAAGTCCCTACTAGCTACCATATGGGACGTAATTCCCCAACTACTAACTCACCAAAAAGGTATCAAAATATTCCTATAGGAAGTAGTTCTACCCTAAAACCTAAGGAGTCTCTCTTAGAAGATATTACTAGGGAATCCATATAAGGAGAAGGAACCTTGGCAGAAGGTCCTAAGTATCCCATTCCTGAGGAAGTTCAAGAGGATCAGCCATTAGAAACCTCCAACCCTCCACCAGTTTCATATCCAATTAACACAACTTTTTCACTAGTAGGAGACACGAATTTAATTGACTTTGTTGATCCTGCACAAGTAAAATCTCTCTTTGGAACCTCAGTAGATCCCGTCATCTCACAAATTGAAACTTCTACAGTAGAACCTAGTATCCCTCTAGGATTCAATAGAAACACGGTTGATCAAAGGAAGATCTCTCCTGAAAAAGAACGTTGGGACGCCCCATTATCACCTCGAAAGGAGCCTCCTAAGTATATTTACATTAAAAATATAGCTTATATGGAGAGATGGGGAGAAAACAAAGATCATGATGAAGTTAGAAATGAAGGAGGAGAAGGGGAGAATCGAACTGAGGATACCTTCGGGTTCCCTATTTTAGACACAATGCAGGATGTATATGAAAAAATCCCTCCTTCCTCCTTACCTACTTTCTATGGAAAAAGTAATGAGGACCCAGACACATTCCTGTTCGAGTTTGATATCCTTTGTAGGAGCTATAATTATCTACAAGATGCTCACAAACTAAAACTCTTTCCCGCTACACTAAAATATTCTGCCTTGAGATGGTTCATGGGATTAGGAGAATTCACTATCAGGACTTGGGATGATATGAAAACTTCCTTTTTGTGAAAATATCAAGAGTATTTTAAACCCAAGAACTCTCTACATGATATATTCAAGATACAAAAACTTGAAGATGAGATCATGGAGGATTATCTAGAAAGGTTCATTTATACATTACATAAGTCTAAATATAATGACCTCCGAGAAGATGCAGTACGTACACTTTTCCTTAAGGGGATCTCTGAGGACTTGTTAGAAAGTATTAATCTCTTAACAGCTGGCAATATTTCTCATAAAAATTTTGCACAAATCAGTGAGATGTGTAAAAATTATTCTAGGAGTAGGGGGAAAGTTGAGAATTTTTTTTGAGAGCCTTTAAGTAGAAATGTAAGAGGAAATGTTCCTAGTTCAAGTGGAGTTACAAGAGTGGAGTTAGGAAACATGTTGGAGAATTTCAAAACTGATATCTTAGGATCAATGGGTTATCAACTAGATGTTGTAAAAGCTAAGAAGAGGCAGGATGAAGAACGAGCATCAATGAGTATCTTTTGTTCAAGATGTATAACTAAACATCCCCAAAGGGAATGTCAATTAAACAACATCTCCGTATGTCACATCTGTATAGAAGATCATCCAACAGATAACTTCCCATCCTTGCCTAGGTTGCAAGCCATCTATAAGAGTGGGGCTGTAGATGAAACATCTAGGAGGCCTCCTTGGAAACCTAGAGACCAACCAGCATATCCAAACTTTCCACCGTAATCTCCACTCTATTATCCTCTGTATCAATCATATCAACAATGGAACAATTCAAGTTGGCAGAATTGGCCACCTCAGTACCCTCCTTCTCAATTTCCACAACAGAAATATTGGTCACAAGGATTTCTAGGACAACCATATCCTTAGCCATAACCTATCCCTGCACCTAATCATCCTTATCCTTAGAATCAAACAAATTTCCAGCAAATTTCTCCTGGATTTGTATCTCCGGTTCCTTTTATCACACAACAACTGTTGATGTATTTGTAACTTCAGAATGTATTCACTTTTATATTTTATGTATTGTACCCCGATGTTTATTTCTGGAAGCATCTGTAATGTAATTGAGTCATGTCATATCCCGATGTTCCTATCCAGAGATTCTATAATGTAAACAAGCCATGTAAAGTCATAGAGGGTAACCCTCCTTATTGATCAAGGGTTAAAGTCCCCATAGTTGTGGGGCCCTAGGGTTATTAGAATATCCTAGAGAAGTTGGTCCTAGGTGAGTTATTGTAATTTGGGGCAATAGTCCCCACCATTGTGTTAAGGTTAACCCTCCTTGTTGATCGGAGGGAAAAGTCCCCACAATTGTGGGGCACTAGGGTTATTAGACTCTCATAAAGATGTCGGCCCTAGTAAGTAATTGTTAAGTGGGGCTGACATGTTGAAGTGGACATTAAGTGAACGAAAGAATATAAATAGAGAGTGAGCCTCTCTATTTATTACACACTCACTCACTCATTGGGGCACATGAGTGAGAGAGGAGAAGCTCTCTCAAGTGAGAGAGAGAGAACAAGCTGTTGGAGATCATATTTATGTTTTCAGGTTTTACTGCTGCCATTGGTGCTCATTCTATCTATGAGGAAGTTGTGGGGTTTTCTACTTTATGGTTTCCCTGAGGAAAATTCTTTGTGTCTCTTGTCTCTTATGTTTATTGTTGTGCATGTTATTCTCTTAGATACGATCCTAAGATCATATTGCTTAAATGATAAAAATGTAACATGGTATCAGAGATAACTTGAGAAGAAGACATTGTGCAGCTATAGAAGCTAGGGATTCTTACTTTTTGGGTCTCTCTCCACAATCCATCAGCAAAAGTATGCTAGGATGACTCTCCATGGAAGGGCGCATCTTTCTGTCGAAGCGGAATTCGATTCCGGGCATTTTCAGTTTTTGGTGAGGGAAATTAGGGATTTTTACAGAAGAATAATTTTTTAGTGAGCCGAGCATAGGATTTTTCTCCTCATAAAAATCAAATATTAGAGACCTGGGTTAATATTTTTGGTTGGGTGTAACTCCAGGAAAGTCAAACCCTAGTTTGACCCCAAGCTGGAAAAACCCTAAATACTAAAACTGACAAGTTTTAGTAAATTCACTATATCTTAGGATTGCAGACATCTCAGGGGCTGAAACTTTCACATGTATAAGATACAATCCTGATGTACATTTTATCCAAGTTTCAGCCTCAAATTATCTATATTCTAGGAGATATGATTCCTCCAAGTTAGGGTTCCAGCCTCTTTCAGGATTCATCCCTAAACAAGACACCTGGGGATAATTGCTATATCTCGGGATACGAAGGTCCAAATGAAATTTTGGAAGTTGTTATAGAAAGGGAATGGAATTTAATTTATGTGGTCAAATTTTAATACCCAAAATATGAAACAGTGACACGAGATAGTTTGTACAACTTCGGTATGTTAAACCGTCCTGAAAAACGTCACCTTGGGAACACGCTCATAAGTCCCAATTGATGAAACCAATTCTAATGAAACCTATGGTGTTGGAACAGGGATAGATTATTATACCTTGGTAATAAATTTTAGACATATAGGAGTAGTAATTTCAAAGATACCACAAAAACAGTATCAGGCATTTATGCAGAAAAAATTGGTAAACTAGGGCTTCCTATTCGAGGAGCTTCCCTCCACTGTTTTAAGGAAAGGAGTATATTGGACAGCTTTCCTAGAAGAGGTATATATTTCTATCCAATCACATCTAAAATATTCCAAGTTTTTAAAATTAGGGTTTCTTTGACAAACCCTAGATCAGCCAGCTCTGGAACTAGGATGGACACCTCAAATCGGTAAGATATAATCTTTTACTATTTACAGTTGAGGTTCTCATTTTAAGATGACTAATCACACCAGATTGATGAGGAGCTTAGTTAGGCTGAAAACTTGCAAGCATGGAAGGATAGAATCTCACTAGTTCTTGAAGGAAATGGATTGGACACCTACATAATTAGAGAGGTTCCAGTTCCAGAGGGAGATGAGGTTAAAATCCTTACACAAGAAGAACTTCGTCAAGGCTAAGAAGATCATTGTTGATTCAATCACGAATCAAATTATACCACAAGTGTCTTCCCTAAAGACATCGAAAGAGATGCTTGATTCCTTGACCAAGCTATTTGAAGGGAAGAACATAAATCAGAAGATGACTTTGGGAAAATAGTCGTAGAATGTGAATATTCAGAATGCAGAGACCTGTTAGCAGTCAGCAACAACACCTTCATTTCTCATTAAGATGAAAGGAGATCAACTCTCTTTTATGATTTACCTATTAAAAATTATAAAACTGAATCGTAGCATTATATAAGATAGGAATTTTGATGAACTAGGGATGGAGTGTTTGAAGAAAACATACTGGAAATATATTTTGTTGCTGGTGTTATTTCATTCCTAAAGTTGAATCTTTGGATGTGAATACAACTGGACATCTACAAACTGATGCCATTACTGGTATTTTCGTTTTGGATATATTATATATATTTCAGCATCTTATCTTCTTTCTTAAATATTAACACATTATGCTTTGATATACGTGTGTTTAATTACATTTTACACTTTGTCAGTTCAATATCGTATTTTGAACAAATATATCGTTATGATTGTGTTTATTAGTATTTTTACTATAAACTTAAGCTATAATGATATACTCTTATGTCTGTTAAAAATATCATTTGTGTGTTGACAGTGATTTTTATAATAGACATTATCTTAAATTCAAATAGCTATGTTGATAATTAATTATTAATCAATTTCAGAAAGTTAAAAATAACTGTTTATTTTCAGTTGTTTTTCAGTTCTGTTGTCATATAACAGAGTGACTTATTATTCATTATTTAAATGTGTCTATTTGAATTATGCTTTTAGTCTGTCTGTTCATCTTTTATTGATTAATAGTTAATCTAGTCTTTAGAGATGCTCTCAGCTGAGATAGGACATAGAGAATAGTTTGATGTTATTTACGTTTTATTTTGGTACATTCCAATTAACAGCTGTTAAATCAATTTATAGAATCTTAGTATACTTTTACAAATATTTATATTCAGAGAACTCTTTAAAAAAAATTGAAGTCTTTCCTTAAGAAAGCAAACATTAGATCATTTAGATAGTTAAAGTCAGTTATAGGATTTATTTAGGTAGAAATAACATTAGAATAGGTTAGATTTTGTTGATTTTAAGTTCTCCTTAAGAGAAAAATCAGCTAGTAGCAGGACCACAACCTGCGAGGTTTTGTTAATCCAAACACACCGGACGCTGCTTTAAGCTGATTGTGTGGACAAAACCTCCTTATTGGCCTAGCTCAGAAAAACCGGCCAACACATCCTCAATCCAATGGGAAACCTGATATAGTGAACAAATGTTTGGAAGGATATATTCGATGCTTTGGATCCAATAAACAAATGCAATGGGTGAAATGGTTATATTTGAAATAATGATGGTACAATACTTCCTTCCATATGTCATAAAAAATGTCCCCTTTTATGGAACTTAATGGGTACCAACCTCCATTGATCACATCTCCCTTGAAACGAAAATCTAAAGTTCAAGCATGGAAGATCATCTTGAGCACCAACAAGAAGTTATCTAGATATTGAAGGACCAAAAAACATCATGAAACAACAAGAAGATCTACATCATAGTGAAAGGAGTTTTAAAGAAGCGGATTGTGTATTTTGAGGCTACAACCTTACAAATGGATGTCCCTCAAGCAACTAAATAAGGACAATAAATTAGCACCCAGGTGCTATGGTCCTTATAATATTTTGCAAAAGAATGGTAGTATGGATTACAAATTGGAGCTTCCGTCATCTTCAAGGGTACACCCAATTTTTCGCGTTTCTTTCTTAAAGAAGGCAATAGGAGACAATATCCCAATTCAAACTATCTTGTCGAATCTTGATGAAGAAGGAAAATCCATATTGGAACTTGAACAAATCACTAAAATAAGGAACAAAGAACTATAAAATCAAGTTATTCTTGAGTACCTCATCAAGTGGAAGAACTCACCAATAGAAGATTCGACATGGTAAGATGATTCCTTCATACAAAAGAATCCACAACTAACCAAGCGTTGAGGACAACACTTGTTTGAAGGGGAGGGGCATGTTAATCCCTAAATTGTATCCCAATCCTTCCTAGATTGGGCACTTTATATAGCATTGTATATTATTTATGTCAGCTTGATACCATTAGTGGTAATTGTACCTCTTTGTCTCATGTATATATCAAGGAGACATTTTCATTTGAATCATCTTATCGTGTCTTACCTTATGCATTCAATACATTGTATAAAAAGGTTTCCCCCTCAAAGAGGCTTGCTATTCATCTATTTTCTTCATTATTAAGGTGTGGATTACTCGTTCTTGTCTATTTATGCTCTCTTGGGGAATTTGTTGCATAAAATTCAGAGCCATTGAGTTTGACCTTCATGCTTTCATGATCGTGCAACCAATCACTCATGCATCCATTCACCCATAATTATGCTCTCCTCATATTTACATTCATGTTCATATTCTCATAGTTTCACTCTTTCCCATACTCTTATGAGACTTACACACCATATTGTAGACACTATCACCCTCATTTTCAAACTTACGAAGACCCCTGACTACATGAACACTCACCTTTTATGTCATAGAGACTTACCTTTGAGGACTTACACTTCCTTGAGACACGTTCACATGAAAACCCACCTGATTCATTTACGTGGAGACCTTCACCGGTTCACCCCTACACCATTATCATTACACTGCATGGACACTCATCAACTTACCCACACACATCGAACACTCTTACCCTCCTGGATTGTCACATACTTGTCCCAGCACTAGACTATTCACTATCCTGAAATCCCAATCTATAGACAGAGAGAGAGACAGAGGGAGAGAATTGGTTATAAGTGAGACTTGAGGCCTGAGACCGACCCATCAAGTTATGCTACTCATACATGCTTTATGAGCCATGAGTGAAAGCTATAAGTAGATCCCCAACAATAGGAAACTAATCAAACTCTTTCTATGCACAAACCAAAAGCACTTGGCAAGATAGATTTCCTAAGGGACCCATATTGGTGAAGGGGATTCATGAGCCCAAAAGTTGTTGTGTGGGGAATTTATTGTGGATTCAAGGGTATGTTGGCTGAGTGAGACTACTGTATATATATGTATGAGCATTTGTCTAAGCATGGAGGGCAGAATTGAGGGCATGATGGAGGGTTGTGGACCGAGATATAGAAACCTATAGGTGTTCTCTTCACCCTAGTGGACTCATAGTCTAGTTTAGGGGTGGAATCTAAGAAAAAAATTGCACTTACACATCCATTTGCTTGGACCCTTTTTCTAGGTAAGTATTTATTGTGTTTGAATATGAATTTTTGTGGTTTGATGAGAAATGGGTCATGATTATGCCTAGGTTATATTAAGTTGGTAAATCCATGTGTTATGTGTGTGGATTTATTTAAATTCCATTGTATTTATTTTTGTGTCTGCACAGTATTAATATCAATATAAATTTGTATATGGCCTTTGGGTTTAATTAAGAACCCATAATCATTCATACCCCCCTCTATGCAATTCAATTTATGGACGAGATGGACATGGATTAACTGCTCCCCTAACCAACTGTCCTAAAAAACTATTCATTTTAATGGAATGATGAAGCAAAAAAGTGTTTTGAGGCATTGAAAAAAATTATGCCCACATCTCTTGTATTGGAAACAAAAAACTTATCAAAAGCATTTATAATCAAATTTGATGCCTCAGATTTTGGAACAGGAGTAGTCTTGATGCAAGAAGGACACCTAATAGATTTTGAAAGCGAGAAATCAAATAGGAGGGGATGCTTACATTCTACATACAACTAAGATTTGATTGCTATCATGCATGCATTAACAAAATGGTGACAATATATTTTGGGAAGCAATTCTATGGTCCATATAGATCATAATAGTCTTTAATACTTGTTACAACAAAAAGCATTGACAACCAAACAATAGAAATGGATAGAGAAAATTGTTACACTTGATATGGAAATCCTATATAAAAGAGCGAAGGACAACATAGTGGTTGAGGCTCTTTCAAGAAAAGACGAAGAAGGGAAAGTTTTTACAATGTTTATTGTGATTCCCAAATGATTGGATGAAATTTGAGTTGATTACACTAAGAACCCAAAGACTTGCTCCATAATCAACGATGTAAATCAGTATCCCAAATTTGAGTGAAATAATCACATCTTATTGTATTAAGGAAGAATTTATTTAAGCCCGAATTCAAGTTTTAAATCCAAGGAGCTTAGATAATCCCATGATTGTCCAACTACAGGACAAGTAGGATTTTTCAAAGCCTATGTCATGCTAATTATATGTTAATTATTTGATATTAAATTATTGAACCAGGGTGTCTATAAACTTAGAGGTGCAGGCACATGAAATATAGGATCAGATTCTAATATATCCTAATTTAATAACTAATGCTGAAAAACACACTTCTAATGCCATGAATCAAAGAAAAAATAAAATTAACACTCCAGGATGTAGCTTAACATTGGACTGCAAGATCATATCTCCCAAGTTAGATCCTTATCTTCAATTTCCATTCCTATAGTGGTTTACTAAACTAAAGCAAACTGAAAAAGGAAAGAAGAAATAATCCAAGATTGTCAAACTACTGTCACTACAACTAAAGAAATAAAGTGTAAAACTACATCCTATTGCTAATGAACTCGACGAAACTAAATACCTAAGCCTATGAAAGAAAAATCAAGTACTAGAGATCAAGCTATCAATTTATCTAAGAACTAAGTTTATTCATACAAACCAAAGACGGAAACTAAGATTAATACAAGAAATTAATTCAAAGCTTAGTGAAAGAACTAATGCTCAAATCAAGGAATGCTTTTATCATGTAAAGAAGCTAATCTGAATGTTCTATAATATTCTAATGAAAAGCATAAACATATTCAAATGCACACTATGAACTTACTAAAATATGAGTTACATAGCGTAAATTTATTGCTCAAAATAGTCCTTCTTATGCTTAAGAGGAATAAAGAACTCTAATATAATGAGCAACCTATTATTTTCTACAAACAAAGCACAAATTTTAGAGTAGAAATCAATATTATTGCAAAGATTTTAAATGATAAGAGAACATGTTTCAAAATAACTCTATCTAACAAGAATTAATCTAAATCAATTTTTAATTACAATTCTACACTACATATACACTAAACTAAGGGCTTCAATCCTATCTATAATTCTAAATGAAAAATACTTTTTAAACTAACAACATTCTAACCATCACCTGCTTATACAATAATAGAAATACACAATGTAACTCAAACCTCATAAATAAATAACATATATACACTTAAATGAACGTAAAACTCACTGGAACCGAATCCCTTAATCTAAGGATTTGTTCATGCTCTTTTGGGTTTTTGCATATTTTGAGGAAATTGCTCACTCAATAGCTAAATGAGGTTATTCTGCCAAAAAAACCATGTTCCCTATGGTTTAAAGTCTCCTTCGTCCATTCGAAAAATCAATCTGCAACTTGACTGCCTAGAAACTACTATCATAATTTTGCATAACTCTAGTCATGAAATGGAGCTTCCTATATGAAACCTAGATGTGATCTAATGGACACATAAGCATCTAGAAGCTTCAAGGAAGAAAATCCATGTGGCATGTTTGGCTCAAACATTACGCAACCATCCAAAAAACGACACAAGTAACGAAATATGTATGGGAAAGGATACGAGAAATGGTTATGTAACAAAAATTATCTAAACGTTTCCATTAATTTAAAATCATTTCTTATCATTAGAAATATAAAAAATAACTAAAATTATAATTGTTTACCTCATATGTCTAATAGTTGAATGATAGGATTAATGAACTGAAACTAGAGACTATAGAAGGGATAATTAATCAATTTGATATGTATATAGCCTTGATATGCTGATAAAGATGAGCAACATTGAGGGCCATCAATGTATTATAATGCAAGATATTTAATTTTTGGAAAGGAATGAATGCAAACATACTATGTAGTAGGATTTGACATATGCCAAACAAACAAAAATGAAAATGTTTTATTGCTTGGGTTTCTCCATCGGTTACATACCCTTAATAAGAAATGGGAAGAAATATCAATCGGCTTCATTAAAGGATTACCCATGTCAGAAGGAAAGGACAAAATATTGGTTGTGGTAGACAGACTAACAAAGTGTGCAAACACTAAAATTGATGTTGCAAAAGAAACAACTGAGGTTTTCTGTACAAATGTCTACAATTTTACATGGGTTTTCAATATCATCGTCATTGGTAGAGACACTAAATTTGTTTGAAAATTTTGGAGAGAAATTTTCAAACAAATTGGGACATCACTTAATATGATCTCATCTTAGCACCCTCAAATAGATTATCAAACAAAAATGGTCAATAAATGCTTGGAAACCTACCTTCGTTGTTTTGTAACCAACAAGCAACATAAATGGTTCCAATGGTTGCATCTTTCTGAATGGTGGTGTGATTCCACATATTATGCATCCACCAAATTGACACCATTCCAACCTCTCTACAGATATCAACCCTTGAAATGGAAATAATTAGCCACAAATAAAGCAAAAGTTGCATAAGTAAAGGATCATTTAGAAGAGAATAAAAAATGTGATCAATTACTCAAGGAAAACCTAACAAATGTCGAGAATTGAATGAAACAACAATCCGACCAAAATTGAACAAAGAGAGAGTTCGAAATTGGAGATTGGGTATTTGTGAGACTCCATCCCTATAAAGAATTATCACTTAAACAATAAGGAAAACATAAATTAGCTCCAAATTTTTATGGGCCACATGAAATCAACATAAAGATTAGCCATGTAGCATATGGATTGGAGTTACCGAACAAGAGTAGTATCCATGACGTTTTTCATATATCATGTCTTAAAAAGGTGTTGTGACAACATCAGAAAATGCAAACAATACTTCCTATTTTGCACGACGAACGACGAATTATCTTGGAGATAGAATCTATTATTGTTATCAAGGAGAAGAGATTGCATTCTCGAGTAATCAAGGAGTATATTATTAAATGAAAAAATATTCCCGAAGAAGATGCAATTTTGGAGCCATAGAACTTCTTATAGTTGCACCCTTCGCTACCATTGCTTTAAGGACAAATAAAAGTTTAAGGGAAGGGAAATGTTATGTATACAAATACATAACCATAGTAAACATTAAAATTTTAATAAATAATATAATATTATAATTAGTTAGCAATTAAAGAAAGAGTCAAAGGGTACATCTCTTCAATGTAAAGGAACAAAAAGGGGATATTTCAGTAGTCTCTAATTGTATTGTAAATAATATTATAAATTTAAATTATTATATACATAGATTTTTACAATCATGGCTGCAAGTATTTAACACTGGACAACACTCTAGAATTGACTCAAAGAGCAATAATTCCCTTAGTTCAAAAAGGGAATCTAGAGGAAGATCATGTACTCTAGATATCACTTGAAGTGATCCCTCTGATACAGAAGACTCCACTGAAGTTTTAGATTCTTCTCCTCACTGGAAAAAGAGCAAGAGGCCATCCAAGAACAACTCTCATGGAGAGCTTAGGAAGATGAAGCCTCCTACATTTGATGGTGAATAAAAGTTTGTCCAAGAAGCTAAGGCTTGGCTTCTTTGTGAGGAAATATTTCCAAGTCTAAGACTACTTATGAAACATGAAGGGTAGGGTGGACATATTCAATTTAAATGGAAGATCTTCCATATGGTGGGAACACTTTCAGCAAGTAAAGAATATCAGGGAAAGGAACATTGTATGGAAGAAATTCAAGAAATACTTCAAGCAGAAGAACCTCTCAAATAGGTACTATGATGGAAAGATTTAGGAATTCCATGATGAAGTTGTGATAGCTGACAATGGAGGAACATATCGATAATTTCTTGGAGTTATTGAGATATGTTAGGTATATCAAGGATGAGAAAGTGAATACCTAATGATTTCTCAGTGGATTACCTCGTTCCTACAAGGACATAATTGAGTTTGATGAGCCTCAAACTATATAAGAACCATAAGGAAGGAAAAGTATTGTTATGAGAAAAATAAAAGCATGCCATAGTTCCATGAGGCATGGAAGGACAAGAAGAAGAAGAGGTTTGACCAAAGGAGAAGGGGGTTCAAGTCTCGTCAATTTAGAAATCGGCATAGATAGCCACCATAGGGTATGGCTAAACCAGATAGGATGTTGGGATACCATCCAAGAGAGCAAAGAGAACCACGTAAATTCTTGGAATGTGGAGAGAACCATAGGCTTAGAGACTAACCACATCGAAATGGGAATGTAAAGCATGTTTACTACATCCAAGAAGATAATTTTTTGGATCATATGGTGAAGACTGTTCCTAGACTTTATGCAGTGTTATAGGACCTCCAAGCACGTCATTAGTCAACTATGGTTAAAGCTGAAGGTAATATTTCCAAGAAATCTATTTATATTTTGATTGGCCTTGACTATACTTACAATTACATCACTCCTAAAATGGTTGAGATTTGTGCTTTTAATAAACAAAACATGGTAGATCATCATTGGTTCAACTAGACATTGGAACCAACATGAAAGTTAGTGAACTAGTGAAGAGTTTCCCATTGGAAATTAATGGGTTATTTACAATGGAATATTTTAACATTTAGCCACTAGGTTACTATGATGTTCTCATTGGGATGGATTTGTTGGAACCACAAAGAGTGAATCTCGATTTCTATGGAAAGATCACTAAGTGCATTGGTGAAGAAGGAAATCTTAGAAGAGTAAGAGGCATAGCAAAGGATGTTTATATTAAATAATTTTTAGCCATTTAGTTGAATAAGTTCTCCAGAAAAAGTTGCCAATTGTATGCAGCCCATGTACAGGGAATAACATAAAAGGATATTGTGAGATTGGAGGATTATAGAATCTTGCAATAATTTAGGGATGTATTTCCAGATGAGGTGCCAAGCTTCCCTCCAAAGATGGACATTGATTAAACAATTAATCTTGTGCCAAGAAATGCACCAGTGTCTAAGACACCTTATAGGATGAATGCCCTAGAGCTACTAAAGCTTAAATACAATTAGAAGAACTGTTGGAAAATAAATACATTAGGCCAAGCATATCTCCATGGGGGGAACTTGTCCTATTTGTGAAGAACAAGGATGGAATGCTCAGGATGTGTATTGACTACACACAAATGAAAAAATCCACATTTAAGAACAAGTGTTCAATGCCTCGAATCAATGATCTCTTTGATCGAATGAGAAGGGAAAGAGTATTTTTGAAGGTTGGAATGAGGTTGGGTTACAATCAAGTCAGGATCAAAGAATAAGGTATCCATAATACAACTTTATGAATGTGATATGACCATTACGAGTCTACAATTGTGCCATTTGTTCTCACCAATGTGCCCACTACTTTCATGTGCCTCATGAACAATGTGTTTATTTAGTATTCAGATTAATTCATGTTGGTGTTATTAGATTACATTCTCATTTACTCTAAGAATTAGAAAGATCATGAGGAGCATCTGAGAAAGGTTTTGCAATTGCTCGGGAAGCATCAATTGTATGCAAAGCTCAACAAATGTGACTTATATAGAAAGTTGATTCATTATTTGGGACACATCATATCAGAGGAAGGTATATCAATAGACCTATAAAATATTGAAGTAATTATGAATTGGACGAATCCGAGGAATGTAACAGATATGAGATCATTTAAGGGGCTTGCTAGTTATTGCAAGAGATACATTGAGGGATTCTATAGGGTTGCACACCCAATCAATCCATTGTAGAAGAAGAGGATTAGGTTTAAATGGATGCATAAGTGTGAAGGAAACTTCCAGCTGTTAAAGAAGCTTGTCACCAATGTATGGATTTTAAGAATCGTAGACCATAGAAAAGATTTTTTTGGTCTGCACAAATGCATGCAAGCAGAGCATCGAAGGAGTTCTCATGCGGGATAGTCACATGGTTAGCTATGAGTCTCGTAAGCTTGGAAATATTTTTCGAGTCACCCCTTCAATAGTCCACTAAAACTTCATCCCCCCATTTGTTGACTTTGTGAACAAGGAAAAAACATGAGAGGAATTATGCTACCCACGATCTAGAACTCGCTACCATAGTGCATGCATTGAAGCCATGGAGAGTTAGTGCATGCATTGAATACATGGAGAAATTATTTGATGGGTAGCAAATTCGAGCTCAGAACAAACCACTGTGCCTTGAAGTATTTGTTTGAACAACCAATGCTTAATTTCAAACAAGCCAATTGGATGGATTTCATGTGTGAATTTGACTTTGAGATCAAACACATAAAAGGGAGGGAGAACAAAGTGAATGATGTACTTAGTAGGAAGATGCACACAATGCTTATGGCATCCATCAGTGTTTGCATATTATACCTGAGGAAAAGGATAATTGATTCTAATGTTGAAGACAAACATTATTATGAGATTTACCTTTGGAAGAAGGAATTATTACCTTTAAAGGAATATTGTATATCCCTAGTGTTGGGAAATTAAGAAGGACTAATATGGAGGAGATTCATGTTATGCCATATCCTAGTCACCCAGGATATCAAAAAACAATTTATATAGACATAAATCAGTGCTTTTGGATAAGGATGAAAAAAGACATTGCTGAGTATATTTCTAAGTGCATGAAATGTTAGTAGGTGAAGGTTGAGCATTCTTGGGCCGTGGAATTGTCCTTATTTTACACTATGCTGTCCCTACTTTTAATCCCTTCTTGTGTTCCCATGACCTTGTATTAATGCTTACTAATCCAATTTTATGCTTATGTGTGGGTTTATACATAAGGTGGTTTCCATTTACATTTCCTTAGTATTTCATGTGAATTATAATTAACTCTTGGAAAAATAACATATTTTTCATTTATCTTTGAAACATGGATTAGTTTGATGATTTTGCAGATCCAGTTTCAGGCTAGTTGTTATTACTTCATGACAAATTTTGATACAGTGCTACTACGGAAGATCCACGAAGTGGGTACTTGAGATTTTTCATATGAGGCATTATTAAGTCAATATCAACCTATCCTAAAAATATCTCAAAAACCCAGATCATACTTTGAGAAATTGGTGTTTTATTGTTGTTGAAACAGTTCCATATGGATTCGTTCATCCATGAAAATCCATCTTCAACCATCAAGATTTTTCATAGATTTGGATCATTATCAATCATTTTGGATAAGGAGATAATCTTGGAACCATGGATGAGATTAGTTTGATTGGTTTTGAGAAGATCTTGGAAAATATTTGCTTTGGTATTGAGATCCAAATTATTAGTAATTTGGTGAGGATATTTTGGGTCTTCGTGAGGATATTTTGGATCTTCATTTATTATTTGTTGTGCAAACTTCATGTATAAATAAGAGATTCTTCTCCATTCCAAAGGGGGGGACTCTTAGAGCAACATGTCCAAATTGTGATGGAATAAGAATTAAATTTCTTTTATTCTCTTTTGTAATTTAGATTGTAGTTCTTTAATATCTCTCTTTTGTTAATGTAGATTGTAGTTCTTGAGTTTTTGTATTTTGTAATTAGACTAACCCATTTATATTGCTTAACATAGAATGCATTTTACTTTGATTCATTTATTTCCATAGATGTATTTTTAATTTAAGTTATTTAATTATGCAAGTGTGTTTAACTCATAGTTTAGTGTGGCTACAACCATAGCCTGGTTTACTTTCTTGCAAGAGTGGGTGTGTTTCGATTTTAGTCATAGCGTGATTTACTTTCTTGCAAGAGTGGGTGTGTTTCGATTTGGGCCATAGTGTGTTTTACTTTATCGCAAGTGTGATTTACTTTTCTACAAGTGTGAGTGTGTTTATTTCTGCAAGTGTGTTTTATGCAAGAGTGAATTAACTTATTTTACCGCAATGCATATTAGATTTCCAATGTTAGCAAGGAAACTGTAGCCTGCATATATTTTGCATTATAACCTTGAAATAACAAGACGATGCCCTGGATTGATAATATATGTTGTGAATTGATTGTTTTTATAAGCAATTAGTTTTCCCAACAAGCATCGACACCCAATAGGTTTGTTACAACCATTTCTCATACATGAATGGAAATGGGAAGTAATTTCCATGGATTTCATTACAGGGTTTCCAATGACAATGAGAAAACATGATTCCATTATGGTTGTGGTGAACAAATTATCAAAAGTAACTCATTCCGTACCTATTAAGTCCACTTATAAAGTAGTTGAAATTGCATGGATTTTCATGAAGGAGATCTTCAAGTTACATGGATTTCCTAAGGCCATAATTCCATACAGGGATACCAAGTTCACTTCCAATTTTTTGAAGGGCTTGTTTCAAGATCTAGGCACCCAATTAAACTTTAACATATCCTGCCATCCACAGATCGATGGGCATACAAAAAGAGTGAATAAAGTACCGGAAGGCATGTTACACATGTATGTGATGGGCAAACCATCCAAGTGGGAAGACTACCTTCATTTGGTCAAGTGTGATAATAACAATGGTCAGCAAACATCATTTGGAATGAGTTCAATTGAGGCTATGTATCGGTATAAGGTTCATGACATTGGTTACTTAGGATAGTCCTATGAATAGAGTTATTCTTGGGTCAAAAATTCTTAAGGAAATGGAGCAAGAGGTTGTGAGAATTGGGCAAGGCTTAAAAGCAACCCAAGATAGGAAGAAAATTTATGTAGACATGAATAGAGTGCACAAGTAGTTCGGTTTTGGGAATCATGTTTACCTTAGATTGAGTCCAAGGAAGATTTCCTTGAAGCTTAGAAGTTATGCAAATCTATCACCGATATATTGGGGGGCATTTGAAGTGCTTAAGAGGATAGGGTCAGTCACAAATAGACTTGCATTTCCTACTAACGTTATAGATCATAATGCTTTTCACATTTCTTTGCCTAAGAAATATGTACGTGATCCTAACTATGTAATTGATTGGGATGTGATTCAAGTGGAATCTGAGGGAGAGTTCCAAACCAAACCACTATGCATCTTAGACAAGAAGGTAGCATTGCATTGGAACTAAGCCATTGAGTTATGCTACTTGTACATAGTTAAGGATCCATGAGTGAAAGCTACAAATATGTCCTTAGCAATAGGAAACCAGGAATACTCTTTCTATGTACACACAAGAAGCACTTAGCAAGAATCACCAGAGGGAACGAGATTAATGAAGGGAATGCCCGAGCTTAGAAGGTGTTGTGTGGGGAAAGTATTGTGGAGTCAAGAGTATGCAGGTTGAGTGAGACTATTATAGAGATTTGTATAAGCATTTGGCTAAGCATGTAGAGTAGAGTGGGTTATGGGCCAAGATATAGAAACATGTAGGTGTTTCCTTCACTTTGGTGGACTCATAGCCCGACCTGGAGGTGGACTCTCAACATAAATACTATATGCCGGATAGAGTACCGACAATTGGGTGGAAAATTGCACTTACACAGCTAATTGTTTAGACCTTTTTCCATTTAAGTATTTATTGTGTTTGAATTTGAAATGTTGTGGTTTGATGAGCAATGGGTTATGATTATTCTTGTGTTATATTATGTTGGTAAATGCATGTGTTATGTGTGTGGATTGAGTTAGATTCCGATTTGTTATTATTATGTGTATGCACACTATTATTCCGATATAAATTTGTATATGGCCTTCATGTTTAGTTAAGAACCCATAATCATTCATATCCCCCTCTACACGGTTCGACCGATGGATGGGATGGACGGGGACATTACACCTACTCTAATCATGATAATAGGAATGAGTCAAGTGAAGCCATACCACTAATGAATCCGCTTAAGAATAACGTTCATGTTATGGATTATTCCCTTTATTTGACAATAGTCCAAGACAAAATCATGTCAATGATGAGTTGAATAGACACTATTATCTTCATTGGAATGGGGTTGAAACAATATAAGTCATCATGGACTTGGATGCCTTCAAACCCTTACAAAGAAGAAGGGTTCCTTTCACATGCCTTCTCTATCCAAGCTTGGATAGGACTCAAATACAAACCATCATCATAATGGAACTACTTACTACACTTTCTTTGTTGCCCCAAGTGACCTTCAAAACAAGCAAGAATCCCTGAAAGATATGCCTAGACAAGAGACCTCAAATCTACCCTTAGAGAGGGCACACTTTATTGCTTTAACACCCCCTTCTTACTGTCCAAAACCTGCATTAATACTTGAGAAACATAGTTGAAGATGTTGATGAAATTGTCATTGATGCCAACATGGACTTACAGTGGCCCCACAGGTTATCATTGATGCCACCAAGTCTCACTTGTAGTGCCTTGGACCCCTTATAGAGTGGGTTTGTGACTTGAAGCACCTTGTACCCAATTGACAAGGTCCCTGTACCCACAAGGTTGGATCTTGTAGCCATCACCTTGGTAAAGATGTTGAAGACCCTGTTGATGGTGTTGAATACCTTGGAGGTGGTGCTAAAGACTTTGTGGATAATGGTGGATCCCTAGAGGGATTGGAGAAGCATTAATGACCCATTTTATGGTCATTCATGCTATGATGGTGTCATGGTACCCAGGAGAAGGTCTATCAACCCCACAAGTGATGGATCTTGACCCTTGTAGGTCTCCTGGTGTGGTTGAGGTGGTTGAAGAAGCCTATGAATCCCCTTGCTTGATGAATAAGCCGTGAAGAATCCATTGGACCCACATTTGATGGCTTAATGGTCCTTAAAGGTGATGATGTGGTTATTAATGACTTGATGAAGAATTGGAACCATTGATGAAGATCTTGATGCCCGTGTAGCCCTTATTGGGGTCATGGAACCCTTGGAGATGGTAATTATGCATGAGAAGATTTGGCACCCACATAAACGATGGCATGATGACCCTTGGACACTATATGATCATTGATGGTGCATTTGGAAATGATTTGGGTCTTGGAATCCATACATATGGTGATTTGTAACTCCATGATTGTTGGAGCCTTTGAGATGATGGAATTTTTTGTCATGATTCCCTCATCAATTGGTGATGGAGTCCTATGTGATGGGCCTAAAGTCCATGGAAAGTATATTGTTTAAATATTATATGATATCTTTGAAAAAGTCCTCAAAACCCTTGCATATGGTGCCTTGGGTCATCAACCCACACACGTGGTAGCTTGTTGATGGTGATATATGGTACTATTTGTGGCTCTATGGCTATTGGGATGTAGATGGAGGTAGATCCCATGGAAGGCCTTGATATGTTGAAGAATAATTTGAAGAAGACTTTGAAACTTTGTAGTTGGTGGCATGGTTTTTGGCACCCTCATGTGTGGGGTCTTTGACGTCCTGAACATATTTAAGAATTTAAGGGTATTATACCAATAATTTGCAAATAAACCCATCATAGGGATATATTCCTCATCAATACATTTCCGTTGATATGTGGAGCATCTTCTAACTTCTTACGATTGAAGAGATATGAATTTCTTAAGTTGGTACACCCCACCTTTTTGGGTCAGTCGACCAAACAAAAGAGAATTTAATTAATTGTAATTTTGGAATTGCATGTCAGCCTAGTTTGAGGTACTAAATTTACTCCACAACCTATATAAATAGATATCAAACATTTCATTTGTTCATCATCAATTCTCTCAGTATTTTTGCAACTCTTGGAGAAAACTGTGAAACTTTGTGGAGGAGAAATTTATGGGCATCTTCACTAAAATTGGCATAACTTTCTCATACGGAATCAGAATTACAAAATTATTGGCTCGTTGGAAAGCTTGTAGTGAGGGCTACGTGGTGACATGATCTAGAAATTATTTTGGTTTTTATACTATTTCTTCATATTTTCATCTTCAAAAAGGTATGGTCCATGCTTTTGGGTTTCTCTTGTGATGGCACATGTCTCTCATGGATAGAGATCATCTTTGATCTTAGTATGTGAGCCTCTATATTGGTATATATATTTGGAGTCATTATGGAGGCTATGATGATGATGTTGCATATTGTTATGCTATGATATGATACACTTTGTGATGATAATGCATGTGATAATGATGTACACTCTATGATGTTTATGCACTCCTATACAATATGATGTACATGCATACCATAGTGTGATGATGCTCTCCTATGCATTATGATGTATACTTGATGATGATGATGCATAAATGATGCACACTGATATGATGATGTTGTGCATTTGATGATGAATATGCATACCCTATGACGATGATGCATAACTATGATGATGATGCATGATGATGCATGCCTTCTGCTCAATGAAAGTAGAGCATAATTACTTAATCAGTAATTGTGTATGATGAGGTGTACTATGATGTGTACATGACTAAATTGACCAGCAGTATTAATGAGCATAAAAGAATGACCAGCAGTGATGAGCAAATTTGATGTGCAGAGATACTTGAGCAGTAGTTTGAGCAGTTGTGATGAGCAGTAGTGTTGAGAAGCAGTGATGAGAATATTGACCAGAGATTGATGAGAATATTGACCAAATATTGATGAGAAGTGTTGATCAGCAGAGTGATGAGCATATATTGATGTGTAGAGCAGAGGTTGGTTGTGCAACAAAGCCATATGATTACTTGCAAGAAGAATCTTACACTTGAGGATTGGACTCCTCAAACCCTTCTTAGTTGGAGCTAAGAAAACCAGGCTGGGTAATGTTATAAGAGTTGGTGTTGATTGTTCTCTTTTCATCAGTTGTTGTTGATTGTAATAGAGAATATTTTTGTCTTCCATGTACAATAATAAAAATCAAAATTCCATATATTCATGTGTCCCTTTTGATGTGATGTTGTGCTTATGGCTTGTGATGAATTTAATTTTGTGATTGATGACATAATGATTGATATACTCTACATTACTTGGTGAATGGGATTCCCTTCACTACACAAGTCCCTCAGGACATCACGATCCATCATCGGTCTTCACATTCTAGATTCAAATAAGGATAAGTAATGGAATAAAGATTCATGTTGTGTTCTACGTAGTCAATCTTCAATCCCCATTACATAATCTTGAAGCCTCATTACAAGGCCTTCAATATTCAATAATACAATACATATCCTACTCAAGATCATTTGTTTTATAGATAAGAGAGCAGTCCACTTCACTAGAGATCTCAATAGAAAACTAGAGAAGAGAATGAGAGAAAACTCATTCCAATACACCAATATCCATTCGAATAACCAAGTGAGTGACTCAAATTCCAAGAGTGGTAACTCCAAAGGTTAGAACCAAACTCAAATTGATGAGAGAGAGAAGTTGCTCATTCATGATATTCCTTCCTAGAATAACAAAAGGTGGATTAAGGAGGGATGTACAATTTTACCAAGGAGCGTAGGCTAAAAATAGCTAGTGAGGGCGCATGAGTGGAAGAAGAGCATCAAAAGAGGCTAAGGAGGGTGCACTAGCTAAGAGAATCCCATTGAACATCTGAGAGGGTGTAATAGTACCTCCATAAACTAAAATAACCAAAAATAGGGTCCAACAAGTAATGTTAGGGAGAGCAACAACTTGTAGTCCCCAACCCCCTCTTAAGTGGAATCCATGGCCCCCAATTCTCATTAGGTGTCCATGTTGAGCTATTTATTTACTTAAACAATAACAAAAATAATGTCCAAAGTCCATAGTCTCGGCACCTAGTTCCCAATAGTAAACAAAAATAATAGCATATGTTTGGGGCTTAACAACTAGGGTATTGCATCCCCCTCCCCCCTAAAACAATGCATCATCCTCAATGCATGCTTATTACATACATGTCACAACAAAAAATTTCAAAAAAGATGAGGGTATGCTTCCCTCATAACATATTCCAACTCCCATGTAACATCTTCAGGATTGTAATGGAAACTAGTTGTAGCAACTTGATTTTGTAATCTCTCTATTCTATAGCAACTTGATTTTTCTGCCCAATATGGAAACTAGTTGTATCGAAAAATCCCCTTCTAGTTCCACCTAGATCACATTCTAATCAATCACATTATTAGCATCAAGTATATAATTTTTCAATAAATATACATGAAATACATTATGCACTTTAATGCAAGCTCATATGAAACACTACCTATCCTACTTAAGTCTTAAAGGGCCCATAGTATCTAGCATCTAGCTTGGAACAAATCCCCAAAGTTGATGTCCAGAGATACTTGAGCAGCAGTTTGAGCAATTGTGATGAGAAATTGTTCTAGGAAGTAGTGTTGAGCAGCAGTGATGAGCAGACTGACCAGATATTGATAAGAAGATTGACTAGAGATTGATGAGAAGTGTTTATCAGTAGAGTGATGAGCATAGATTAATGTGTAGAACATATGTTGGTTTTGCAGCAAATCCATATGATTGCTTGCAAGAAGAATCTTACACGTGAGGATCGGACTCCTCAAACCCTTCTTAGTTAGAGCTAAGAAAATCAATTTGGGTCTTGTTATGAGATTTGGTGCTCTTTTCATGAGTTGGTGTTGATTGTAATCGAAAAGATTGTTGTCTTCCATGTACAATAATAAAGATTAAAATTTCATATATTCGTGTCCCTTTTGATGTGATGTTGTGCTTATGGCTCATGACAAATTTGATTATGTGACTAATGACATAATGATTGATATACTTTGATTGATTAAAATAAGGTAAAAATTGTATAATTTCTCTCACACTGATTCACCCCCCCCTATCAGTGTGGCCATTGTGTCCAATAGAAGATGTTGGTTGAGATCCACCCTAGGAGAAGGTAAACGTGGTTTTTCAATATCTGCAATAAGATCCTCCATATATAACCCTATATCATCATAAATGATGAGAAATCATGGATGAACCCAATTATGAGGTATCTAATAAAAAATAGGCTTTACAAGGTCTTCAAAATTTACACTACCCTAATTATAAGGGTCATATATGGGTTCTCCAATAAATTTCCAATAATCAATACCCATATCATGATCATCTTAATAAAAATGTGCATCATCATATCCATGGTAAGCATCTTCATTAGAAAATAGATCATCAAACATATCTTACTAAAAAAAGTTGTATTCAAGAGCATAAGAGAGAGGAAGGCTCACCAAACCTTCATCATGAGGGGAACAAGGAGAAGCATAAACTATACCTTTGTCAATCATTTCTTCAACATCCTTTTAATGAGAAATGGATCTTCAATGAGAGATTCTTCCAAGAAATTTTCTTCTTCTTGGAATTTTTTGACAATATCCTCAACTAAGGGTTCTTAAACAATAGCTTCTTTGAGAGAGTTTTCTAGGGGTTGATCTTAGTCATGGAATTATTCAAGGAATATATATTAGAGTGTGTCCTAGGAGAGGATGAATCATACTACCTTATATCATCAAAAATTAACTATGTTTCCTACTCAAATTCTATGTTAATCCCAGCATTAGATGTGAGAAGCATGGTTGAGAACACACCTACAAGCTTGTCCTATGAGAACGAACATGGTGTTCCTCTAAATGTGTGACAAAGACTTGATTTTGGTGCTGCAAATAAGAATCAAATTCACTTTATCTAAGATGTAAATAACCTTGGATGTCTTCTTTTAAATATGCTTCCTTCAATGGTTCAAGAACAACACTTCACTCCCTTGAAGAATAAAAAATAGGAAGACCTAGATACCTCCAATAATCATCTTCATCATCGAGTAAGGGGACCATGCCATTTTATTTTGAAATTCCCAAAACATGATAAGAATCTTCAAAAATATGATACAGAGAGCTTATCATTTCTTCACTTTCTTCAATTAGGGCTTCTTGGTCTTTGTGTGCTTCCTCTTCAAGCTCCTTCTCTAAGGATTGATCTTCAAGCTCCTTATCTCCCTCTTCTTCCTTCAATGGTGGGCCATGACCCTCTTTAATATTTTTTAGTGCATAATAAATTGTCTTGGCCTTTCAAACTTTAGGAATTCAATGACCAATGTCATCAAGACACCAACGTGTACAAAATGCTTCCAAAAAGGATACAAACATGGAAATATTAGCTTCACAAGAAATTCATACCAATGCATGTAATTTTTATCAAATACAAAAAAAAAATAACTCATCATAGAATCTTCATAAAATATGCCATTGTCCCCATCAAACTTCAAAAATGTTTCAAGATAAACCAAACTTGAATCTCCAATGCCATGAAACTTTGGAGTTTTCCATGAAGCCACATCTGGTTCCTGATGAGCGAGAGCCCAAATATTTGAGAAACCCAAGGGGGCATTGTGATGTCCCTAACCCAAAAACCAAGTCCAAGGTCATCAGGAAACCCAAGGGAAGGCTGAATCAAGGTATTGCATAGTGTAATAAGGTTATCAAGACTAGGCCAATATGCCAACAAGCCAATCAAATAAAACAATCAGCCTTTTAAAAGACAATGCAAACTTACGATGCATATAATTTTCCATATGCATATGAATTGCAAGGTAAATGCAAACATAAATTTAAAGTAAACATCAAATACCATATTTAATAGAGACATTTAACCATCAATAATTAGATCCACAATTGTAAACCATATAATAAATAGATTTACAAGCTACCATCTACAACCAGAATAAGAGTATTAAAAATCAGATCCACAGACTACCATCCATAGCTATATAAGAATATAAAAAAAATTAAGATATAAAATATTTCATATACAACAACATAAAATCAGATCTCATGGCTATCACCTACATCCATACAAATCATAAGCAAATTAGATAAGCACATGTATTTCTGAAAATGAAACAATCATATAATAAATATCGATATGGATCATGGGCAACTAGCTTCAACGGGGAAATGTTCCACCCAACCTTAGTCGTGCCATTCTCATGCATGTTTCAACATGAAATTCACACTAGAGATGAGGCCATATATACAGAGTAGGTACTCTCAAACCAAAAGATATGGTGTGCTCATCTCAACACCAGGAACATTGTCACACAAAAACTATTGTATCTCAATCAAACAGAAACCTTTTTGAACGAAGCAAAAAGTATTCCTTACTAAAAAATTTACTCTGGATGCAATGGAATAGGTCTCAAACCCCAAAAATAATCAAAAATAGGTGAACCGAAACATACGGTTATGCCATTTTCACACTGTAAGAAACCACAACTACACCTTTCTCCATCTAAACTTTCCCTTCCATCTACATTACCTGGTGAAATGGGATCCCCTTCACTACACGAGTCCCTCGGGACATCATGATATATCATCAGTCTTAACATTATATATTCAAATAGGGATAAGCAATGGGATAAAGATTCAAGTTGTGTTCTACGTAGTCAATCTTTAATCCCCATTACAGAATCTTCAAACCTCATTACAAGACCTTCAATATTCAACAATACAATACATATCCTACTCAAGAGCATGTGTTTTATAGACAAGAGAGAATTCCACTTCACTAGAGATCTCAAGATAAAACTAGATAAGTGAATGAGAGAAAACTCATTCCAATACACAAATAGACATTCGAATAACCAAGTGAGTGACTCGAATTTCAAGAGTGGTAACTCCAAAGGTTAGAACCCAAATTGAATTGATGAGAGAGAGGAGTTACTCATTCATGAGATTCCTTCCCATAATAAAAAAAAAAGTGTATTAAGGAGGGATGTACAATTTTACCAAAGAGTGTAGGCTAAAAATAGCTAGTGAGGGTGCATGAGTGTAAGAAGAGCATCACGAGAGGCTAAGGAGGGTGCACTAGCTAAGACAATCCCATTAAACATTCAAGAGGGTGTAATAGTACCTCCATAAACTAAAATAACCAAAAATAGGGTGCAACAAGTAATGTTAGGGAGAGCAACAACTCCTAGTCCCCAACCCCCTCTCAAGTGGAATCCATGGCCCCCAATTCTCATTAGTTGTCCATGTTGAGCTAGTTATTTACTTAAACAACAACAATAATAATGTCCAAAGTTCGTAGTCTCGGCACCTAGTTCCCAATAGTAAACAAAAATAATAACATATGGCTGGGGCTTAACAATTGGGGTATTGCATCCCCCGACCCCCTAAAACAATGCATCGTCCTCAATGCATACTTATTACATACATGTAGCAACACAAAATTTCAAAAAACATGAGGGTATGCTTCCCTCATAACATATTCCAGCTCCCATGTAGCATCTTCAGGATTGTAATGGGTCCATTTGACCTTTACTTACCTAATATCTCTATTCTGTAGCAACTTGATTTTTCTGCCCAATACGGAAACTGGTCATATCGAAAAATCCCCTTCCAATTCCACCTAGATCACATTCCAATCAATCACATTATTAGCACCAGGTATATAATTTTTCAATAAATATACATGAAATACATTATGCACTTTAATGCAAGATCATATGCAACATGACCTATCCTACCTAAGTCTCGAAGGGTCCATAGTATCTAGCATCTAGCTTGGAACAATTCCCCAAGTTCAAGGAGCTCTTATTGGGTCTAACTTTAAAAAATACATGATCTCCAATTTTAAATTGACTATCAGTTAACTTTTATGTTTTTCCTAATTTGCTTTCAAATTCTGTTTGATTCTAACCATATGATCCTCCATGTCCTTCAATAATTTCAGTCCAATAATGATTCTATATGCTGGATTATCCCAACTGATAAGAGTATTACACTTTCTCCCATACAATGTCTCAATATCTTCAAAGAGGCATGATATCCATTATTATAAGCAAACTCTACCAAATGTAAATAGTCTTCCCACTTAGATGGGTGATCCATCACATATATTCTTAACATATCCTCAGTCACATGTTTAACTATTTTTATATGACTATTTGTCTAAGGATGGTATGTTGCACTCATGTTCATATTTGTGCCAAATCCTTTGAACAATCCTTTCCAAAAGTTAGAAGTAAACTTTGCATCTCTGTCTGACACTATAGCTTTTGGAATTCCATGTAGTATGGCAACCTCTTTTGTATAGATGTTTGCAATGTTAGTTCTCTTATAAGTTGTCTTTACTAGAATAAAGTGCGCAACTTTGGTCAAATTATCCACCACTACCATGATGGCATCATTCCCTAGTCTTGTCTTAGGAAGATTTGTGATGAAATCTATTGTCACTACATCCCACTACTATTCAGGTATTGGTAATGGTTGAAACAAACCAACTGGATGTTGATGCTCCACTTTAACCTTCTAGCATTCCATGCATATAACTATGTATTATGCAACATCATTCTTCATTAATTTCCAATAGTAGTGCTTCCTCACATATGATATTCTCTTATGATAACTTGAATGTCCAACATAAGGTACATTATGCATCTCCTTCATAACCATATTCCTTATATCTTCAGAGTTTGGCACATAAACTCTATCGTTATGCATGAGGATTTTGTTCTCTTCTAGTCTATACTTATTAAGCTTCTATGTTACTATCTGTTGTTGCAATCCATCTCTTACTTGATAGTAATGTTCATATGTAGCATTGTCTTCAATGATCTTATCTTTCAAATATGATGTACCAATACGGATAGATGCTACATACATCACATGTATCTTCGTACTAAGTGAATTGGATACCTTATTCTCCTTGCCTTTAATGTGCTTTATATCAAATTCATATTCACGTAGTAATTATATCCGCCTTCTCTATCTTTCATTCAAAGTAGGTTGCTCAAACAAATACTTAAAACTATCATGGTCAATCCTTAATTCAAAATTCTTACCCAGGAAGTAGTGCCTCCACATCTTCAAGCATTAACGATAGTTGCATGCTGCAGATCACAAGTGGCATAGTTCTATTCATGTTCTTTGAACTTCTAGATTTATAACTAATTGCATCGCCATTTTGATTCAACACTCCACCAATGCCTTGCTTACATGCATTGGTGCATACTACAAAGATTTCATCAAGATCTACAATCTTTAGAACTGGTGCACTAGTAAGCATTTCCTTGAGTCTCTTTTACTGTCTTCACACTTAGAATTCCATTAAAACTTCACACCATTCCTTTGCAAGGATGTAATAGGATGAGCTAACTTTGAGAACCCTTCATTGAATATTGGGTAGTATTGTGCTAACCACATATAATATCCCACTTCGGATACATTCCTTGGAATTGGTCATTCCATAATAGCTCTTATCTTTTCAGGATTCATTGAGATACCTTCTTATTATATAATGTGTCCTAAGTACTAAATTCTACTCTAATATAATGAACACTTATTGATATTGGCATACAATTGATTCTCTTTGAGTACTTGCATCACCAATCTTAGATGTTTTTCATGCTCTTATTTTGACTTGGAATAGATGAGTTTGTCATCTAAGAAAATAATTACAAACTTATCCAAATACTTTATGAAAACTCCATTCACTAGACACATGAATGTTGTTGGTGCATTTTTCAATCCAAAAGGTACCACTGTAAACTCATAATGACCAGACCTTGTCCTAAATGTTGTCTTGCCGATGTCTTCATTCTTTATTATGACCTAGTGATATCCTAATCTCAAATCTATCTTTGAAAATACTTTGGCTCCTCTCAACTCACTAAACAAGTCATCAATCATTGGCAAGGGATACTTGTTTCTTATTGTTGTTTTGTTCAATTGTATATAATCTATAGAGAGTCTTAGAGTTTCATATTTCTTCTTTACCAAAAACACAGGAGCTCCCCAAGGTGACACACTAGACCTTATGTAACCTTTCTTCAAAATCTCTTCTAACTACATCTGCAACACTTTTAATTCTGGTGTACTCATTTTGTAAGGTGCTTTAGATGAAGGAACTGCACTTGGCACCAAATCAATAGTGAGCTCGATTTCTCTCTCAGGTGGCATTCCTAGCAATTCTTGAAATACATCTGCAAACTCTTGCAACACTAGGTGATTTTGTAATTCTTGTTCTTTTCATTCTCTTGGATCTTCCACATGAGCTGCATACAACTAACAACCTTTCCTAAAACACTTCTTCAACTGCAAAGTTGTAATCTTTCTAAGAGATATAGGTCTAGGTATACCTCTCACTGTCACTCAACCTCCTTCTTCATCCAAACAAGTATGAGTTTTTTTATAATAGTCAAGGATGGCATGATGTGCATGCAACCAATCATTGCCCATCAACACATCATATGGGCCTAAAGGTATGATGTTCAGGTTTGCAAAAGTTTTCAGACCATTCATTTCCAAAGGACACTTTCTTATTGCTTTTGATATGGAGCTTTGTTCTTATTCTTATCATATATGTAATTTTCTTTCAAAATGGAATATTTAAGAGTCTTTGGTCTGTCATATTGAATCTCATCTTTATAGGAATATGGTAGACCATTGAGGAACCTTTGAATCTTCACTTTCTCGTCTTTTATGAAATATGCATACTTCAAGAGTTCCAGGAACCTTTTCTCATAAGATTCCATGCTCATGCTAGCAAACTTGAGTTCAAATAATCCTCCATCATCTTATCATAGTAGTGCTATGGGAGATATTCTCTTTGGAAGTATTTCTTGAACTTTCTCCAAGAGATTCTATCTTCATCAATATCATTAAGCTTGACTACTTGATCCCACCAAATAGATGCTTTACGTTGCAAATGGTAGATTTCTACCCTTGCTTTCATGTTTGATGTGTACTAATGCAACTAGAAAAACTTTGTAAGTCCCAACAACCAAGCTTCAACGTCTTCACCTTGCTTTGCTTCTCCATCAAAGATTGGGGGTTTAATTCTTCTTAGTTCTCCCACCAATTCATTTTGTGCAAACGATCTCTTCTTATATCTTATTAGGGATCTTTCAAGGCTGATTTCTGAGCTACTTGATGAATACTTTTTCTTGTTCTCTATAGAGGGTTTGTGATGAGGTATTATTAAGGATGATCTAGATCTTACATAATTTCTTCTTGCCTCATGTATTTTTCCTTCCTAATAGTTTCTTAGAGTTGATATTTGGGTTCCTTTCAATTGTTTCAGGTCATGCATGATTTGTTCTTGAATGTGAATGATCCTTTCATTATCCTCTCTATATTTTCTTATTGAATCTTCCATACTTAAGGAGTCACAGCTTCTCTTATGTCCATTTGATCTTACTTCTCTTCTTCCAACATACTTCTCTTTGTGGCTATATGGCATATGTCCTTCTTTAAAATCCATCTCTAATCTCTATAGTTGAACTTTAATCTCTAATATTTGCTAATGTAGCTTCCTCTTCAATGTACCTTGAGTCTTTAGTCTTCATTGGTTTGATTGGGGATTTAAAAAATTGGTTCTCAATAGTCACACTACATGCTCATTCATTATTTGACATAACTGGAGACTGCAATGTGTTCATTGTCAACTACTCTTAGCACAAAAAACTCTTCCATTTTAAATATAATGCATAAAACCAACTCTTCCATTCACATAAGGGAAGTCAAACTTCTTTCACAACACCTTCCAACATTAGAGTAATAAAATTGTAAAAGGCCCAACATTCGTAGAGTTGAAACCTATGCTCTAATACCACTCTATGATGTCCCTAACACCGAAACCAAGGCCAAGGCCACCAAGAAATCCAAGAGAAGGTTGAGTCAAGATATTGCACAACAAAATAAGTTTATCTAAGGCTAGGCTAGCATACCAACAAGCCAATTAAATAAAAATAATCAACCTTTTAAAATACAATGCAAACTTGTGATGCATATAATTTTCCATTTGCACATGCAATGCAAGGTAAATGCAAACATAAATGTAAATAGGTTTGAGAGAGCTATCAACGTGTATTTAAAAAACAAATATCAAATTTAATACAGCCATTTAACCATCAATAATTAAATCTGCAATTGTAAAGCATATAATAAACAGATTTACATGCTACTATCTACAACCACCATAACAGTATTAAAAATCAAATCCACGGACTACCATCCATAGCCATATCAACATAAACAAATTCAACTATGAAAGATGTCATCTATAGCCATATAACATCAGATCTCATGGATGTCACCTACAACCATACAAATCATAGCTAAATCAAATCTATAAGCACATATATGTTTGAATTTCTAATGATACTGAGAGGGGGGATGAGTTAGAATCATGCGCAAATTAGCAATTTTCCACCTTGCAATTTATGCACCAATTTAAATTTCAATCATAAAAATAAAGTACAATTGTGCACATAGTATTTTGAAAATAACTTTATATATCCATATAAAAAAATTTATTACATAGATAGATGGGAGACACCAATCTCGAAGATGTAAGCACCAACTCACTCATACATCAATTTGATTGGGACACCAATCCCACATACAAGTACCAACTCACTGTAACAGGAAACAACCTATGAGGACACCAATCCTCGGTGCAAGCACCAACTTCTTCTATACAGTCATCAATCTGTGAGGACATCAATCCTCTATGCAAGCACCTACATGCTATGTCAGGCACCAACCTGAAAGGAGACTGCAATCTCCTATCCTTACCCTGTCTTGCTACCCTGATTCTCCATCTCAACTAGAAGGAATATCCAACTCCATTTCCTTGCCCCGTCCTTCCACCTTGAAATAGATGTAAAATATACTTTGTCACATTGTCTTCTAATCCAATTATGCAATCTATGATCTCTAAACTGATACCTCAATCTACGTTTACTACACACACCCTTTACTACAACTGCATATCTTTTACGTAATCCTGAGCCTCGCTATCTTTTCTGTGCACTGATCCATTTATTGTACACTATGTTCTAGTCTTGCACACTGGTTCTCTTGCTTCATACTCTACTTGAGTTTTGCACACTATTATGATTCAACATACTACTATGATTCTGCTCACTTCCTCATTGTTCCACATTCCTATGATTATGCTCATTGTCTCTTGCTCTACTTTTCTACTCCATGCTACTGGCTCTTTGTTGGTTCATTCTTCTGGATCAATGAGCCATTGATACCCCAATAATTTGAAGCTTTCAAATTCAAAATACTACATATTGTGCACATCTAACTTTACTTCAACATTTCCATGTCTCGCCTATTTATAATATTCCTTATATTCTTGTCCAATTGCTTTGTCCACAAGTTGGGGTTGCTCTAAGTTGGTGACACCCCTGCTTCCTTACTTTTTGGTCAACCTTCTTATTGTTTCGTCATTGTCCACATTTGTATCATTACTAACTTTGTTGACTTGGGGGGGGATTGTGCACTTGAGAGACATGATTTGGTGGGTCTTGCACAGTAGAGTGCCATCGCTTAGTGGGACTTGTGAACTTTTGAGACTTGCCCACATCTTTTCTATACACTTCTTCAGATTGGCTTCAAGTATATAGAGGGACACTAGAGTGCCATCACTTGGTGGGTCTTGAGCACTATTGAGAATTGCACACATATTATCTATATACTTCTTCAAACTATATTAAAGTCTTCATGCTTCTTGCTTGACATCATCATGATTCTTGTTTGACATCATCATGCTTCTTGTTTGATATCAATGACAACACTAAAGTTCAACAATATGTTTCCAAAAATGCAGTAAATAATCATATAATAATTACTCTTCTTAATCATGGGAAACTAGCTTCAACGAGACAACATTCCACCCAACCATAGGCATGCCATGCTCATGCATATTTCAACTTGACATTCACCACTGAGATGAGGCCATACATCCATAGGATAGGCTCTCTCAAACCAAAAGATATGGTGCGCTCATCTCAACACCTAGAACATTGTCACACAAAAACAATTGTATCTCAATCATACGAAAACCTTTTTCAATGAAACAAAAAGAATTCCTTGTTGGAAACATCACTTTAGATGCAACGAAATAGGTCTCATGGCCCAAAAATGATTAGAAATAGGTCAACTAGAACATATGTTTGTGCCCTTTTCACACTGTAAGAAACCACAACTACACCTTTATCCATCTAAAGTTTCCCTTACATCTACATTACTAGGTGCAATGGGATTCCCTTCACTACACAAGTCCCTCAAGACATCACCATCCACCCTTGGGCTTCACGTGCTATATTTGGACAGGAACAAGCAATGGGATAAGGACTCATGTTGTGTTATGCACAGTCAATATTCAATCCCCATTACAGGGTCTTCAAATATCATGACAAGTCCTTCAATCTTCAACGATACAATGCATCTCCTACTCAAGAGCATGTATTTTCCAGAAAATAGAGAATTCCACTTCATTGGATAGCTCAAGACAAAAACCAAAGAAGTGAATGAGATAAAAACTCGTGCCAATACACAAATAGCCATTTGAATCCCCAGGTGAGTGACTTGAATTCCAAGAGTGGTAACTCCAAAGGTTAGAAGCCAACTCAAATTGATGAGAGAGAGGAGTTACTCATTCATGAGATTCCTTCCCATAATAGAAAAAGGTGGAGGAAGGAGGGAGTTGCACTTTTTCCAAGGAGTGGAGGCTAAAAATAGCTAGTGAGGGAGCATGAGTGGATGAAGAGCATCACAAGAGGCTAAGGAGGGTGCACTAGCCAAGAGGGTCCCACCAAACATCCAATAGGGTGTAATAGTACCTCCATAAAGAAAAATAACCAAAAATAAGGTCCAACAAGTAATGTTAAAGCGAGCAACAACTGCTAGTTCCCAACCCCCTCTTAAGTGGAGTCCATGCCCCCCCCATTCTCATCAATTGTCCATGTTGAGATAGTTATTTAATTAAACAATAATAATAATAATAATAATAATAATGTTCAAATTCCATTGTCCTGACATCTAGCTACCAATAATAAACAAAAATAATAACATCTATCTGGGGCTTAACAACTAGGGTATTGCATCCATATATTTTGAGAAGCCAATCAAGATGTTCCCCAAAATTATAATAAATGTTCATCATACCTTATAAAATGCTTCAGTGGAGTCGCCAAGATGAACTTTTTCTTCACAAAGAATGGATGTGTTCACCTTTACACCCAACAATGTCGTCAATAGTTGAGGGGATAATCTTGAAGTGTGCCTTTTTGTTGTATTTTCTTTTGTAGAATCACTAGATAAGACATGCCAAGTTAGTTCCCAACATTAATCTCACCAAAGTAAAAAAAACTAGAATTTACCTCAACTTTCTCGACACTAAAAATGTTGCACTTCTCGAGCTCTTTGGAAATGAATTCGACTAGGGAATGCCTCATGAATGAATTTTCGTTAAATTTACTTTGGCTCCCCAACAACAATGCCAAAAATGTTATTGCTCAAACTATAAACCTTCTGAAAGGTCACGAGTGCCAATTCTCATAGTGGTAACTAATCAAGAGATGCACCCACCATCACCACATTGCACTATCCTCTCTCTTTAGGATTGCTCCTATGGCCACAAGAGGCTTCCCAAATGAACATAGAATTATCCCTATAAATGAAAAGAATGAGAACAATTCTACTTCTAATGATAAACCACCATATTAGATTAATAAACCAGTGCCTTAAGGATTCAATAAACACTCAATGACCAAGCACAAAAATAGGACGTTAGGAGAAATGTGATCTAGCACTATATTGTTATTGAGATACATCAATGAATAGAAGACAAGACCAACACCTGTAACTTGTATGAAATCTCCAATTAAACCCTTGAAAAATCACAAGTAAATACCCCTTATCTTTAACCAACCAATGTAAGACTTGTAACCCTTTAGTGTAGCTGAAGTTGGGAAAATTCTAAGTTTAATGCATGGTTGTAGCATGATGTTTCAAACACCGGATTTGGTTGGAAGCTTCAAAACCCCTTCAAGGCCTTTAATAACACCCCTAGGTGATGGAGGGATGTCCCTTAGACCTATAGGGCCTACTCGCACGCCAAGAGGGTGGTTGTAAATGATAAACCAAACATGTTATTATCGTTGTAATAGCCTAGTAGGGATGATGTCACCCTATTTTAGGGCAAAATGGAGCTGTAACATGCAATTTTATCGATTTTATGACTTTTTAAGGAACTTTTAATGAAATAAACAAACAATAGTACTCTTGTTTGTAAATAACAACAAAACATATATAATTAGTAATTTTTTATATTTTTCAAAATATTTTTTTAGGGTTTTTCTATATATTTGGTTTTTTGTATTTTCTCAAATATAAAATACATAATTTGGAAATTTTGACGAAGAAGAGGGAACTAGACCTTAGTCTTATTCCTAGGGCAATGAGAATAATCAAGACTAGCATTCTCCCAAGAATTGCCAATTCAAATGCTTTTGAATCAGTTCAAATACTATAAACCATAGGTTATGTAGCCCTCAACCTAATTAGGACAAGAAAGAATACCATGGCCTGAAATAAGAGGGACTCTTCACCAAAGATGCCTCACCAATCAAGACTGACATAAAATGCTTAAAACCCTAATTACTCTTATTTTGGATGCACTTTACAATGCAATACAAGAGACCAAGATCTTACTCATATCAATGGGGGAAAAGTGAAGATAAAACCCTATATCCTTCCTTCCATGGGAGAGAAAATTTCTTTGAATTATCCTCGAGAGATTGCAAGAAACCTTGAAACATTCAAATTCATCCTTGGAAAGCCCTAAAATTGCCAAGAAGAGAGGTGTGCACCACTTAAGATCTCATATACACAAGTAGAAATAAAATTCCAATCATATTCGTCCCTTAATATTTTTTACAAATAAGACGAGGGTGCTATATTTATAGGTCGACCTATCTAATTTGAGTTAAAATTCATATTTAGGGGTTGTGACACACAATCTAGAGACTAAACCTCATAAAACATAAAAATAATGAGAAATAAGTGGTAATAATGTCGACAAATGAAATGTTGAGCTTGGAAGGAGGCCATGCCCCATCTAACCCCAATAAAGTGTCATTTTACCGTAATGACCTCTGTCTAGCTTGGTACAACATTCAAAAGTTGCTTTCAATGGTGGATGATTTGCATTTTTTACTAAGAGTGCCAAAAAGGAGGGGTAATACAAAAACTTGAGATCTAAGTGGGGATAATAGAGGTGTGTTAGGGTAGTTATGACAACCCTTACATGCATAATCACCTTTAAAAAGCACACAATCATGAATGTGGCTAGGAGCTTAGCCATGTGTTCTAATGGAGTCACCCCAAAGTGCACCAATACCCCTGGCATAAATTCCCGACATCATGAGGAGTTACAACCCATCAAAGGGTAGTCAGTAGGGACACAAGACCAATACACCTTGAAATGAGGACCAAGAGGACCTGCCATAATCGATCGAGGGTTATGGAACATCGATAAACCAACACTTTAACATAAAGTAGCCCCAACTTGGCCTTTTACAATGGAAAAACAACTCGCCTCTTTAGCACATATAGTAGGTTGCACTGCAAAGAATATGAGGCGTAACATTGCAGAATACCTAAATACTGTATTGTGAATGGCTAAGAAAATACAATGAGAAAGTGAGTGGTGCAACTTTGAGTTTTGTTGGTTTCCTAGTTAAGGGTTTGCAAAGTAAATATTTGTGTATAGTGTGTGTGGCATTGCTTAATCTCTATTTAGTATTTTCTTAAGAATTAGTATACATTGTTTCACTTCACATGTTTAAAACTTACATGAGGTATTAGAGATTGATTATTGTCTTTGAGAGGATGCCTTTTTTCCTAAGGGTTTGACTCATTTGATATAACAAGCTTATATTAGGTTTGGATAAACCTGGGTTTAGTGGGAGCTTTGTGGTGGTGATTCATGTTTTGTAAGGGAATGGTGAGTAGTTCTAGAATCAAGATTGGAAAATTTAACCATCAAAGCTTTGAGCTATGGAAGCTCAAAATGTAAGAACCTCCTGTAGGTTTACTGGGTTGTTGCGGATCTAGTTACATAATTTAATGCTATGGTGAAATAAGACTAGGAGAATATGGAAAGAAAGGTGAGAAGTGTGTGATTCAACTTTTCATATCAGATTTGGTATTGTTGAATGTCACTAGATAAGGCAATGTAAAGAAGTTGTGGGATAATTTAGGGAGATTATATTAGAAAAAGTCCTTGTTAAGCAAGTTGTTTCTTCGAAAGTATATGCATCACCTTAGGATGGATGATAATGACTAATTCATGGATCATCTAAATGTATTTAATACTCTGGTAAGTCAAATTGACTATGTTGACATTAAAGTGGAGGATGAATATGGATGTATTGTATTATTATGTTATTTTATGGATTCTTTGAATAATTTGATTGTAGTAATTGGTAGTACTACTAAAACCACATTGAAGTTTGAGGATATAGTGGCATTTATGTTATTAGAGAAAATGAGGCAGAAAACCATGGATAGTCAAAGCATAGATGTATTGATTGTGAGATACCATCCCCAAGACATAAATAGTCTTCACCAATAGGTAAATCAAAATGTAGATATAAATCTCTAGGAAAATATTTAAGGAAATGCCAAAAATGTGGCAAAGTTGGGCACTATAAGAAGGATTGCATATCTAAAAAAATTAATAAAGGGAAGCGATGAGATGATGACCCTTCCACATATATGAATACCTCCTTAAAAGGAGGGGATGTGTACTTGGTGTCTACAAGTACGCATTTAGATTGTGGTGTGTGGTTGATTGACTTTGGTGCTTCTTTTCATATGACTCCTCACATGGAGTGGTTTTGTGAATATGAGAAGTACAATGGAGGTGATGTTTTCTTAGGAGATGATTCAATGGCTAGAATCATAAGACATAGAAGAGTTAAGTTGGTGCTCAAGGATGGAAAGATTAGAAATCTCCATAGGATTTTCATATGTATAGAAACTTGATATCCATCAATAAGATGGATAACGTAGGTGTATAGACTGTGTTTGCAAAAGAAAAATGAAAAATGGTTCAAGGATCAATGGTCTTGATGACAAGAGTCTGGAATGGAACTATATACAAGCTATTGGAAAGCACTATCGCCAATGGGTGTAATAACTTTGTTGTTCCTAAGGGTGGAAACAAAGAAAACATAACCCCTAATTCCCCTAGATAAAAGACAATGCTATCACATCAAACACTAGGACATATTGGAGAGGGCCTTTGAGCATTACATGTGAAAGGTATGGCTGAAAGCATGTTTGGTTGCACACTAGATTTTGATTTTTATGAACACGAAATAGAAGGAAAACGTAATTGGGTATGCTTTGGATATGGTGCTACAAGAGCAAAAGGAATTTTAGAGTTAATACACAATGATACGTTTGGACATGTGCGTGTTCCATCATTAGGTGAATTTGTGTATTGTGTTTCAATTATAGATGATTTCTCAAGGAACAGATGGATTTATTTATTTTGAAAGAAATCAAAGGTATTTGATAAATTTAAAGAATTTAAGACTCCTATAGAGAACCAAACATTGAAGAAAATAAATGTGTTGAGGATAGATACTAGTGGAGAATTTCATGGAAATGAATTCAAGAAATTATGTAAGAAATGTGGAATAGCAAAGTAGAAGACTACTCCACACACACCTCAACATAATGGAATTGATGAAAGAATGAATAGGACATTGATGGAAAAGGAAAGGAGCATTCTCAGTGGTGTCAAGATAGGACATGAATTATGTGCAAAGGTAGTGGATGGTAAATCAATCACCCCATCAACATTAGTTGAAAAAAATCCACATGAGGTATGGATTGGTAAAAAACACTATTTTAAACATCTAATTATTTTTGGGTTTAGTACTTATGTACATGTTCCAAAGGAAAAAAGGAGGAATATGGAAAATAACGTTGGAAAATGTATATTTATTGGTTATAGAATGGTGTGAAAGGGTTTCAACATTGGAACCCAGTTATTAAGAAAATTGTTTATAGTTGGGATGTTTTTTATAGAGGTTAAATATTTTTCCAAACAAGAAAATGTACAAAGGGAAAAGGAACCATAGAGAAAAGTGTTTTAGTTGGAGGGTGAAGAGTCTTATGAATACCAGAAGATAAATTTGAAGAAGGAGAACCTTGTATTGTAGTTTTGAGGAGATCGTTTCAAGAAAGAAGGAAACCATAAAGATATTCCCCGCCTGATTTTAGTTATTGTTTTGCTTTATCTATTATTCATGACAATCCCATAACTGTTACGAAATTATTGGATTATGAGGATAGTAAACGTTGGAAGAAAGACATGGTTGAAGAAATGAAAGCCTTGGATAAAATTGAATCTTGGGATTTAGTTGAGTTGTCAATTGGAACAAACATTGTTGGTAGAAAATGATTGTTTAAGAAGAAGTTAAATGTATAAGGTAAAGTGGATCATAAGTGCAAAACTGACTTGGTAGCAAAGTGATATTCCCAGGTAGAGGGGATTGATTTTGGTCAATTTGTTTTCTTGTTGCTAAATCATCTTCTAATATATTTCTTTTGCCTACTACTATTACTTTTAATATTGAAGTAGAGAAGATAAATACGAAGTTAACATTAATACATGTGGATATTGAAGAAGAAATTTACATGAAGAAACTATAAGGTTTTATACTGAAGTGAAGGAAAAGGTTGGTTTGCAAGTTACATAAATTCATTTATAGTCAAAATAAATCACCCAAAATGTGGTACCAAATGTTTGACACATATATTATTTCATTGGGTTTTGTGAGAAGCAAGGTTGATCATTGTGTATATTCCAAACAAGTTGTTGAGCACTATATTAATATATTTCCGTATGTCAATGACATGTTGTTGATTGGAAACAACATGAATGTCATCAAGGAGTTGAAATAGCAATTATCCTTAGAGTTCTACATGAAGGGTATTATTATTTGAAACTTCATTCTGAGGATGGATACTAAAAGAGATCGTGGAAAAAGGGAACTCTGGTTGAACAAAAAAAACGTTGAGATGATATTGCAAAGGTTTAGTATGCATGAGTGTAAATTGGTTAAGGTACCTATTCTTGTAGGTGTGAAGCTATCTACAAATCAATGTCTTGAGACACATAGAGAAGAAGGCATCCACTACAACAAATCCTAGAATTAACGTCCCATTTAGCATCCCTTTTTAGTGTAATTTTTGTTTACATTGAGTGGTCAAACTAGACGCTAAATGGGATGCTAAATGGACAAAACTTAAAGCGTCTCAAAAAATGTCTTTATTTGCTTCCTAGATAGCATCCTTTATGGCATCCAAAACAACATCGAGGTTTGCTTCCTAAACAACATCGAGGTTTGCTTCCTAAATAACGTCCTCTTTTGCTTCCTAGCAAGTATCCTCTTTTGCTTCTTAAATGGCATCCATGTTAGCGCCATATTTGCATCCTTAATAGCACCATGCTAGCATCCATTTTTGCTACCACTTTAGCATCCCATTTTGCACCATGTTTTACTTCCAAATATGTGCCAATTTTCGCTTCCAATTTTGCACCAATTTTTGCTTCCTTTTTTGCAATGTGTTTTGCTACAAAAATGACGCCAAATATTTCTTCTATTGTTGCACCATATTTTGCTTCCTATGTAGCACCATGTTTTGCATCCAAAGTAACATCTTATTTTTCTACCATATCAACGCCATGTTTGGCTTCATCATTAGCGCCACGTGTTGCATCCTTTTTAATGCCTAGTTTCACATCTTATTTTGCTACCATATCAACGCCATGTTTGGATTCATCATTAACGCCACATGTTGCATCCTTTTTAATGCCTAGTTTCGCATCTCTCATTTTTTGGTCACTAATTTAGTCGTTTTTAGTAGTTTTATATACAAATTTTGGTCATTTTGTTTAGTCACTTATCTCTCATTGTTTGGTCACTTATCTCTTATTTTTTGCTTACTAATTTAGTTGTTTATAACCGATATTGTAATATCATTAGAGCATGGAGGAATCGAACCACTAGCCTCCTGCTTGTAAGGCGTGCGCTCTTCCATTGAGCTAGCACCCTTTAAGAATTTGGGAACCTAACTTACATAGTCATTTATAATGGTAAAAAAGATCAATACACAACTTTGAGTATCTAATGGTTGGAAAATGATGATAGATTGTATAAGTTCACAATATATGATCAAGCAGGTTATGAAATCCATAAACCTTTTCTAGGAATTAATTGACTTAATGGGATTGCAAAAATCACTACTCCCCAGAAACCGTAAGTGTACCACTATATGATACCTATCAACAACAATTATCTTAGTGTGGATGCCAAGCATATAGTAGATAAGCGTGATCATCCTAGAGCCATGTATAAGTGGAGCAATAAGGAGAATCAAAAGAGGATGATCAACTCAATAGTTGGTGCTTCACATGGATCCTATCCACCGTGGGATGAGCAAATTTCCTTCTTCTGTCAAGCTAATGAATATCCACAAGGACAAATGGTTAGGATATATTACGATGCCAATTCATAATGTTTATTCGTTTCCCAGGGTGATGTTGCAGTGCTTTCACTAGGATATCTACATGATCCCCAACAACATTAGATATAAGCATATTCATGGGGCCATAGAGTATAGGATGAGGTTGTATTTTTACATTTTTCTTTGGAAAACCATGCATGACTTGAACCATTAGGAGAACGAATAGAATCGGATATACTTAACAAACTACAATCATGACAGGGCATAGGACTATACTCTATAGTCATTATGCATATGTTGTAAATGGGTATAACTGCCTGACGACTATGAACAACATCCATTTAAATATGAATGCAAAACCTTCCATGTTAGAGGAATACTCAATGGCAGTGAGCTTACTGTTTCTAACTTAAAGAAACAAAGAAGCCAGAAATGGAAGCTCCAGGGGGGTACACATAACATTAGAACGCAAAATCAACACTCTAAGGAAGTTCCATCTAGATTTTGCATTGTAAAAAAGAAAGCATTCATAATATAGACAAAATTGACTGTGACCATAAAATAGGTCATATTTTAATTACCTATATCACAATGTGATTACTCTATTGGTCAAGTTTCCATTTTGGTCACTACGGAAAGATGTTGTCATGAAAAAATCCATAATCTTTAGAATCCCATTATTATCAATTAGAAGATAATATCATATTTAAATCATAAAATGCCATGTTCAAACACTTCCTTCAATAATCATATCTCATAATGAAAGAAAGAGAAGAAAAAAGATTGATAAAATCAAAAAACTACCTTTGATGTACCAATGCAAAACTTGGTTGATATGACATTGCATACATTTCTTTACCAACACAACCTGCATCATACAACAAAATGTAGTGTTTATATATTAAGAACCAGAGAAGTGTTGCATTATTGAAGTCTGAACTAGAATGCCCTTCAACTTTTTTAATTATTCTTATTTATTGAGTAAGTTGCTATGGATTTTATATTGAGGGGAGTTTAAAAAGTTGTATTTCGTGTTAGGACGAGGTGCTAGAATAAGTGACGCTCAATAATATATTACGATCCCTGATATATTATGTATTAATGTGTAATAAATATCATGAGTGCTAGTGACCAATCAAGTTAATGGATAACAATTGGTATTGGTAGTTAGGGATGGTCATGTAGAGTAAGTAATTAAACCACAATGAAAAGATGCTAGCAAATTGTATCAATTAACTCAATTAATATGTATTTCTACATCTCTTCTCTTTCACGAGTGTTCAATGTTAAAGTCCAACTTTCATTGCACTAAATAGCCTCAAGGAGACAACAATGACGGCTGAATATACCCTCCTTTTGAATATTAGTTTGTATTCTAGAATGTTAATGGACTTTCTAACCCTTGCAAAAACATAGATTACATTTGCACACTACAACAAATTTGACTTTTAGGGGCGGTTGTCGTCCTCCTCCAAAAGTCACTTTTGGGGGCGGTTTTGGATTTGGAGGCGGTATTTACAAAACTACTCCTAATAGCACCGACGCTAAAAGTTTTGACTTTTAGGGGCAGTTCTGGAAGAGATCAAAACCGCCCCCAAAAGTGACTTTTGAGGGTGGTTCTAAACCCCCCCAAAAGTGACTTTTGGGGACGGTTCTAAACGCGCCCCCTCCCAAAAAAAAGTGACTTTTAAGGGCAGTTCCAAATCCCCTACCATTATCTACTTTTGGATGAAATTGAACAATATTCTTATGGGAAGAAAATTGTCTTTAATTAAATTCATACTAAATCACTGGCATACCAGGTGTGAATGATTGTGTTCACAATAAGAAGTTAAATTAATGTAAAATTGTCTATTGCATTACAATATTGTAATAATAGAATCTATATTGTACAAAGAACTCTGAGATAAGACAATCATCTGTAACATTAGTGGAGGAACTAAAGTCTCCATACATGTAAGGCTCGATAAAACTATGCTACTCTTAAGGATTCAAACGTATGTGACTATGTTGGAGTTGAAGTTCTCTAATTTTACATCATAATTAGTGGCAACCTAGTCAACTGCTTCAAAATTGGCGAAAAAAAAATTCAGGAAAAATTGGTCAGTGCAAAAAAGTCTCATAAAATTCGTAGTTAAGCTCGAAAAGAAGAAATATGATTTTTTTTATAATTTCATATTCCAAATAAAAAACAAGTACAATTGTTTAAATTTCAAATCTATTAAAAACACGTCAAATTCATAAAATATTTGGCCTAAGTTTTTCTAATTAACTCTTTTTCTCCTTAAAATTACAATTAATATTTGAAATTTGCCAACATTTTGAAATTTAATTTGCGCAATCAAATTTCCTTCACATTCAACAAATTTCAATTGTTTTGGAAGAAATTCATCAAATGCAGTTACATAGGTGGCAACCATGAGACAAAGACTTTTAGCATTGCAATCAAAGTCACACAAAGCATCCAACCTGCAACAAAATCGTCATCCAATGACCATTTTCAACATAACATTTGTATTAACCAACCAAATATGTGCCTACCTCGTCCAAGAGTTAACTCAGTCCTTCCTCTCTTTCTTGAACAAGGTACAGTTTCCAGTGCTCAAAGTGTGCTCGCTTTGACTGTATGATAAATCAGACCCATGTCATTCACTGTTTCCAAAAAAGTTGCCCTTCTTACACCATCCTAAATATTTCTAAATATGTTCTTGTGTTATTGAATTCACCGCCACAGTGTGTAGGATCCACGGATCCACGGATCCTATACGTATCCGAGGTAGATCCACCATTGAAATGGATCCCCTACAGAAGGAATCGTATCCTAGTCCCATGCAACGAATCCTGTGAAAAAAAAATACTGAATTTTTCAAACAGAACCTGCAGCTTCAAGTGCTTCTATGACCCATTGACCCCCCCAAAAAAGTATTATTTAATCAAAAAATTAAAGAACCCTAAACACATAATGGCTAGCATAAACCCCATTCCTGCTCAATTTTTGGCCTCTCCTTACGTCAAGATATGCTCTTGAACTTTGATATATCAATATCAAGGTCTGCTTTCAATGTTTTTATTTGATATATCTTTATGGTCAAGGTTAGTTGTCAAGGGCTCATCTATCTTTATGTACTATGTTGTTTCTCACTTCACCTACACTGTTTTGTAGTCTTGCCATAGCGTTCAAGAAAACCACTTTATTCCCTGCTGATAGGAAAGTGGATGTAGCTCACAAAAACACTATTATGACCTGCTTCAAGTTCATGCTGAAATGGTTTTTAAAATTATCAATATCACAACTTATCAAATTATCATTTATGGTACATGAACTCTCCTTTTTGGCAATAACTTATAGTTCTACTCTTGTGTTTCCTAAATAATTTTGTTTCTTCATTCTATTTTTTGTAATTATTATAAAAATATTTTTATATTTGTTTGTACTTATCGTTTCCCCGTCATATTCGGATCATGAGTTTTAAAAAATCTAGCGAATCCCGATCTGAATCCGTATCCTGTTAACTTAGGTATGTTCTCTAGCTAACACTACAACAATAAGCTCGAAACATTTACTTTAGACATATGTAGTCCAACTATACAAACCTGTCAATAAAAGGGGAAAATACCAATCTTAGTCTGTAATACATGGCCAGCTATGATCATCTTTTTTTTTTCTTTTTTTTATAACAAAAACGGTTATGTTATATATTAGAACTCAGCACAGAAATCGTTGAAAATGAATTTGGTTACAACCAATCATAACAAATTCTACTTCCTCCAATTGGATAAACCTATCCAGATAATAGGATCGATCTACGGGGGAATATCAATACTAACAATCAGATTTACAAACAGTTCATTTTGACCTACAGCTCTGGATTTATTGGCTGCAAGATTCGCCATAGCATTGAGCTCCCTAAGAATATGAAAAAAAATTATCCTCCTAAACAATTTGGCATTGGACTTGATTCTATTAATCAACCTTGCTAATCTCTCATTCTTACACTGGCTTCCCCCATTCAATTCATGAATTATTAACCTCGAATCTCCAAAAACCATTACCTCTTCCGCTCCTTTCTTCTTCAATTGCTTGAGACCTTTCCAGAGCCCATATGCCTCAGCCATATTATTAGTATCATGCCCTATATTCCAATAGTATTCTATCTCAACTTTCCCATCTGGTTCAATAACAACCCCGCCACCTCCCGCTCTTCCAGGATTCCCTTTGGAGGCTCCATCAAAAAACAATTTAAAAATCTTCCTTTCTTTCAGCGAGTTCTCAAACTAAGACTTGTCCAATCTGACTTCCCATTTTTCCAACTGTTTTTTAGCCAAATTACTTTTAGCATAAATATTAAGACTTTCTAGCCAATTTTTTTCATTGTCATTCAAATTACCTTTGTTATTTGGAATGTTTAAAACACTTACTACCTCACCCAATAAGGCATTTACTTGAATAGCAATGCTCCACGCTAGTTGGGCCTTGTCCTGAAAGATTCTGTGGTTTCGTTCATTCCAAACGCACCAACATATAATTTTAGGAAGTTTCATCCAGCAAGCTCTCAGTCCTTTTTTCTGAATCAGCTCACCGTTATACAATTTATCCCAATTGAAAAAAACACATCTAAATTTTGTATGGCAAGTGAATCCCATCCTCCCAACGATTCAATACTACCCTCTAGACTGAGATGGCATAAGGACAGATTAAAAAGAGATGACTGATATTTTCACTAGCTTCAACACAAAGGGGATAACGGAAGGGACCAGCGAACCCACGTTTCTCCTTATTCTCTCCTATGAGCACTTTCTCATGCAGCAACGTCCAGATAAACATATCTATCTTTGGCAATGTTTTACAATCCCATAAATAATTCCAAATTGCAGGATTACCTGGCACATTAGGAACAGCAGTGAATTTTTTATATCTCTCAGTCGTCGAATAGCTGTCAGAACAGCTTCCCCATCCACGTTGGTCCTTTCTATGCTTGGCCACCGGAGCGAGACCTGACAAGTGGTTCAGCAGTAGATTTTTTTCATTACTAAGCTCTTCAGGCCACTCAATAATAACCCACCCATCCCATTGATAAGGAGTGCCGATTTCCCATTTAGAGATATCCCATATGGTATTAATTCCCATCGTAGCCTGCCAAATATTTAGTCTTGGAAGAATTGGCGGAGGTTTCCCAAGGATTACATGCTGCCAAATGTTGTTCAATTTTTCGTTGCCCGGGATCTAGTGCAGCTCTTCCTTGAACTTAGGGAGTGTTTTTTTGTAGAGGTCGTAGATAGGGGAGGTATTCTTGTTCTCTTGATCAATTTCAAGGCATCTAAGCCTCGGCCCTAAGAAATATTTGCACTTTATCACTTGACTACACCAGGATGGATTGGAGTCAGTCATATTCCAGAGCAACTTGGCTCCCATTGTGAGATTTTGTATTCTTAAGTCTCTAATTTGTAGTCCACCCTCCGACCTTGGCATCTTGATTTTTTTCCAATTGACCAATGCAAACTTTTTCACCCCCCCCATTATTCCCTCCTTGTCAAAGGAATGATCGCACCAGGCCTTCAATCATGGCAATAGTTTTGGTCAGGGCTAGCAGAAGGGAGCATTGGTAAAGAAGATAGTTGTTCAAAATAGCTTTTATTAACACCGCCTTCCCAGCCATATTTAGCCAGGCTATTCCCCATCCAAGGATTTTCTTTTTGATTTTATCCACAATAGGGTTCCAAGCCGAGCTCTTGGGCTTGGACTTGAAAATAGGGACCCCGAGGTATTTAAAGGAGTCCCAGCTTATCACTCCATCAATTTCAAGGACACGGGAAATTTCTGACATTCCCCTTGGATTGATATTCCAGCCATAGATCCAACTCTTCCTTAAGTTGATTTTGCTTCCCGAGTCATGGCAGTAACGGTCCATTTCTCTCTTGAATCTATGAGCTATAATCTGACTGGCTCCTCCAAGCAAGATAGTGTCATCGATAAACTATGCATTGTTGATATCTTTCGTACCTCTAGCCATCCTAATGCTTGAGAGATCCCGATCTTGCCTAGGTTGTTCTAGCTAAAGACTAACAACTGAAGCTTGGATTGCATAAAGTAGGGAAGAGAGTGGGCATCCTTTCCTTAGACCTCTCAAAGCTTGAAAGAAGGGGGCATCCCTTCCATTGATGAGTGGGGCGATCCAGGGTTTGCTGATATAAGCCTTGACCCATTTGATGAAGGCTGGGTCGAAACTAAATCTCAGCATTACTTGATAGAGAAAGGAATGGTTGACTCTATCGAAAGCATTTTCTAAGTCAATTTTCACCACCATTCCTTTATCCCCGTTCTTCAGACTAGAATGGATTTCCTTTTGAACTAAAATGATATTGTCCCAAATTTTCCTGCCTTTAACGATGCCTCCTTGATTCTCAGGAATAATATAAGGAAGGATATGTTTTAGTCTTCTGGCCATAATCTTAGTTATAATTTTATAACCAATGTTGCACAAGGATATAGGCCAGAACCTGTCAAAGGATTTGGCATCCTTCTCTTTGGGGATGAGAGCCAGAAAGGCAGAATTCGTGCTGCCTCCAATTTTGTCACACCTCTGTGATTTGTGAACCATTTTGAATAAGTCATTTTTTATGATTTCCCAACAAACTTTGATGAAGTTGACATTATACCTGTCGGGGCTAGGAGCTTTGTCATCCTCCATGTCATCAACGAGCTCTTTAATCTCCTCCAGTGAGATTTTATAGTTCAGTCTAGCATTATCAACATTTTTGACAGACTAAGGAACAAGATCCATGAGCTCAACGTCTACGTTGATGGGTTGAGTAGATAACAGATCGTCGAAGTGCCCAGAAGCATTGGATTTAATGTCTTAAAAATTATTAATTACCCTATCATGAGCATGGATCTCGAGCACTTGATTGAATTTTTTCCTAGCCTTGTCCTGCTTGTGGAAAAAATTGATGTTCTGTCACCGTCTTTGAGCCATTTGCACCTAGATTTTTGCCTCCACCATTTGGCTTCTTGCCTGCATGCATCGTGGAGGTCAATTTGCAGCTTTACCTCTTTTTGAATGTCATCATGATCAATATTTTTATTCTCCATATCGGCCTGGTGAATCTCCAATGCTAGCGTAGCTTGGGTTTTCTTATGATTTGGAGTGGGAATTAACTTTGCCTAGGACTTAAGAGCCTTCTTAAGTCGTCTAAGTTTCTCGTCCCATACAAAGAAGGGAGATCCGGTGACCGAGGAAGACCATGCATCAGCCACAATCCTTAAAAAATCATTGTGATTGGCCCATAATGGATTAAATCTAAAAGGAATAGGGCCTAGGTTCTTATCATTCCACATCTCAAGGAGAATAGGTTTGTGGTCCGATCCCCTGAACGATGAGATTTAGACGACGAATTCAGACCCAGGAGGAGGAAAGTGTCCTAGACCAGGAATCAATCAAGTCTAGCTGCAATATGCCTAGGGCCGAGCCGCTTGTTATTTCGGGTGTATTTTCCTTTAGGAGGTTTAACATCTGAGAGATCCCATGCCAATATGATCTCATCAACTATTTCTCTTATGGGGTCTCTGACCAGAGACCCCCCTCTTTTTTCATCTTGGCTTAGGGTGATGTTTAGATCTCCTTCAAGGATGACATTATCCTACAGATTACTCCTTTCATCATGAAGGAGATTCCAACAATTTTTTTTCAGCATAAAAGTTAGGAGCATAAATATTGAAAATTCTTACCAGTGTATTCGTTTCTTTTTGCCTCAGTAGGGTGAGGATCCAGCTTGAGCTATACTTGATGTCAACAGCCTCAAATTTCTTATCGTCTCAAAGAGTTCCAATGCCTCCAGAGGCACCCCTTGAGCTGATTGCAGCCCTTCCAATTTTTTTTCCAAGATTTTACACTTACTTGGAGAAATGCGTCTTCCTCCATCTTGGTCTCCTAAATCAGAAATATGTCTGGCTAGTTATCACATATATAGTAGCCAGTCTACCATATTCTGTTTTTCTGATGCAGTACATTTTTCAACTAGATCTCTTACATGTGAGATGTTGAGATAAGCAGTTTTGATGGATCATTATTATATTAGTGGGCTATTGTACTCTCCCATGTCAGGACTGAGTCTCAAGACACTCAGATTTGAGGACTAATGTAGCCATTTATGTCATTTCAGAGCAGTCAGTGATGCCCATTTTTATATCAATTCTTTCTCATTGGAAAGAAGGTGTCTCAAATGGATTTTATTGCATGATTATGACTCAGCATTTTATATTATGTTATGGTTATTATTGCTCTTATACTGATTTTTGTGAGATATATTAACTTGTGGTATCATGATTTGGCGGTCATAATTATATGAACTTGGTTGTATCTTGTACTATGTGTTGATGTCCCTACTTAGACTTGGAAGTTCTTAATCTATACTCGTGGGTTTTACTCTCCTTAGGGAGAATAGAGCTAGCCATGGGCCCACCATTGTTTTGGCTTGCTAGTGTTGGTTCCATCATTCACTGTCTTCACCCATCCATTACTTTCCATTTTAGTTTTCAACCCGATTGACTTCTTGACTTATGGCATGGAGGACCTTTTTCCCCGCTAGAACTTTTGTTGGACAAGCCTCCCCGTTTATATTGTGTCTCGGCTCTGAGTTGGTGACAGAACTTGCCTTTGGTGAGTTGGATTGTATGCCTAAATCATTCTGGTTGGTTGTCCCAATGTTTGGCATTGTGCAGAACTCCCCCTAGTCACTTGAGATGTTGTTGGCTAAAGCTGAAAGCTCATGTACTACTTATATTGGAAATATTGAATATGCGCCCTTGGAAAATGAAAATTATAAAACTGTGTTTCTTAACATATGTAAAAAGGGCAAGAGCAATAAATGCTAAAATACTTCTTGAAGAGTATAAGAAAAGGTCTAAAAAATCAATGGTTAAAAATATGATATATCCAAAAAATTGTTGACCTTATTAAAATCCCGGATGAAAGCTGCGATTAGCTGTGCTTTTAAGCACTAGTGAAGTCCCAAAAGTGTCATATAGGCAAAAAACGCCATGGAATAAAATGATGATCCTAATGAACTTGTATCAAGCTTGATGTAGACATGATGCCTAAGTTGAATAAGCACTCTCTAAACAACTCACCCATTTGTGAGGCACTGCCATTCCTTGTGTTGTTGTTTGTCTGACATTTGTTATAGTGAGTATTCCCTTTCCTTATCCAAAGTGTCATGATGTTGAGTAGGAAATCATCCTTTGCCTTAGCTTTGTCATTTTCACCTTTCACCCTTCACTAGCAAATTGGCTACAGCTATGGAGTGAGTATAGTCTTGAAAGTCTAAGTCTGAGTGACAATAAATAAAGCCTTATATATGTATTGGTTGATTTACCGCTAGTGAAATGAATGCTACTTGTTGTGATTGTTACTTGAATGATTTGTAGAGCATGTCTTAACCTTTTAACACTTGCAGCGGATGAATATAGTCTGATTTATTATTGGTGTCTAATTATTCACAAATGGTTATATTGTTTATTGGATATGATTGATGATCAAATAGAGACCTATGAGGGGTATGAGTATACACCTTAGATGGATTTGGACTCTCTGAGTCTAATGAGACAATTTATTTTCAGTTCCGGGCATTTACAGATGTGATCAGGCTCATTCTTCCTTTCTGATGCAGTTTTTCTTCACAGATTGATATTTTTGAGCAGGGAGATGTTTCAGTTGGATCTCCTAGGGAATTGTATGGGCATAGGGGGGTGCAGCCACTTGTTTGTACCATAGTACCCCCATCTCAGTTTGACAACATAGGCACCCTAGGAGGCTGTTTTGGCAGGATCACGTTTCTCGAGGCAGATTAAAAAATGATTAAATAGCTATTGAAGAAATCGATTCAGGCTACTGAGGCAAGGAAATGACATGGGATGAGTCATGATGATGAGAGTGATGTCCTCCACACCTTCTCCAGCAGTTGCAGCTCTTGATTGGGCCCACATCTATTTTTGGGGCATTTTTATATTACTTTCTGGAGCTCTTTTGGGAGGCTCACAATTTCCTCAAGGAGGCACAAAAGTTAAAGAATTAAATTATTATATTTTATTGTGCCACGGGGACACCCAAAAGGAGTTAGTCAAACACTCCTTGGACCCACCATGTGCTTTCATTTATTTCTTGTTGAGTGGGTTACCTTTTTTGGGTGGGTTAGTCCACTTTGATAAATTATGGTTATATTGATCCATGTATTGTATGTTGAGATCATCTCAACCATTGATTAGAACATTTCATCTTTTAATATTAACCACTCGTTTTGAAAGTGGTTAGGATTCAGTTATGATTGAGGTTCTCTCATTTCTATTTAAAGGAGAGAGCTTCTTGTTTGTAAGGGGTCTTTGGCTATCGAAAGATTTTTTGTGGAAACTTTTTTGGATCTGCTTTGCATCTGATGTGCTCAAATTGCAGCGGGACAGGAGATCATGGTCCTTTGTATAGAATTTATATTACGGAGAGAAATTCCTATAGCTTGGGGTACCACAACAGACAGCTTGACTCCAGAAATCAATCTTTCCCAATATGCAATAGAAATTAAATGTCTAACACTAAAGGATCAGACCTCGTACCTTATTCTAGACGGTTGAAGTAGATCCCTGTTGAGCTTTCCAATATTCAGCTTGAATTGATAGATTACTTCCTCAACAACAAGTAAACAATACAAGCATTCTATATATCATGGTGTTAGATCTATTCTAGCATTCTAAAGTGTGATTCACCTTGACTGTGATCTCCGTAACAATCAAGGTGAATCACACTTTGTATGGCCTTCCCCTGTCCCACTGCAGACTCCTTAAACCCCATGGACCATTTTTTATCCTTTGATGTTTCCTTGATCATCCCTAAAAACATGTGAAAAATGATACACACGACTTTTAAACCTATAAGCGCGTATATACGCGGGTTTGACCACTAAAACAGTGTACATCAGGATGTGTGCATAATCCAAATCCTTTTGGAGTTTTCCTTGACATGGATCCGACTCATTTGACTCCTGGCCTTCCCTATGCCTTGAGATCGCTCGGATTCGACCTTTCATTACCCCTTTGGAAGCTATATAAGGAACCCCTTGGTACATTAAGGAAAGAAGAGAGAATTGAGAGCAAAGAAACTATAGTCCATTGTTGCCGGAACTTATGCTTGAGTCTGCATCCCTTTGTCCCTTGGAGCACTAGTGTGTTCTTCCCAAGCTTGCCTTTTGCTTGTGAGCTTGCTATCGAGAGATGGAGGATTGAGGTGGTGGAGGCCCAAGTGGGGGATTCAGTTTCTCCGGTCCGCAGACATGCCGTCAGAGGTTGTATCTTGTAATCTCTGATTTATATTAATAGAAATATCTTTTCCTGTCCAATAATGTGTGTTTGAATGAGTATTTTATCCATGGGATTATGTCAAATACTTATACATTATTGATTATATATGCTAGAATAGATCTAACAACATGATATATAGAATGCTTGTATTGTTTACTTCTTGTTGAGAAAGTAATCTATCAATTCAAGCTGAAGATTGGAAAGCTCAACGGGGATCTACTTCAACCATCCGGAATAAGGTACGAGGTCTGATCCTTTAGTGTTAGACATTTAATTTCTATTGCATATTGGGAAAGATTGATTTTTGGAGTCAAGTTGTCTGTTGTGGTACCCCAAGCCATAGGAATTTCTCTCTGTAACAAATGGTGATTAGCTAGTCTTCAACTTCCTATCATTGTGGAAATTCTCGTGAGATCTATATTTTTCATGGCTATCATTGTTTTGTCTATAGGAGGGCATTTTGGCTGGAGCGTTTTTGTATGGGGACCTCAACTCGCTCGGTTCTCTTCGTCTTGGATCAGGGGTTTTCATTAGTTTCATTGTGATCTATGATTACTTCATTTTACTGTCTTCTAGCATTCAGTTTCTTTATGTTGTATTAGCAAATCTGATATGGTTGGCGTTTGCTCATGCAAGGTAGGGGGCACATTGGTGGCTTGGAGCTTGCATATGCCATAGAAATCATGGAGATCTTCCAGGATTGATCGGGATAGCAAAGATCGTCACTGTTACAGAATTCTACAAGCTTTTCCAGGTAAGATCCAATACGTAAGTCTCTTCTTTTTCAGATCTTATTCCATTGTACCTTGCTTTTCTTCAACTTTTTCTGAAAACTCCTAAAGCACTAAAAACCCTAAAAAAATATAAACTTGGGAATAGTCTAATATTTTGCCAAACCATTTATGGGTTTCATAGATCGGGCCTCCCCTTCATCAAATCAACTGAAACGTTGGTCAAATTCCTCACTGTTTGACCTAGATCTGATTTTTAAGCAGAAAACTGCATAACCCCCCACTGAAAAATTGACCTGCTAGGGTTTTGAGTTTTTTCTGAATTCTGACTTCATAAACAAATAGATCAGGTCCCACATAGTCCAAATCAACCCCAATGTTGTCCAAAGACTGGCTAGTTTGACCTAGATCTAAAAAATTGACTGAAACTACCCTAGCGCCCTCCCTAAAAATTAGACTTTTTCGGAAGTGAGTTTTTATGAAATCTGATAAGATAGACAGATAGATCAAGTCCCAAGCACTCCATAACACCCCCAATGTTGAGCTAGTTCTTTTCGGTTTTCCCTAGATCTGAAAATTTGTTTTTCAACCTCCTAGCCCCCCTTCATCAGATTTTGAGTTTTCTAGATCTGATTTTTCTGCTGATTTTATGATTTGGGCTTGTAGATCAGGTCACCCGGACCTCTTTTCTCCTTCAACGCTAACCCATTAGCCTCCCAATGACCCTAGAGATGCATATTTGTCCTTCTAAGCCCTAGTACTAGCCTTCCATAGAGCTAGTTTTCCTGTACCTTAGCTTTTCCGGATCGATTACTTGTTGGGTTCATAGATCAAGGTGTATCCCAGGTGGGTTCTCTGAAACGTTGGTTTACTGCTAACTCCATTTCCCAATGCACATAAAGCACTGATCTCTTAGCTAGCGCTGCCCTTCAGCTCTTATCCTTTTCCCTTTACCAACATTCACTGATAGCTCAAATACCTTTCATTGAGTCTGACTTCTAGGTACTAGATAGTCCCAACTATGTCCTTGTTTACCCTGTCATAGTTACGTTTCCCAAGACAGTGGTCATCTTCACCAATTGCTAGTACCTAAACCCTAGAGCTATGGTTTCCATTTACCTTGCACCTTTAGTACCCTGAAGCCCCATCTAATCTTCTTATGGTGTTTAGGTCCGATCTCTCCTGTCGGGAGTAGATCTAGGTCTTCCCCATTGTTGTCTTGGATTAGGATAACATAAAGTGAAGGCTGCCTTGATTGGCATGACAACCATCCATTTGGGAGTCTAGGCAGTCGTGGTTCTGTTAAAATTCCATATGCTAAGCTAGATCATCAGTATTTCATTTCAATTTCATAACAAGACCATATGAACAAGATCACTGAAAGAAACAGTATCACAAGAACAACACTTATTTATCCTGGGAAAACCCTAAAGGGAAAAACCCAGCAAAAGCTTCCTCAATATAGATGCCCCAAAAGATAAAAGGTAAAACCAAAAGGCTGATCAAAGACTGGTCCTCCTCCTTCTCCAGCTACTTCTCTCTCCTTCACTAATGCGCTACACAAGTGAATGTGTGTGTTTTAAATGAGGAGCACCACACCTCTATATATATTCATCCATTCACTTTAATTATCAATTCTGACATGTAGGCTCGAGTTAATCATATAGGCTCGAGTTACACATGTAGGCTCAAGTAACCACACTGGGGTGCTAATGACCCACCTTTACAATTAGAGGGGACTACCTCATGACTCTTATTAGTTCTTTCGATTAGAAGCATCAGAGCATGAAGAAATACAATTGGTTCTCCCAGTAGGACCATCGAGGACCACAAAAGATACATATAGAATATTCTTTGAAGTTACAATATTTCAACACTCCCCCTTAACGAGAAGGGTATTCTACAACAACATCAACAACAGCAATAATAGGAGAGAAATAGAGGACATCATCAACATCATCAGGGTAACACATCTATAAATCATTGGAAGCTTTTTCAACATCATATAGTCTTCATCTTCAATCTTCAATCTTCTGCAACAACAACACTTTGACTCTTCGATCTGCAACAACAACACTTTGACTCTTTCGATCAACAACAACATCTTCAGCACTTTGACCTTTCAATCAGCAGCAACATCTTTAGCACTTTGACCTTTCAATCAGCAACAACATCTTCAACACTTTGACCTTTTGATCAGCAACATCTTAAGCACTTTAACCTTTCAATCAGCAACAACATCTTCAGCACTTTAACCTTTCGATCAGCAACAACATCTTCAGCACTTTGACCTTTCGATCAGCAATATCATCACCATCATACTTCAAAGTTTTGAACAGCATCATCATCATCATACTTGAACTTTCAAATAGCATCATCATCATTACACTCTGATCTTTCGATCAGTAGCATCATCATCATCATACTTCAAACTTTTGAACAACATCATCATCATCATACTTGAACTTTCAAACAACATCATCATCATCGCATTCTGATCTTTCGATCAGTACGTCATCATCATCACACTCTAATCTTTCGATTGGTACCTCATCATCATCACACTCTTATCTTTCGATCAGTACGTCATCATCATCAGCAACAACCTGCAATCCACATTTCAAAGACAAAAAGTCTTTGGTTCACTTTTGGACATAAAGTCCAGGGATGATGCAATCCCACCACATTCTCGACAAGCGAAGTCACCGGATTGATTACGGGATAATCAGTCCCTATCACTTTACGACTAAGTCCAAGGATGATGCAATCCTACCACATTCATGAGGACCGAAATCTCCGGATACATTTTGAACCGAAGTTCAAGGATGATGCAATCCCACCACATTCACGGGGGCCAAGACCTCTGGATACATTTTGAACCGAGATTCAGGGATGATGCAATCCCACCACTTTCATGGGGGCCGAGACCTCTAGATACATTTTGAACCGAGGTTCAGGGATGATGCAATCCTACCACTTTCACAGGGGCCGAGACCTTTGGATACATTTTGAACCGAGGTTCAGGGATGATGTAATCCCACCACATTCACGGGGGCCGAGACCTCCGGATACATTTTGAATCGAGGTTCAGGGATGATGCAATCCCACTACATTCTCGAGGACCGAAGTCACTGGATCTATTCTGGACAGATGTCCCAAGATGATACAATCCCTCTTCATTCTCAAGGACCTAAGTCACCAGATCTATTCTGGACAGATGTCCCAGGATGATACACTCCCTCTTCATTCTCGAGGACCCAGGTCACTGGATCACTTTCAGACAAATGTCTTGGGATGATACAATCCCTCTTCATTCTTGAGGACCGAAGTCACCGGATCACTTTATGGCAAGTGCCCAGGGATGATACAATCCCACTGCAACATCACTACTCCCCCTTTCGAGGAAGGTCCTTCCGAACCACACCAAGCTTGTCTCGAAAGTGTTCGAACTTTACTTGAGACAAAACCTTCGTCAGCACATCAGCAAATTGTTCATCAGTACTCACGTACTGGAGCTTTATGGCTCCCTTATTCATCATATCTTGAATGTAAAAGTACCGGATTTCTATGTGCTTTGATCTATCATGGAACACTGGGTTCTTTGTCATCTTTATACAACTTTGGTTATCACATAGAATCACGGTAGTATCCAACTCCAGGTTAAATAACCCTGACATCAGCTTTCAAAGCCATATGGCTTCACAACTAGCAGAGCAAGCTGCTATATATTCTGCTTCGGCTGTGCTAAGAGCAACACTGGACTATTTCTTGCTAAACCATGAAATCATAGCAGATCCCAAACTATAACATCCACCTGATGTGCTTTTCCTGTCTGAGATACTTCCAGCCCAATCTGCATCTGTATAGCCATACAATCTGTACCCATGGCTACCATCATAGTATAGACCAAAGTCTATAGTCCCTTTCAGATATCTCATCACATGTTTTGCAGCTACCAGGTGAACCCATCTAGGTTGAACTAGATATTGACTCAGGGTGTTCACATCAAAAAAAACGTCAGGTCTGGTGTTTGTTAAGTACATCAATGACCCAATGATCTGTCTGTATTAAGTCACATCCACTAACTCTAATGAGTCATCAGCTAACAACTTCAGGTTGGAATCCATGGGTGTGACCATGGCTTTGCATTCCAACATATTGAATATTTTCAATATCTCTACAGCATACTTTCCGTTGTTGAGAAAGATTCCTTCTGAACTCTGCCATACTTCCAGACCTAGGAAATAATGCATTAACCCAAGGTTCTTCATCTCAAATTCTTTTGCGAGTTTCTTCTTGCTTTCCATAATTTGTTTCTCATTCCCTGTCAAGAATAAGTCGTCCACATATAATAGTAGTATGACAGGTTCATCTTCTACAACCTTGAGTTAAAGGTTAGGATCATCTTTACTCTTAGTAAAGCCCAGACTTGTCAGGAAACTATCTATCCTTCCATACCAAGCTCGAGGAGCTTGCTTCAAACCATACAAGGCCTTCTTCAACTTGCATACATGAGTTCGTCTGTCTTCAACTTCAAAACCTTGTGGCTGCTCTATGTATACTTCTTCTTCAATCACACCATTCAGGAAGGTTGTCTTCACATCCATCTGGTGTAAGTCCCACTTCATCATGGATGTGAGTGCCATGATAGCTCTAGTTGAAGTATACCATGCCATAGGTGCAAAGGTTTCTTCATATCAATTCCTTCTTTCTGGGAGAACCCTCTAGCCACAAATCTTGCTTTATACTTCTTGATACTTCCGTCAGCTGCATGTTTTATCTTGTAGATCCATTTTGAGGATACTACACTCTTTCCGTCTGGTTTGGGAACTATATCCCATACATCATTCTTTATTATTGACTGGTATTCTTCAGTCATTGCTTCTACCCATTATTTCTTCTGTACCACTTCTTCGTAGTTTGTAGGTTCTTGATCTACAAGATCACACATCAAGGCTATCATAACTATCTCATCTTCATCAAGTTTGACTCCAGTAGCTTCTAGTTGTTCTTTGATATGAGAAACCCTTGTGAAGGAGTCTTGGATGGATTCTCCATGACTCATCTTGGTACTCTTTAGTTGAGCTCTTAGATTCATCTTTCTATTGATGTTTCTTCCCTCAAACATTCTGGATAGAGCTTCATACATTTCCTTTGGAGTCTTCTTGGATCACACTTGAGGGATCAAGTGGTCCTTGATGGAGTCAGCAATAATCCTTTGTGCCCTAATCATATCCTTTCTGTGCTTCTCCTTGGCTTCAGCTTCTTCAAGTTCTGAAACTTCTTCTTTGACGTGCTTACCAAGATCATTCTCTTGGAGAATGAGACCAAACCTGTATTTCCATGCTTGAAAATTCTCTATGCCTTCTAGCTTGTCCTCAAGCTTAGTGCTTGGGGCCATCTTGTCAGAAAATCACAAAAAATTGAAATTTTGCGGAATGAGAAACTGAACTTACCAGGAGATGCACTTGAATGAGGTGAGTTGACTGGTGTGCTTGGATTCTGGAGATTTCAATTCTTCACCTTCCAAATCAGACTTGCAAGATTCAACTTCTGCAACTTTCTGGTTCAGCAGTTTTTTGTTGTAGCTGTCAAACTAGGGTTTGAATTTTCCAGAGACTCACACACCCAAAAACCTTGATTCCAGGCTCAAAAGATGTGCTCTGGGAGGGTGCAACTTTCTATGCAAACAGTTTTCCAAAACTTGAAAATTTTCTCGAAACCCTAATTTCTTCCAGGGAGAGAGAGGGGGCTAGTTCTCCTTGTGAAGGATGTCTTATTCAGGCTAGCTCTGATGCCATGTTAAAATTCCATATGCTAAGCTAGATCATCAGTATTTCATTTCAATTTCATAATAAAAGCATATGAACAAGATCACTGAAAGAAACAGCATCACAAGAACAACACTGATTTATCCTGGGAAAACCCTAAAGGGAAAAACCCAGCAAAAGCTTCCTCAATATAGATGCCCCAAAAGATAAAAGGCAAAACCAAAAGTTTGATCAAAGACTGATCCTCCTCCTTCTCCAGCTACTTCTCTCTCCTTCACTAATGCGCTACACAAGTGAGTGTGTGTGTTTTAAATGAGGAGCGCCACAACTCTATTTATATTCATCTGTTCACTTTAATTATCAATTCCGACATGTAGGCTCGAGTTAATCATGTAGGCTCGAGTTACACATGTAGGCTCAAGTAACCACACTGGGGTGCTAATGACCCACCTTTACAATTAGAGGGGACTACCTCATGCCTCTTATTAGTTCTTCCAATTAGAAGCATTGGAGCATAAAGAAACACAATTGGTTCTCCCGGTAGGACCATCAGGGACCACAAAAGATACATATAGAATATTCTTTGAAGTTACAATATTTCAACAGGTTTCACCCCTTAGTTGCTTGCCCCTCTACCATCCATCCTGGATCCACCTCACACAGGCAACTACAAGGCGGGTGATAACATGGCTGATATAAAGAAGTTAAATCTTTCATATCTTCTTCCTTGATTTTGATACCAAGACCTCTGCAGTTCCAGGAGAGGATCTTCATTACTTACTTTTGGAGGCCGGAGGCATCCCTTTCTAGGCATGCCCATGCTGGCGAGTGTTTCTTGTGCTTTTCAGCAAGTTTTCTAGGGTTAACTGGGAGCCTTGCAACTTATCATTATAGGTGGCTTGCTCCCTTACTTCTTTTTTTGATTTCCTTCCTTTGGTTTTTTTCTTTCTTGGGGTAGTCAATTCAATTTCTCCTTCTTCCTCTTCTTCTTCTTCTGAATCGGTATCCTCCTCTAACTTTTCCATGCTTTCTCCTTCTTTTATCACCATTGATCCTGCATCTTGGTCTTTCTCGGGTTGATATGAAAGGATTGCTTATGAATCCTTGCTCTCTCCATTGCTAGATTTCTCTTCTGCGTCATTGGATTCACCCCTTATCTCATTAGGCTCATTAGAATTTAGCGTTTCTTGAGTTCCTTCCAAGGAGATTACTCTTGGTTCTTTATTCCCCTCTCCCTTCTTTTGTACCTCTCCGTCTTTGTTTTTAGTCTTAGTTCTTTTCACCATATGCCATCCTTCCTCCTTGTCTTGCTGGATCTCGAGATTTCTAGGGCAGTTACGGATGAAGTGCCCGTATTCATGGCATCCTCTGCATTTGAAAGGTATTTGTTCATAGTCAAGTTTTTGGAAATGGAACCAATTCCCCACAGTTAATTTTATGTCTTCTAGTAAGCCATCTTTGAGATTAACCTCCACACAGATGCTGACACAAGCATATTGGTTCTTTGGGCTTGCCATGTCAATGTATTTCCCCGGGACATTCCCTATAGCATGGAGAGATTTAGGGTTCCAGCAGTGCATAGGAAGGTTAGGGAGTCTGACCCAAACTGGTACTACTTTCGAGGTGTTAGCCTTGGGGTCAAAGTCCAGAGTCCACCCGTTCAAGTAGAGACCTTGTGATCCCATGAAGTAGGGCCCATTCCTGAAAATTAGATCTTTGTCTTCCTTGGATTCGAAATCGAACAAAAAGTAACCCCGTCCGACTGAGCATGAGGCTACATTTTTAGAGATTAGGGGTCTCCAGTTCCTTTGAACCCAACTATCAGTAGTTTTTGGCGAGGGCTAGAGCCCAGTGAATTGCCCTATCAGAGCTCGGTCTTCCAGGAAAAGAGCAACCCGAATAGTTTCTTCCAGAGGTAGGGCAACTTCCGGCACATCTTCAATTCTTTTGACAAATTTCGGCGGGGCTCCTTTACCAGATCTCTTGTTTTGAGAAGCTATTAACTTGTCAAAGGCATCTGAGCACAAATCAGGTAGCGGATCTCCGCCCACCTCAGCCGCCATCGCTTTGCCCCACCAGTAAAGTCAACCGGTCTGGGGAACCTCGATCAGCTCTCACTCGGCTGCATGCAGACCTGTGGGAACCACAGGCTGCGAAGACCTCACAGCCAACCGGTGTGAGCATAGGGCAGAGTTCCAATACCCTACGTCCTCGATTGCAGTGATCAGCACCAACCTCGATCCAATCGCCGCGTCAATGTAGCGATCACGATTTTATGCAAAGTTGTGTATATCTCTCTTAATCATTTATTGGAAGAAAATAAATATGTTCTCTTTTTAGTTTTTAGTTGGTCTTTATTACCTGGAACTACTTATTGGGGCCATGGCTATCAAGTAACTTCACTCATACCAATTACTGACAACTGAAGAAAGATATAAATCGTCCACTCAAACTTTTTGGAGATCAAAGGTAACTATGAACCTAAGGTTGGAGGCATCATGGTTTACTCCTTTTCTGTGAAGGGCTTGTCTTATTTGCGAATATATTCAACAATTATGCAAATCAAACTTGGAGTTGAAGATACTTGTCAAATTATAGTAGCAACATCATATGTGAAAAAGATTTATATTCTCTTTGTTCATGGCAAGTAAGTCTCTATTTGACATCGTATAGGAACAAGTAGATCTGACAATATAAATACGTTAAAATTAGTTTATTTACGATCAAGGACTAGAAATAAAGTTATTATCTTATTTTAAAGGAATGGACACTTACATGGCAATGCCGGAACGTAGAGATGCTTATATAATATATGAAACATGTAGGTAGAAACGTGAATCTAAGTTACATGTATTTATGCAACATCATATATGAACACTAGTAGGTACGCACCGAAACATAGATGACAAATTGGCAAGGACGTAGATATGCGAGTAGAGTATGTTAAAACGTAATTATGGTGAGTAGTTATTCTGCCCAACCAATGTCTATGCTATCACTGATAGGCCATGGTCCCATTGCTTGCTAATCGTTTGTTGCTTGCTCGTTTATATATTGCGTATGCTAACTAGACCTAGGGATGGATGTTAACTGGTAGGACCATGTTGACAACAACGAGATATATTCTTTACCCATTTTGACTAGATTATATTCCCCATGTTTTCGACAGTCGTTCTCAAGTCAACTTGCTCTCAGTCACATCCAGTTTTTTTTTTTTTTTTTCAGGAGGAAAAAAGCATGTCCTTGTTATTCATTAAACCTTATGCTGCAGTTCACCTTATGTCCATATTTTAACAGTTCTCATCCAGCTATTTCCAATAACAACAAGTGGAGGAGCCAAAATAAGCTCAGAGCGAAAATCCACTAGCGACCCTCAGTTCCTGAATCACTAAGTAAGGTGATTGCCCCACTATTATAAAAAAACCCATATATTATTAATTGGTCTACCCGCTGCCATATTCAAATATGCGTGCCCGAAGATAGAGATTGAGTTTACCAAAAAAAAATCAGAAGATATGTGTGAAGTGCCCGACAAACTGAAATTTTGCGTAAGTGGCATTAATTTGAACATGTTTTAGATCAAACTTAGAAAAATCATTTCATTCAAAAACATTAAAAGAGCAAGAGATACAACATATTATATTTAAGTTCAATAAGGAGGGTGTTGGAATTTTATTTCATCTTTGCCTTTTGGACTTAATTTATTAAATTTTTATAATGTTTTGAATTTTTATCTTGTCTATCATATAAAGTTTTGGTTAAAAAATGACCTTTTAATAATGAAATTTTATTTTAAAAAATGCTCTTTAATAATAATGTTTTATTAAAGAATTTAATTTTCATTTAAAAAATATATTTTATTGAGTTTAATTTATAATTAAAAGATAACAATAGACTCAATAATAATGTTTTTATTAGGAGCGGTAGGAGGGGAATGGATTCTTCTTAACCTTGATGAAATCCTTGAACTAAGCTATTCTTGGGGAATAGGAGAAGACACCAACAACATAACGGAAGCATTAGCACTTTGGCAAGGACTCTATCAAGCTAAGGCCAGGAATATTACTGAAATCAATGTTTTTGGAGACTCCTGAATTGTGATCTAAGCTCTCATTACCAATAGACACCCCAATGATATGAGACTCGATCAAATCCACAAGAAAATAAAGTTCCTCATGAAATCCTTTCACAACATTAAAATCTTCCACATCCTCCGTGAGCTTAACGGAGAAGCTAACAAGGAAGCCAATGAAGCAGTCCCTTTGGACAAAGGGAACATTAAATTTGAATGGTAATAATCAACCCTTTACCCTACCATAAGACCTCCAGCTCATTGGCTAAAGACCGTGATCGTCCCAATGGATTATGTTGGGGCACGTAGACAAGACAGGTGGGAAGAAGATATCATGCGAGAGGGCCCAATGTCAACACCACAACATAAGGGTACTACACCCGTATTCCATAATCACTTCATCTTTATTTCAAATCTACAAAGATCTCTTATCTGCAGGATGTCGCATGTGGGAAGTTCTCTCAAGCTCTTGGATGGGATTTTGACTAAGATCATGAGGAAGAAAAAGGTGTTCACTTGTTGGGGTCTCCATTACCACAAACAAGCCGAGAGGATGGAGTTCATTGTCACTCGATTGGAGTTCTTGTTGTTCATCCCTAAGGCTTCCCTATGTTTTATAACCGCGAGCAAAGAGGGGCATCCAGTAAACTATTTGGGCTTCCTTTTGTCACGACTAGGAGATATGGAGCCTGGCCCAGAACCAAATAGCCAAACCTGGGTCAACAAACTGGAAAAAGAACTGAAGGCGCTACGTAGACAGTTAAGGGAGCGGAACTGAGTGTTGGCACGGTTGGATGAGGAAGGGCAACGACGCTTTGAAATGGTTGATGAAGAATTAATTCACTTTCAAGATGTTTTGGTAGACACCCTACATCAGGCTCTACAACCTCAAACAGTCAGTCTCTCAAAGCTGGAAAATCACATCCTTAAGCTCGAAAAGCATGTCGATCATCTCACCCTCGACAACCAGATGGGAAAAGAAGCAAATCACTCCCTTAAAGCACACCTTCAAGGAGACGCAATCTGTCAATAAGGCCACAATAATAATGTGTTATGTCGGTAAGGCCACAATAATAATTTCGTTGTAAAACCAATCTCAACGGATGGGTTCCTCATACACCAACATTTTGAGAGAAAAATTTCTTGCCCAAGTTGACATAGAAAATCATAAGATCTATTCTGCCTCCTTTATTTACACTATTAAGGCCTACCTCTGCTTTTGGTACCAATCTCTCTGTTCTGGTTTGATATCTCAGATAAGCCATGTTATTGACTCAGAATCCTCCACTTATGAGGAGGCATCCAAATAACAAGTTTGGAAAGATGTTATGAACTACAGTTAATAATGACATGTGGAAATTGGTTCTTGGCTAACCTTAGATTTGGAATTGGCAATAGGTTGATTCCACGAGTTCAAAATCCTACTAAGCTAAGAGCGACAACAACATACATGAGGAATCCATTATATATATGAAAATATTTGTGTGGTTTTCTTAGGTTTTGGTTTGTCCATTATATCTCACATTTTGTGTCCCCTCTTAGACCATGGTTTAAGGATGAAATATAGGGTACCTATTAGGCCATAAAATTTATCACTGGGCTTTATAGGAAACGTGTGAGGCTCCAAATCATCACACATGTACTTCATAAGAGATTGTTTCCTACAAGTGTAATTTGGTGGAAATTTCAAGGTTGATAAAACTAAGCATGATCCTTGGGGATCATTCCATAGGTAGAGGTTGGAATTGAAGGTATTGAGCCATAAAATTTACCACTAATAATCATGGACAATGCATGGGATATTTAACCACCATGCAAACCTAGCAAATCATATGTGGCCCCGTTCCCAATCCACCCTATCTGCATGGGAATGTTTTTCAATTCGTCAACGAATTTTTGTCCTCAAAATGTGGAGATATTGGGGTTTCCTCTACAGCCAATGACACTTCTACATCTCGTGACCTGAGATTTACCATAGCGCAAAACAAAGATATTCGATAAAGTCTATCAAATTCTGTTGCCTGGCTTGACAGTAGGTAAAATGCAAAATAATACTCAAATAGGTCAGTTAAAGGGAATTTCACATAAAAAACGAAACTGCTTTAAACTTTAATAGAAATTTGTCAAACCTCAAAAGAATCGTTGAAAATTAAACCAATTATTCTCAATCTTTAACGAAAAATCGACCAATGCCATAAAACTTGAGCAGCTAACTGATTTTTTCCTTGAGAGATGTCCGCTTATAAGGCCAAAGATGTAAAAACATTTGATCCACTTCTTCAAAGTAACAATATGGGCATTATTAAAAGGTATGATAGTCAAGCTAGACCTTGCCAATGCTTTTGACAGAGTTCGTTTAAATTTTTTGTTTGCTGTTATGCAAAGAATGGGATTCCATCCCCAGTTAGTCAACTGGATCAAAGCCTGCATCTCGGGGCCCTGGATCGCCCCCTTGGTGAATGGGAGACCGGCCAACTTCTTCCAAGCATCTAGGGGCCCAAGGAAAGGCTGCCCATTATCCCCCCTGCTCTATGTAATTCAAGCCTCGGTCCTCAGCTTCCAGCTTGATAAGAGAACCCAATAACATTCTCTAATGGGGCTCTCAATCTCCCCTAGAGTGAAGAGAATGAACCATGCCCAGTTCGTTGATGATACCCTTCTCATGGGCCAGGAAAATCTCCCCACGGCCAGATCCTTCAAGAATGAGTTGGATGTTTACACAGAGGCCTCTGGCAGTGAAATCAGTTTGAGGAAAAACAAAATCTATAGCTGGAACTGCCCCCCTATCGAAATGACAGAGATTTCTAGGACGCTGAATATGGATGGAACCTCCAGGTGGGATTCCATAAAATACCTCGGAATACCTCTTGTGAAAGCCGCCCCTAGAAAGAGTCTTTGGATGCCCCTGTTGGAAAAACTCAAGAGCAAAATAATGTCGTGGGGGGCCTCTTGGCTGAACAAAGCTGGTAAAATTGTTCTCATAAACTATGTTCTAGCATCCCTTCCAGTTTACCAAGCCTCGCTCATATTAGCCCCAAAAGGAATAGTGCTAGAAGTTGACAAGCTTTTGAAAAAATTCCTTTGGGAAGGGGGAAGGAATGAAGGAAGGAAAATGCATTTAGTAAGCTGGAATAAAATCAAAGCCCCAAAATGGGAAGGAGGGCTGCAAATCAGAGATGTGGCCACTCAGAATTTAGCCATGGGAGGAAAGATTCTTTGGAAAATGATCAGGGGAAAAACCACTTGGAGCTCCAAAGCGTTAAGAACAAAGTACTTCACAGGTCACAAAGAAAGGTGCCTGGACCACCCCCCAAGGACTAGGAAAGGCTCCCCAATTCTTTCACTCTGTCTTAAGTCCCTGAACATGATCTCTTCCAACCTTACTTGGATTCCGGGAAATGGTGCCAAAATAAAGTTTTGGGAAGACTCCATTCTAGGACAGCCTCCTCTAAATTTCTTGGAAGGATTGGAGAACATTAAAAACTGGCTCCACTCAAACAGCAAGTTCTCCCTTTGGGATCTTTCTAGGTGGGGCCCGGATGACTCTTGGATCAAGTGGGACCTGGGGTCTGTCCCGCAACCTCTTGATTTTGAAGCTCGCTCTCTTCTAGATGCTCTCCAAGGCCTCTCCCCCATGTCTTCTAAGCTGAAGGATAAAAGAGAATGGGGCTCCTCCTCTGGTCGGTACTCTGCTGCTGCTGGTTATGCAACCCTTAAAGCAATTACTTGGGCTACTCCAGATCCCATGATATGGAGGAACCTGTGGCTTCACCCCTCTCTTCCCAAAATCGATCTGTTTTTTTGGTCTCTTCTGCATAATAGTATTTTAACCTGGGATAATCTCCTAAAAAGAGGTTGGGAGGGGCCCTCTAGATGCCCTCTTTGTGCCAGCCATGAAGAAAACTCGCTCCATCATTTTTTACAGTGCCCTTTTGCCATTGATCTCTGGAACATTCTTCTCGCTCAGCTGAACCTGACTCTCCCCCCTTCCATATTCTCCCTGTTTGCTTTTTGGTCCGATTTAGCTCCCTTTCCCCTCTCTAGATTGAAGCTGATTAAAATGTGTTGGATGTGGGTTCCTAAAATCTTATGCTGGAAAGTGTGGCTGGAACATAATAACAGAATTTTTCGGGAAAAAGCAGGTACTCCGGCCCAAGTTGCAACCAAAGTGAAGGCCTTGATTGGGGAGCTGGTTACTTCAAATCCAAAAATATCTAATGAATCCACCCCAAACCATAAGGAGCACAGTTGGTTCCATGAGCTAGACCCCTCAATTCTCACCAGAATTAAGCTCTCTACGAAGCATCGAGATCCGTGGGAAATCAGGTTAGAAGAGCAAGAGTTTAGTAAATGGAGATCCTCTCTGAATGAGCACATCCTGCGGGTGGATGGGGCCTCGAAAGGAAATCCAGGGCCTGCGGGAAGTGGAGGAGTTCTGATAGACAATACCGGGAATATTATTCTCAACTTCTCCTGGGGTCTGGGCAATAAAACTAACAATGCTGCTGAAATCCTCGCTATCTGGCAGGGTCTTAATCAGGCTAGAACGCTTTCCATTAAGAAGCTCACTATAATAGGTGATTCCTGAATTACCATTCAAGCTCTCATCCTGAAGAAGGCCCCAAATAATATGGAGCTGGCCCACTTCTACAGGAAAGTCACATTACAGAGGAAAGCTTTCGAAGAGTTGAAATTCTTCCAAGTCCTTCGGCACCTCAACCAAATCGTAGATCATGAAGCAAATTTAGGAGTCCAGTTGAGCAAAAAAGACCTCAGTCTAAATGGAACCATCAATCACGTGCCCATACCTTAGTACAAGCGGTGTTGTCCTTTTCAGAATTGACCAAGAAATCCAAATGAGAAACTCGTTTTCAATTAGCATAGAGTTCCCACCGCTGGCGAGTACCTTGAGGATTTTGAGGAGCACAAAGTGCAAGAGTAAGACAAATATTGATCAGAAATTGTATCATGACCACGGTTCTCCTTGTACTGGGTCTGATACCAATGGAAATGGCCTCCAATCGGTGCCTCCAGGGAGACCCATCTCCAACAGGGTAAATCTACTTTCCAGCAAAGGAAATCTCAGGTAATCGATGAGAATCCTTCCAAAAATCAGATGAAGACAAAAGCTCGTGACTATATTAGACAGCATTCTCCAAATGCCTCCATCAATCATCTCTGTATTTTGCTGAAGGATACGCTGAGCTTCTCTCAGACCGCGCGCAAAGGAATTGGAAGGGAGCAGATCGGGTCTAGCTATGGCATCCAGTTCGTCCTCCACTCTAGAAGCTCGCCTCTTCCAGGAAGATCTAAACGAGCTCAAGTCCGCAGTCAACAAGGTGGAGAGCAAACAAGCCAGAATGCAAACTCTCGGAACCAGTAGATGGGAGAGCATGAATCTGGAGCTCAAAGAACTGAGGGACGAAATCTTTGAAGACAAGTTGACAAGCATGAAGGATTTGGAAAATGCTGCAGGAGGAATTGGAACCCAGCTGGTAGAGCTGGAAAAAAAGGTAGCAAAAATGCTCAAGGAAAATGGAAAGGCTCCAAAACCAGAACTCTGAATTCCTTCATCTCTGATCAGTTTATTTTCTGCTTTTCAAGTTAATCTCTACATGTTTAAGCTCTTAAGAATCCTACTTCCGTATAGCTCATTCCAGAACTTTTGTAAAGGGCGCAAATTATATATTGTCGCCCGTATCTCTGGAAATTATGCTTATGATAGATCAGAAACTTTGGATGTAAAGCTTCTGGCAGCTGTTTAGCCAGTTGATAAATAAAATAGCTCTATAACCATTTTAGTTAAAAAAAAACACTATGGGCATTATTGAAATGCTCGTAGCTTCATTCCACTTTAAACAAAGACCAAAATGTCCTCAAGAGTACAAAGAAAGTTAGCTTTTATGTTAAGATTTATATCCACTTCTTGTGCCTCGGATGTTCTTGGTAAAAAAGAGGGTATGGATGGGGGGGTTGTCCAAAACAACCTTGTAGGGTGACATTTGGGTAGCACCATGATAGGTGGTATTTTACTACCTTTATGCAAGGGGGGTGTAGGGGGGGTGGGGGAACTACTAAACCGAATGGCCATATCAGTCAATATAAAACCCAATGGCTAACAATATTTTTATGGTCAACACCTCACAACCTCTATTACTTGTTATTAACTCCAATATCTCAAGTTTTGTAGTATCTATAAGTATTATGACATGTATCATCATTATGGACATCAACGTTGTCAGCATCATCGTCTTTAATGCCATATGGTACATCAACATCATCTTGAACATCATCCTCGTTATCATCATCATTGTCAGCATTAAGTACATCATCAACAAAATCATCGTCATCATTTGTGATTATGGTCACACATATGCCATTAGTGTTCTTAATCACTAATCAACATCAGGATTCATGTCATGTAATTGTTAAGGTCATTTATATGTCGTTACAACCATTTTGATGATAATAGGGTTGTTTAGATGTCATTACAGACATTTAGATGCCATTACAAACAATTAGGATCCAAGAGTGATACCACATGCATAATCATCATTGACATCCACATCCACATCGTCATCGTCATCATACAATAAATCAACATCATTGTCATTGACGTAGTCATCATCAATGTCATCATCAACGTCATTGCGATAATAACGAGCAAGGAGCCATACTACCTCAAAAGAATAGATGATAGAGTCTTGTACTTATCAAATCATATCCATATGCTCCATCATAATTATCATAATGCATCATCGTTGTGTTGTTAGGGCCAATCATATGCCATTAGGATCTATAAAATGTTGTTGGGGACACTCAAATGCCATTAGAGTAATTTAGGTGACATTAAGCTAATTTACCCCTCATCAGGATTAATCAAGTTCCAAAAGTGCCATGATTATGATCATTTAGGTGCCACTATGATAAATCAAGATCTAAAAGTACTATCACATGAATAATGATCATTGATATTGACATTGATATATTTGACGTTATGTCGGATGTTTTCCGAACACAATTCCTAGCTCTAAACTTAGTGCAATTCCTAGCGTGGTTCCTTTCGAAATTTCTGGCAGTTTTCCAGGTGCTATACCTAGATCTATACCTGGCGTTATGTTGGATGTTTTCTAGGCACAATTCCTAGCTCTATACTTGATCCAGATGGATATCGGTGGCCACCCAGCTATTCCACTGGTTCAAAACAATTGTCCACTGTGGCAGTTTCCTAGTTATTTTTCTGCAGTTTTTCGAGTCCTAAACTTCCGGGGCCGTTTTGAGGCCTCAAACAATGTTTTTTGGAGATTCAGGGCCAAATGTATGCCAATCATTAACATTCATTTAGCCAACCAAAAGTTGTAAATCTTAGACAGACCTTTCCAACGAGCTATTGAACGCCCAAATCGGAGATCGTATGCAAAAGTTATGACCCCGGGAAGTTGACTATTCAACTTACCACCTTGGGGCCGCAAACTTTATGACGGTTCATCTTCTAGGGTTATGTTTTGGAATTTTGGGGTTCTCACCTCATTCTTATTATAAATAGGCCCCTTTTGGCCTCATTTTGTATTCAGCTTGGCACGAATGAGCGTAGCAGCCACATCCCTTCTCAGAGATAGCTACCACCATTCTAGCAATTGTATTACAATCTATTCTATTTTCGCCATTTAATAGAATATGTGTTTATTGTATCTTTGTTATCTTTGCAAAATGTCTGTTATTATGATTCTATATATGTTCTTTCATTTCGTTCACGCCTAAATCCGGATCAATACTTGACGCTATGTTGAATGTTTTTCTTGCCGAAATTCATGGCACAATTTCAATCGCTAACCCTGGATTAATATATGGTGCTATGCTATTCAGGACGTTTTTTTGGAGGATATTCTTGGTGTTATATGGGATGCATTTGTGGATGCTAATTGGGATGTTAATTGGGATGATACTTGTGATGCTAATTGGGACGCAAATTGGGACGTTAATTAGGATGCTAATTATCGTCCAAAATAGTGCCAACTTTTAAAAAGAGACGATAATTGGGATGCTAATTGGGACACTGATTGGGATTCTAATTGGGATGCTAATTGGGACACTAATTAGGATGCTAATTAGAATCCAAAATAGCACCAACTTTTAAAAAGGGATGCTAATTGGGATGCTGATTGGGACGCTAATTGGGATGCTAATTAGAGTCCAAAATAGCACTAACTTTTAAAAAGAGACGCAAATAATGCCATTAAAAGCACCATCCCGTAGAAAAGCGTCCACTTTGTCCAAAAAATGATGAAAAATACACTAAAAGTGATAGTGGACGCTAAAAAGGAAGCTAAAAGAGAGGCTAATCACAGGGTTTTATTGTGGTGATGTCATGAGTTCCCTTTGCTAGTGTTGTTGGTAGTTTGTTGTATGCAATGATAAGTAATAAACTAAACATTGTCCATCCAGTGGGGGTTTTGAGAAAATATATGTCAAAACCAAGGAAGGAGCACTTGGTAACTATAAAAAGGACCTTCATGGATTTGTATGGCACTACAGACTATGCATCTTCTTCCAAAGAACACCTAGATAAGATAAACGATAGATGTGTAGGGCTTTGTTGATGAAAAATGGGCTAAAGATATTGATTACAAAATATCTACAAGTGGTTATGTTTGACCTATTTGGAGGAGCTATTAGTTGGATGAGCAAGAGATAGGTTGTACAATTGCACTCTCAACTATAAAAGCATAATACATGGAAACTGCCCATGCAAGTAAAAAGGTTGTATGGTTGCAAAGATTGTGTTTAGGTATTGGGTTTGGGAATAAAGTCATAAGGTCATATTGTTATAGTTAGAGTGCAATATTTATGGCAAATATCCCTCCTCATCATTCTAAAACAAAGCAAATTGATGTGCAATAACACTTTGTGACAGATATGGTTGAAGATAAGAAGGTGTTGCTAAAGAAGGTTGAGACCTTGAAGAATGTTGGAGACTAATTGACAAAGTCCATTAGTACTAAGAAATTATCTTGGTGTAGAGAATCTATGGGTATTGTTTCCCTACATTTGTGAACTTATCAGTATATGGCCCACTATTTTGAAAATAAAACAAGTGGGAGAATGTTGGTTATGTGTTATATTTTTTTGCATGTGAGGTGCATTGCCCTATGATCCCTTTGTTTTAATCCTTATGAGTTTGTTTATTCATATATGTCAAGCATGGATGGGGGGTGGGGGGATGCCTAGCCCCTATCTTCTCTACGGAGTGGATTCTAATGCGTGGTGTTAGCCTCGAGGCGACGTGTTTCAAGGAAGCGTCATAATTTTTTCTCTGAAAAATGTGTGATTTAATCATAGTTAAGGGATCGAGGCATACTCTAATATAGGTTAAAAGATTAGGGTTTTTGATGTTTTGGAATATCTAAATATTGTATTTTGAATGGTTAAAAAAATACAATGAGAAAGTGAGAGGTGCAACTCTTAGTTTTGTTGGTTTTCCTGGTTAAGGTTTTATAGGGTAAATCTATGCGTATTGCGTGTGTGACATTGTTTAATCTTTATTTTTATTAATAATATGTATGCATTGTTTCACTGCACATGTTTTAAACTTACAAATCGAATGAAGCAACATGAAAACTAACATCTAAGTGAATGGAATTGTGAAGTGGGATACTGCGTATTTTTTAGGCTACAATATGCCAACATAAGACCCTCAAGCCAAAAAATAAGGACACTAAATTAGCACCCAAGTATTATGGTACCTATAAGGTTTTGCATAGGATTGGAAGTATCGTTTAGAAATTGGAGTTGCCTCCATATTTGAAAAAAGGAACAAACAATTGCAAAATCGAGTAATGCACAATGATGTGTTTGGGCATGTGTTTGTTCCATCATTAGGTAAATTTCTATATTATGTTTCAATTATAGATGTTTTATAAAGGAACAAATGGATTTATTTATTTTGAAAGAAATCAAAGGTATTTGATAAATTTAAAGAATTAAAGGCTCCTATAGAGAACCAAACATTGAAGAAAATAAATGTGTTGAGAATAGATACTGGTGGAGAATTTCATGCAAATGAATTCAAGAAATTATGTAAGAAATGTGGAATAGCAAAGCAGGAGACTACTCCACACACACCTCAACATAATGGAGTTGATGAAATAATGAATAGGACATTGACGAAACAGGAAAGGAGCATTCTCAGTGGTGTCAAGATAGGACATGAATTATGTGCAGAGGTAGTGGATATTGCATGTTACTTGGTAAATCAGTCACCACATCAACATTAGTTGAAAAAACTGCACATTAGGTATGGATTGGTAAAGAACACTCTTTTAAACATCTAATTCTTTTTGGGTTTGGTACTTATGTACATGTTCCAAAGGAAAAAAATGAGTAATATGGAAAATAACGTTGGAAAATGTATATTTATTGGTTATAAAAATGGTATGAAATGGTTTCAACATTGGAACCCAGTTATTAAGAAGATTGTTTATAGTTGGGATGTTATTTTAGAGAGGTTAAAGATGTTTCCAAACAAGAAGTTGCACAAAGGAAAAAGGAACCATACATAAATGTGTTTGAGTTGGAGGATGAAGAGTCTGATGAATACAAGAAGATGAATTTGAAGAAGGAGAACCTCGTATTATAGTTTTGAGGAGATCAATTTGAGAAAGAAGGAAACCATAAAGATATTCCCCATCTGATTTTAGTTATTGTTTTACTTTATCAATTATTCATGATGATCGCATAACTATTACGAAAGTACTGGATTATGAGGATAGTAAACGTTGGAAGAAAGCCATGGTTGAAGAAATGGATGCCTTGGATAAAAACGAATCTTGGGATTTAGTTGAGTTGTCAGCTGGAACAAAAAATGTTGGTAGAAAACGATTGTTTAAGAAGAAGTTAAATGTACAAGGTAAAGTGGATTAGAAGTGCAAATCCCACTTGGTAGCAAAGTGATATTCCCATGTAGAGGGAATTGATTTTGGTGAATTTTGTTTCTTGTTGCTAAATTAGCTTCTAATATATTTATTTTGTCTACTACTATTACTTTTGACATTGAAGTATAGAAGATACCATTTATATATGTGGATATTGAAGAAGAAATTTACATGAAACAAACTATAAGGTTTTGTATTGAAGTGAAGGAAAAGGTTGCCTTGCAAGTTACAAAAATTCATTTATAGTCTAAAGATATCACCCAGAATGTGGTACCAAATGTTTGACACATACATTCTTTCATTGGGTTTTGTGAGAAGCAAGGTTGATCATTGTGTATATTCCAAACAAGTTGTTGAGCACTATATTAATATATTGTTGTATTTCAATGACATGTTGTTGATTGGAAACAACATGAATGCCATCAAGGAGTTGAAAAAACAATTATCCTCGGAATTTGACATGAAGGGTATTATTATTTCTAACTTCATTCTGAGGATGGATATTAAAAGAGATCGTGGAAATATGGAACTCTGGTTGAATAAACAAAATGTTGAGATGATTGTAGCAAGGATTTATCCCTGCTACAGGGGCAGGAATGGCTCCCTTCTGCCTATAGGGCAGAAGGGTAGGTTCCTGTTGGTTGGGAAATGCAGAAAAATGAAATGAAAATGTAAATAACAGTACAATAAACTAAAGCTAAGCTAATCTAAGCAAGAAGAAGAAGCAAATGGCAAGATTGAACCCCTCTGCACACAATGGGTTAGGGTTCCGCCTCCAAAACCTGCAAATAAATCCTAAGCTACATTGGAAAAACCTGCAAAACAATGTTAAGAAAAACCTGCAAATAGAAACAATGGTTAGAAATCAAAGCAAACTAGATAACTAAGAAACAAAACATGAAAGCACAAGTATACCTTCTCTAGTGGGAATGGGCCACCATGCCCTAGCTTGTGGAAGCACCTCTCTCTTGGTTGGGGAGCAATGGCTCAATGGAAATGGAGATGGAGGAGAGGGAGTGTGGGTGGTTTGAGAGGCAAAGGTCTCAAAGCATCCATGGGAAACATAACAATAGGTAATGGGAGAAGTGTTTTGAGAGTGACCCCCCACCCTCCTTTTATAGCTTTTCCAAGGGGTTTTAGGGTTTTAAGCCCTTGGTCAGGGATTTAGCCCCTTTCGCCCTAATTTTAGCCCCTTTTAGGGTTTTAGCCCCCTTTTTGAGGGCTTTAGCTCATAGGAGGCTATTTTGGGCTCCTTTTTGGGGTTTTTAGCCCTTTTTCTTCATCCTTAGGCTATTTTGAGGGTGTGGGGGTCTAATGGAGGGTCATGAGTGTCGTGAGATGGCGTCCTTGGGTGGTGTAGGCCATTGAGAGCTTAGTGGGGGGATTTTTGGGTTAACAATGATATTGCAGAGGTTTAGTATGCAGGAGTGTAAATTGGTTAAGGTCCCTATTCATGTAGGTGTGAAGTTATCTTCAAATCAATGTCTTGAGACACATAAAGAAGAAGGTATGCCATGAGTTCCCTCTGCTAGTGTTATTGGCAGTTTGATGTATGCAATGATATGCAATAGACTAAACATTTCCCATCCAATGGGGTTTTTGAGAAAATATATGTCAAAATCAAGGAAGGAGCACTTGGTAACTATAAAAAGGATCTTCAGGTTTTTGTATGGCACTACATATTATGCATCTTCTTCCAAAGAATACGTAGATAAGATAAACGATAGATGTGTAGGGCTTTGTTGATAAAAATGGGTTAAAGATATTGGTTACAAAAGATCTACAAGTGGTTGTGTTTGACCTATTTGGTGGAGCTATTAGTTGGATGAGCAAGAGATAGGTTGTACAATTGCACTCTCAACTATAGAATCTTAATACATGGAAACCACCCATGCAAGTAAAGAGGTTGTATTGTTATGGAGATTGTGTTTAGGTATTGGGTTTGGAAATAAAATCATAAGGTCATATTGTGATAGTTAGAGTGCAATACTTATGGAAAATAACCCTCCTCATCATTCTAAAACAAATAATATTGATGTGCAATAACACTTTGTGAGAGATATGGTTGAAGATATGAAGTTGTTGCTAGAAAAGGTTGAGACCTTGAAGAATGTTGGAGAGTCATTGACAAAGTCCATTGGTACTGAGAAATTATCTTGGTGTAGAGAATCTATGGGAAGATGAGTTATTCATGTAGACACATCCACAATTGATTAAGTGTTGAAGACAACACTTATTTGAAGGGAAGGGGCATGTTAATCTTCAGATATTGTGACATTAAATTCCTATTATTACATTATATTGTCTTTATTGGTCGACTAGACTTTGGTTGTAATTGTATGGTTTCCTAGAACCTAATTGTAATTATACCATTTTTATTCTATATATTTACCAAGGAGATCTAATTTTAGAGATCATCTCATATTGGCATTTGATACATTGTAAAAGGAGGTTCCCCCCTAGAAGAGGCTTCTTGTTTATATATTTATTTCATTCTCGAGGCATTGGTTAACTCTTCTTCCAATTGTTATGCAATTTTGAGAATTTGGTACATAACAATGCGTGTGTATAAATGTCACATCCCTTTCTGAATGACACCCATGGATGACTTACTAGCCTATCTAATTCCTATACGCTATAGTCAAACATTAGGGAATTATTAATTATTAATGTCACCTAGGAATAAATCATTTTTTTTGTAAGTTGAGATCTATTCTATTAAAAAAAAAGAAAATAGTAATACATGCAAAGTTACAGACCGACCTGCTCAGGTGGAGCAGATATAGAGTTTCAGAGTATAATTGGGCCTTCCCTCCAGGAAGGAAAACATGTCCAGAATAACCCTCCCTCCCAGAGGGAAAACATGCCTTCCAATTAAGAAAAGACAAAAAACCTCCATAGTTCTTGGAGGATAATGCAAAACCCATCTAGTTAACAGTGCATAAACAAAGAAAAACCTGACATTTTCAAAATGTGCAACACGTGGCCAAGAAGACACCTGAACGTAACCATGCAAGCAGACGTGAAGCAGACAGAAAGACACATAGCCGTGATGACCACGGGTCATGATTTCTACCCAGGCCATGGTTCCTCCTCGATTGGACAGGTGTAGCCTAGAGATGCTGGTTGTGCGGGCTCGTCTGATGATGTCACTGAACTGTCACTAGAAGTTGCCATTTCTACATCGCTGGAGCTGTTGTCTTCCTTCCCGGATCCTGCAAGTGGGTTTTTGATGGGTAACAGAGAGGTCTTTTTCGTGATGACCGGGTTGGACGTGAGCTTGCACGCAAGGCTGGTGGAGGGTCGACAATGTGGAGGGGGGATGGAGCACAGTGGTGGAACTGTGGTGGGGGATGGGGTAACAAAGGGACAAGGAGGGGTTTGTGGCACCTCAGCTTGAGGACCAGGTGGTACAACCTCTTGAGGAGCCGATGGGGGTTGAACAGGAAGTCCTGGGGGACGCGGAACCAATGGGTTGAATCTGAGGACCAAGTGCATGAGCAAGTTTTTGAAGACCTAGTAGTTCTGTATGTGCTCCGCCGCTCTTCCAGTTGCACCAAGTGCCCTGGACAATTCATCCTCCCAATCTGAAATAATTTGTTGCACTTCCTCCGAAATTTCCAGGTCAAAGCCGTTGTTGTTAGCCTGAGCATATAGAGGTATTTGGCCTTCTGCTTAAGCACGACGTCTGTGTCCTCTATGGGAAGTGCCTCTTTGTCATATAAGCATGGCGGGAGGGTGGCAATGAGCAGAGCAATGTGAAGACTGACCTGAGCTGGGCACTGGGATGATGGACCCAGACAATGGAGATCAATACATGGGCATAGAGCGACAGAGAGACAAATCAATGGAGCATAGAGCAAGGGATGGTGACCCTGGAACATAGAGTGACAATGGCGCACTGGGCATTGGAGAGCCTCAAAAACCCGGAGGGCATGTAAAACCCAACAAAGTAGAGCAACAATGGAGAGCATGAAGAACCCAACAACCGACATTGTCCCTATTGAATGGCGCTTATGCGAAATGAGGCTGCCAGGAGGAGTAGTAATGGTGCCCGAGCTATGATGAGACTTCCTCATCCCATCACTTAACTGAGGAGAAGCCATGTATCCCATGGCATTAAAGGCCAATAGTGGCAGTGGTTGAGCATTGGCGGTAGGTTGAGCTTGGGCGGGAGGGGCCTCGTCAGCCTACCCCAAGTCCACGTTGGCGTGACTCACACCTGCATCCGGGGGGAATAAATCATATTATTAAGTGACATTTAATAATTAGTTGTCAAGGCAATTTTATAAAAGTAATTTTTAATTAAATTTGAGCGTAAAAGGCAAAGTTGGGCCAAGAGGGGGTCAACGTGAAATTAAAAGGTGGAAACGAGTTGTTTTCTTAGTAAAGTCACTTTATAATATTTAAAGGTGAGAAAGTGTCAAGGGAAGTTGAAAAGTCCCAAGAGGGGAAAAGTGAAATTATAAAAAGGACATGAGAACTCATTCTCTCAGTTCTTGTCATTTTGCATTTGTGAAAAGAGATGGTGAGCAAAGCTTCTCTTGGATGAAACCCTAGAAGGAGGTGAATGGTTTTGGTAGTGAGACAATCTACTCTATCCATCTATTAAGAAGGAATGATCTCAAGTTTCCCAATGTGTTTCCATTTCCATTGAATATCTCCAAGCATATATCTCAGTTTTCAAAGGAGTTTGTGGATTCAAAATTTTGGAGAGTTTATTTGTTGGGTCTATCTTTGTGGAGGGCGCACTTGGGAAACTTACTATGGCACTAAGGAAATATTCAAGGGTGAGATCATTATGTTGTAGGTTGTTGCATTGAGGGAGGGAACACACACAAGTTCTTGGTTGTTGGTATACTAAGAGAGCACACTGCATATTAAAGAGTGGGCTTGGCTATCAACAAGGAAGCACTTGGCTTGGCACGTGCATACTGTGTATGTATCACACATTCTTGAGAAAGAAGAGGGGCACTGAAACTCGTTACCTTTCTTTTCTTTAGCTATCCCATTGGCTAAGAAATATAATTTTGAAGAATTCTTGAGAAGGGAAAACTCTGCCATTGAAGAAGACGTTGTGATCTTTGTAGAGAGCTATTACAATTACTCGAGACAACTCATGGTTACGTAGAGTAAATATTCATCACTGTTGAATGCTTTGGAAAAGGATAACTGCTGCAAAAAATACTCTTAGATAAACCAATCAAATTTACTCATTGTTGTCATATATCTCTCCAAGAAAGTAAAGTGTACAATCATCCAAAATCATAGGTGCACTTGAAATTTTGTTTCCTGTAGCAATATTGTCAATTAAATTTGATCTTCATGAATGTCTACATAATTATAATCTATGGAACTATTTGGTTAATAACAAATCATATTTGTATATTTACCATCAAGTATAAAAGAGCTTACCTTCCATGTCACTATGTATGAAATATGAGATGTGTATGTGGCATGAAAAACCAGTACTGTATGTTAGAATTAACATATGACACTAAGTTTTCAAGCTCACACTAAACCAATAATCCAAATGATAAACTTTGCATCATATATTTAGTGGTTGCATTCACATTGCAAGGTGTAGGAAGTAAGCTTGATTCAGACCTTCCCAATGAAAAATTTAAGCCCAGCCTAGTTAGGGACTTTACGGTGGTATAAGAGCCACAAATTCTGCCATCATGTGTCTTCATGAAATTTTATGAATCTAGAAAATACAGATCATGTCACCTATAGGAGGAGACAACAAGGGGAATATGTAAATATCTTTTTGTATCAAACTATAGAACAAAGAAATGATTAACTAAACCAACAGAGGAGGAATTGTTTGTAGAGGAAGAGCAAATAATTAGAAGAAGAAATAGAAGTAGAGGAAGGAGTGATGAGTGAAAGAGGTGACCCACTTGGGGGAAGAAGAGAGGAAACGAACCTATAAGGTCCACATGAGGGAAACACCATGAATATTCTAAATGACTTAGCTAGAGGACAACAACAACTAGTTAACCTCGTGAAACAACTCTTGGTAAACTCACAGGGTAGGAACAACAATGGAGAAGAGTGTTCCAATGGACGTAATGGGAACCATGTTGAAGGAAGTAACACCAACGTTCCTCCTAAACCAACACATGGGTCAACAATAAAGCAATTACTAGACCGACATTGCCTCATTTCTTAACAGATCAGCCAATGGTCCAATTGGGACAAACAATACTAGGAGACATTTTCATGGATTATCTAATAAAGTATAGGGGTGTGGGTATAGATTTCCATGCCAACATGTCCTTCCAAGAGTTCTACAACATTCAATATTGGAACAAACCCAAATATTTTGGCAGGATGCAACAAAAAATTGACTTGCAATGGAAGATGGGGTAATTGAATATTCCCTCATCTGATGGGCCCAATAAGTGCACAACCAAATCTTGGGTCCATAAGCTAAACGCTTACTTCTAGCTCAACCTTGTGAGGGAAAATGAGGAAATCAAGTACACGACATTACATCTGGATGGAGAGGCACACAAGTGGTGGTACAATGGAATGGTCACCCTAAGACATGCCAACATCACTTCTTACTTGGACTTCACTCATAAGTTGATTAGTAGATTTCACAAAGAAGGACCCGGAGGTACATTTCATGGAGCTAGCTCAACTCAAGCAGATAAGGACTCCAAATTTTTACATCACATAGTTCCAGAGGTTAGCTATCACATTGATCTATATCTTAGAGCCTAGTCTCATGATGTTATTTATAGAGGGAGTATTTGAGCCTTTATGTGGATGGGTCAAGGATTTCAAGCCTTATACTCTACATAAGGCTATCACATACACAGGGGATATGGAGGACGTTGCACCCAAGAAGAAGTACCCATCCAAACTTTTTGTTCCTCATAAGGGCAAGGAAAAGAATCCATTTCATAAGGGAGGATCCAGGAAGAACATTATGGATGATGAAACATAGAATGAGATGTGAAGGAAGAAATTGCGCTTCGACTACAAAGAACCATGGGAACCATAGGTACAACAACAAATGGTACCATTGTGATTTTATTGGCTACTCCCATGTTCAACACCTTTCATGTTAGAGAAGTTATATGTGGATAGAGAGTCATCGTCCTGATAGACAATGGGGCAACCCACAATTCCATAGACTCTACCTTGGTATCTAAGAGGGGCATCCACAACAAAGAGTTTGAGGGTTTTGGTGTGGAGGTAGCAGGTGGGCGGATCATGATTTGTATACTAAGGGCCCACAGTTGACTTTGACAATGGGGAACTGCAACATGACGGATGACTTTTACATAGTTGATCTAGAAGAGATCAATGTGGTCCTGGGAGTACAGTGGCTTAGAACCTTATGATCCATTACGATGAACTACCGGACCTTAGAGACGGGGTTAAACACTCATGATGGCATGAGGGTAGTTTTGCGGGGCATGTCGAATGAGGCCCCAAGAGTTGTCTTTGCTCAGAGAATGGAGACATTGTTTAGATGGGGTGATGTAGCATAGTTTCTAATCACCACACATAAGACATCCCATGACGGCTAGTAGTACCATGTTGACATACACGATTTATTGGGGAAGCATGACAGGTTGCTTGGAGAGATTCCCCTAGGGTGGCCACAAGATAAAGGCTTTGAGCATACAATAGAGTTAGAAAAGGGGGATAAACTTGTGATCACCACCCCTTATAGACATCCGAAGGCATTCAAAGATGAGATCAAAAAAACGATCAAGGATATGCTAGTTATGGGGCATATCAGACCCAACTCCAGTCCATTCACATCTTCGGTTATGTTTGTTAAGAAGAAAAATGGGATGATGTAGATGTGCATCAATTACAAGGATTTGAACAAAAAGACTATCAAGAACAAGCATCCCATTCCCAAGATCGACGGGTTGCACAGAGCGGTATACTTTTCAAAGATTGACCTCCGGTTAGGCTACCACCAAATCAGGGTCCGTGAGTAGGACGTTCACAAGACAACCTTTAGATGCCATCATGGTTATTACGAGTTTTAGGTTATGCCGTTTGGGCTAACCAACGCATCGACCACCTTCCAGTCTTGCACGAACCATATCTTTTAGAAGCAGTTGAGGAAATGTCTACTGGTGCTCTTCGATGATCTCCTCATATATCGTCAGACATGGGAGGAGGACATGAGACATTTATATGAGGTACTAGGAAGTATGAAGGAGTAGTCCTTGTACACCAAGGACTCTAAATACGAGTTTGGGCTTACACAAATCTTGTTCTTAGGCCACATGAGCAGTGCATAGGGTGTGCAAGTCCATCAGGAAAAGATCCAGGCTATTTTAGATTAGATAATACTCTAAGGTTAAATGAGAAATGTAAAAGTTGAAAGACAATGCAATTTGGAAAAAAATACATATATCTTGTTTAAAAATAAATAAAAAACACGATATTCCCCCCTCAAATGTATTGAAAAGGGAAAAGTATAAGAAGAGGAACTCAATGGGCTTGGGGAAAACTGAAGGGTTGGGGATGCTGGGCTTTCCAACTATCCCCTAGCTAAGCCATTCTCTTATTTACCATATCCTCACAAAGAAAGAGGGGTTCTTTAGCTGAGAGGACTGATGTCCAGGTTTTCATGTACAAAATGAAGAATGACTAGAGAGCCAAGAGGTAATGTAACATATCTATTGGCAAAAAGTCAGGCCAAAACCATTGAATGTTGGTTTTCCCATTTGGGTTTCGAAGGTAACATTGTCTTTATGTCCAATTATTTCTCTGAATACCACTCACTATCAAAAAAGGAAAAAAAGTTCTATTGTTATTTCTATAAATTTCCACGTTGTGGAGAAAGCCATTAAAGCCATTGGTATATATAGTATTTTTCCATAAATGGAAATGCAATCTAAATGGGCGAAAAATACATTACATGCTATTCGGTATTAAATGCGACAGCCATCGCACTATGTGCCATTGGATGTCAACCTGGTTGAGATCGAACAACACACAATGCGACGACCGTCACATTTAATGCGGGATAGCATGTGATGTATTGTTCGCCATCTAAATGTATGCTTAAGATTAATTCAAGGAAAAACAAGAGCCATTATTATTTGTTTGTTTTCCTAAGATTGGGTTCGTGGGAAATCTCTATGTTATTGTGATGTCATAATTGTTTACTTCGGTTTTGTTTTCTACAATTAAATTATATTCAAGTTTTATTATTGTCATATTTAATGCATAATGAAATAGCGAGTATAATTTTACAATTAAATTGATTTTGCATTTTAGTATCTGTGCGAACGACCCATACGCCTACTGTTTATGGATCATGTGGTATAAAAAACCAAGTTGTCCAACATGTATGCTAAACACAGTTATCGGTAAATTTGACCTAATTGCCACCTATTACTAGCTCATTCCCCGATGTTCATCGGTTTCTTTTGCTCACGAGTACATAGCGGAGTAAGCTATCTACCCAACGATTTGCACGGGGCCCACCTAACGCCGTTGAGTGATAGTTTACTCTGTTACCACAACTTTTTGGCTTATTCAAGTTTTCAGCCTAAAATTATAATACGTATTGTTACAACCAGTCCGAGAAAATTTCAAACTCCAGATATAGAATCTCCTTCAGAGATTTAAAAGAATCAACTATATATATCCTCTGTATATAAACGACTTTTGTATATAAGCCCTAGTTGCAGAGAAACAATCGAATACATTACTCCAGAATTTAATTAGAAAACAACAAATATTATAATCAAAATTACTTTTTTTGAATTTATGACAATCATGTCTAACATAAGAGTGCTTGGAACTTAGTAAGATTTAAAATCAATTTGGGTCATCGCAACTGTCCAAAGCCATTTATGGTTTATTAAAGGTGTTGTAATTGTAATACAAGCCAAGGTGTTGTAATTGTAATTGTAATACAAGCCACTTTTGTTTTTCAGGCATCTCTAGTTTTAATTAATCTTTTACTTTCTAACATAACATGAATCTTTGTTTTGTAGAATTTACATTTTCACTTAAGTTTTTATATCTTAACATAACATGAATAGAATTTACATTTTTATTTAATCTTTTACTTTATAAGATATAGTCTTACAATTTTCTTTGCAAATCACTGTTTACATTTTGTGAGTTTCTTTTGCAAATCTTGATCTTCAACATACAATTTGGCAATTTGATTCTTTTGATTTTATATTTAATTTTATTATATTTATATTGTTACCTACTTCACATACCATCTCTTCTCTATCATGAACAGCATGCTTTTATTTAAGTTTCATGCACATATTCGACTAGCTGAAAGACATATATTTCTCTTAAAGTTATGAAGAAGATTCAATGGACAGGATCAGTGAAATTTTTTTCGAATACCATCTCTTCTCTATCATGAACAGCATGCTTTTATTTAAGTTTAATGCACATATTCGACTAGCTGAAAGACATATATTTCTCTTAAAGTTATGAAGAAGATTCAATGGACAGGATCAGTGAAATTTTTTTCGAGTAACAATAGGTATTATAATTTTATGCGGAGAACTTGACTAAACCAAGAAGTTGTGGTCGGCGGCGTCGGGTGGGCCCGGTGCAAATCGTCAAGTAGATAAGTTACTCCGTACATAGTCCCTTCCAATTCTGTATCCAGTTGTTGTTCTAGTGAGCACAGTTAGTAAGCACAGTGAATGCGATAAATGAAGCAGAGGTCAGTAGAAATTTCATTTCGTTTAAGTAATTTTCTTTCTCAAGCTTCTTTGATACGGTCAGGATTTAAGCAATGATAGCTGGGGTCTGGTCCTGTTAAACGTTCTTATTTCTCTACAGCTCACATGGATTTCAGTCATTTGCAGAGCTCCTTGTAATGTCCGTGGTAAATTTTCAACATGAACGTTGAACTTTTAGGGGAGCATTGATATTTATATAAATCCTGGCTCAGGGTTGCTTTTGCCCGATTTTGGTACCTGAATTTGCTCCGATTGATCCATTTATATATGGGATCGTGTTAGGGTTGATTCGAGTATGTTCGTCATTATCCTGATTGGTATTTGCTCCCGTTCAAGGGGTCCGGCAGCTTGTTGATTTTATTTCGTGTTTGTGCATCGTTTGGAGAAGATTTGGGACTGGATTAGTTAATCAATCGTGGAATCCGCTTCAAACTGTTAGGACCGGAGGTAAGGGACAGTGTTTTCTCTAATTGGGTACGTTTAAAATACAAATCGAGATTGTTAAAAGAGTTACGTGAAGCTAAAATTGCTTTTTGCTATTTGCATTGTGACAAAACATGGAATTTCATTTGCTTTCTTTCCTTCTAACTCCTACCATATGTGCATTATGCCTTTACTTAGACAAACGATAACTTGTTTCTGTTTATGCAAAAGCCTAATGTATTTTACATTTGCAAATAAGTATGATGCAATAAGTTATACCGAGAAGCAGAGAAGAAAGGAGAAATATAATGTTCTGATGTTAATTGTTAGAGATCTAAACTGCAAAATTTATAGCACAGCTGCAGGGAGGGTCAACGGGTAGCTAAGCTAGAAAACATAGGTGTCAGTATGGTTGTTGTCTTTATGTTGAAGCTTCCGGTTTATATAGCAGAACTAATCCCTTTATAATTAATCAGAAATAGGGTTTTTTCTGGTGTTGTCAATTTTCCTTCTGCTCCATATAGCTAAGCCTCTTTGGATGGTTCAAAAGTTCTTCATCATGTTCAGTCCGATACTTGTTTGTGTCAGCAGTTGAGGTCACTTTTTTTTTGAAAGCGCTTGCTCAAAGAGAACATACTGCCCTTTGAAATGTTAAGACTATGTGAAAGGGGCTCAGGGAGTTATGACTTACCAAACTATGTCTTTGCATGTTGTTACTGATCAAAATAGCATGCTGACCAAGGTCATGGATCACGGTGCGATGAGTAGTAAGCACAGGAGGAGATAGAGCCCAATGACACCATAGACTAGCTCTTTAGCACCTTGACCAAGGTCACTGATTATGGTGCGACGAGTGGTAAGTACTTGAGGAGATACAACCCAATGCCACCACAACCTAGCTCGTTAATGCTTTAGGTCAACTCCTAAGAACAAGGGGGAGAGCCTGATGTCAATGTTAGATATCTGCAGTTGCTTATACAAACACAAACACCTTTCCCAAGAAACCTCTATGCAAAGATTAGTGTCGTATGGAGTCAACACAATGAAGCATAAACAACACTTGGAGAAGTGTAGGAGTTATAACACTTAATTAGGGGCTCCAAGAAAGAAAACTTAATTATGTTACTACTGTTACGAAGTTGCAGCAGTCAAAACACTTCAGAAAACTTGATAAAAATTGATAAAGACAATGCCAATTTACCATATGAGATGTACATTGTATAGTAGTGCAAGGGGCAAGCCTCTAGAGGGTGAAGAGAAACACTAAATCAAATCTGAAACTGTAAATTAGATCTGGTATGTGCCCTAGAATAACCCCCAAATAAATGGTTATCTTGCTTATCACGTTTCCCAATAGGTTTCCAACCTTCAAGGGGTCAATCTAGGCCCCAAACCCTACTTTTTAGACCTTCAAACTTGGGGAAAATGATGAATATACCTGCTGTACCTGCAATAACAGATCTGCAAAATAAAACCCTAGCATGCATAGGTTATTGAAAACTTTACAATTCAACCACAGGAAAAGAGTGCCTTTAAAAATTTACCATTAAATTGCCTAGGGCACACATTTTCATCCTAACAGAAGTTCCAAATTTAATTTTTTTTTGAGATACGAAATTTTCTAATTTTTAGGGTTATCCCAATATCATATTTTTTTGTATTTTTACGATATATATACAACAAAATTTTGATAAAAAAGGGAAGATAAGGGGTTATGACCTTAGTCGTCAACCCTAGTGCAATTAGAGATCGAGGTCAACGTCCCTACTCAATTTGGCTCTTCAATAGTTACCAACTAGGGGAAAGGCTAGTAACTCGATACTAGGTTGAAGTAGCCAAACCCTAATGAGGGTAAACAATGAATCCCAAGGCCCATAGTGGAGAGCTCCTTCAAGAGAAAAGCCTTCTCAAACAAGATTACCAAGATGCCAATAAAACCTAATTTACCTAGCTTAAGGTACAAGAGCAACGTCAAACAAGAAAATGGAGAGATCTTATCAATATCAACCAAGGAAAGAGCAAGAGAGAGAATTCATAGTCCTCCTTAGCCATGGGTTATTACAACTATTATTTGAATCAGTCTTGCAAGATACTAAACCCTAGAAATTCCACCATTCAACCTTCATCACACAAGATTCATGCCAAAGAGAGAGGCATGTATCACTCAAGTGCTCCAATAAACCAAGATAAAGAGGAAAAAGTACATAATTAGGGGCAAGCCTTTATTTATAGGAGGCTTCCTAGACTTATCTAACTTTAGAGCATACCTTACTAAAAAGTAAAAATAACTAAACGTTAGGGTTTGTCACTCACAAGCCGAGAACCTGTGTTGTTGGAAGTGGGGAGTGGGAGCGAAAAACAAATTTTTGAAAAGCTTCCGTTTTGGGAGCGTCTTTTATATAATACATATTTTAATATATTTTGATGCATATATTTAAAAAAAACATGTAGAATGCCAAATTAGGTATATAAAACATGAAAGCATAGGAAAAGCTTCCGTTTTGGGAGTGTCTTTTATATAATACATATTTTAATATATTTTGATGCATATATTTAAAAAAAACATGTAGAATGCCAAATTAGCTATATAAAACATGAAAGCATAGATATAATCATTTAGTATACATCGTCATCAAATGATCAATCATTAACAATGTCAACCTTCAAGTTTGAACATATAATATTTGCAATCAACAAACTCTAAGAGATAACATCAACCATGAAATGAAACAGAGCATTATATTCATTACCAAAGAGTTGTAAGATAAAGATAAAGGTCCTTCATTTGAAAACTTACTGGTGGTTGGAAGTGTGGCATCTCTGTTGTATGAATTTGATCACCATCTTGATCACCCAAGAGTTCAACCTCCATGCGCTCTAATGCTATGGATCCATCCACCAAATCAAACTCCTCTGGATTGTTGTCCCAAGTCAAACATGTTCTATCATTCTTGGTCGCATCACAATAATGTGACAACAACGTCAAGTTGTAGTGCACATAAACCAAGCTTTCTACTTGATCTACATTCTTCACATTTTGGATGAAGTTGTAGGTGCTCCAACACCTCTCTGTAGAAGAAGTGTTAACAACCTATGAAAGCACCCTCACTGCCAATTTATGCTGATATGTGGTAGAGGAGCAACACATGTTCCACCATTTCGATAGGACTCAACCTATCTCGATTGTTGGTCACATGTAGGTTACCAAAGACTCCATGTTTATTGTTGTATTTGCTCAATTCACTTGGTACTTGAGCACACTTCTTTGCCTGGTCTACATTCAAACTGTTTCTCTTCACATTGTGGATGAAGTTGTAGGTGCTCCAACACCTCTCTACACAAGAAATGTTAACAACCTATCAAAGCACCCTCACCACCAAGTTATGCAAATATGCGGTAGAGGAGCAATACACGTTTCACCATTCGAGAGGACTCGACCCATCTAGATCTTTGGTTGTATGCAGGTTACCAAAGGCTCCATGTTCATTGATGTATTGCTCAAAAATTCACTTTGTACTTGAGCACAATCCTTCTCATTAGGGACCAACTTGTCTAATGCAAGCATATACCCATTCTGCACCTCTAGATCTATGTGTGGTTTTCTCCTAATTCCACCCCTAGGTGCTAGTTGGGCCAACCAAGATGGAGAATAATATTTTGGTGTAAGGAGTAATGAGATATGCTAGGGCATGGAGTGGAACATTTAGGTAGAAAAACCTGCCAATGCTTAATAAGTGACTTTTCTTAATTGAAGGGTGATTTTTTATCAAGGTCATGACAAAGGAGTTCAATCAACTTCAACAATTAGGCATCAACACCACCAACAACAAGGGACATAGAGAGGTTGATGTTCTTGATTCAATTCTAATCCCTTACCCTCATACATGATAGAATCTAGTGGAAATGTTGCAATCTTGATATCCTGAAAACTGTTAAGTCTACTGAATTTTGAATGGGATCTATAATTCTACTTTTTGCATATGAAGTTCGATGAAGTTGGAACCACTCTCAAACATCCTGAAACAATTAATGCTAATGTTACAAATTTAAGTAAAAAGATAGAAAATGAAAGATAAGGAAAATGTACTTTTATTTTAAGAATCTAACATTACCATATAATACATCCCCGAAATGAATCCTAACCATGCCCTAAAATCTAAGTGAAACCAATGTCTTTGTTACAAAAACCAAAAAAAGAAAAAAAATCGCCTCAATCCTTGGGAGCCCTGAGGGAGTGATTAGGGAGTGTGTTTTTTGCTCCTGGGAGCGCTTAGGGAGTGATGGGGAAGTGCTTCGGGAGCAAAGCTTCCTCATCGCCCCCTAAGTGCTCTTGAAAAAACCAAGGAGTTTTTTTTTAGGGAAGCATGCTTCCAAAAAACGCTCTTAAGAGGAAGCGATCGGGAATCGTGCTTTGTTTTTTTTAGGGAAGCGCGCTTCCAAAAAATGCTCCCAAGAGGAAGTGATTAGGAATCGTGCTTTTGGGACCGATACCTGATCGAATCCTTTGGGAGTGCAAATTGGGAGAAGCGAGGGGGGAGGGGGGGCGCTTCCCCGCAACGTAGTAAAGAACTAAACCACAAAATACTAGAAATAGTGATAAAATTGTGCAATTGACTTCATCTGAATTAAGTGATGATACGGGGAGGGCGCCATGCCCTAGTTAACTCCAACAATGTAGAAGATCCTTCAACACCCTCCCCTTTAGCAAGAGAAAGCTCTCTTGAAGAAGACGTCATTGTTAAGCCCTAAATGTTGGGCACAGTTCCCCCAAGATACTCTGGTATGTCTTCTTGTCTATTTTTGCTCTTTTTATGGTATTTATGGGACTTGGTTGCATAACATTTGGTATCAAAGCTCTTTCCTTGGGACTGGTTTCTGCAAAACGAGTCATCTTGGCATTTTCGCCACAACTTTTTTTCTACAAGGATTCTAAGATCGAGGTTAAAAACCCACATCTAAAATAGGCCAAAATAACTCCAGTTTGAAATTAAGATCATGATTCATTACAGTTTCAGAGATAATTGCGGAGGAATCTAGGGTCTTTGACTAGTCCAAAACCTAGTCTAAAATAGGTGTTCTAGGGTAAAAGGTCATATTTGAGTCATCTGAGATCCAAATTGAGTGATACCGGTTGCATTCAAAAGAAGACAGACTAGGGTATTTGTGATAGGATTTTCAGCTACAGAAACCAAATATTGGGCACGTGGCATACCATTCAAGTTCTCTCTTCTGGATAGGCCAAAAATAAGAAGTTTTGGGAGATTTCCATTAAATTTTTATTGGGACATCCAAATTAGGTTAGACTTGCGACGTTTGGACACGTGGCATACCCTATAAGTTCGCTCTGCTGAAAGTACAGAAAATAAGTGTTGGTACATTTGCAATAACTTTATACTGGTGAATCCAAATTAGGTCAGAACTGACTCTTGAGGCATTCGAAAGAGGCCACATCAGGGTACCATAGGCCAAAGTTTCAGACCCAGTGAAGTCGAAATTCAAATTTTATCTCAGTTACAAGTAGGCCCTAAAACAGTCTTCCAATCAAGGTTTGAAACAAGTGTTATGGGGAAAAAGGCCATATTTGAGGCATCCGAGATCCAAATTGAGTGAGACATGTTTCATCCAAAAGAAGACATACTAGAGTATCTGTGGCAGGATTTTTAGCTACAGAAACCAAATATTGGACACGTGGCATATCATTCAAGTTCTCTCTTCTGGATAGGCCAAAAATAAGAAGTTTTGGGAGATTTCCATTAAATTTTTACTGACACATCCACATTAGGTCAGACTTGCAGCTTCAGAAAGTGGACACATCAGGATACACCAAGCCAAAGTTTCAGACCTAGAGGAGTTGAAATTCCAATTTTATATCAGTTTCAAGTCTGCCCTAAAACAGTTTTCCAACCTTGTAGTTGCCTATTTAAGGTGGATCCAGGATGGATGGTACAGGGACAATCAACTAAGGAGGTGGAACCAAGACTGCCTAGACTCCCAAATGGATGGCTGTCACGCCAATCAAGAAAGCCTTCACTTTATGTTATTTAAGCCCAAGACAACAAAGGGGGAGACTTGGATTTGCTCCCGATAGGAGAGATCAGACCTAGACACCAGATCAAATCAATTAGACTTGAGGTATGTAAGGTGTAAGGTAATTGGAGACCTTAGATCTATGGAAGGTGTCACTAAGTGTGCCGGGGATTTGGATAAGGGTTTTAGACAAATGAGGGTTGATCCAAAGTGGAACATAGGTGACCTATGGGGTAAATGTCAGATCTAGGGTTGAGGTACTAGCAACTGGTGAAGATATCCGCTGTTTTGGGAAATCTGACCAATGCAGGGAGGGCAAGGACAGTATTGGGGCTATCTAGTACTGATGGATAGACCCGATGATAGATGTGACAATATCAGAGATCTCGAGTCATCAGGGGAAAATCAGATTTTGCAAGGAAAAGAGGCCAAAGAAGGGCTAGCGCTAGGGTTGGAGATTAGTGCCTGTTGGACCTGGGGTAATGGAGTCAATATCTGCCCAACGTTGGAGTGGACCCACCTGGGAAATGCCCTGATCTATGGATCTAGAAGGTTATTTGGCCAAAAAATTCAGTCTACAGGGGAAACCAACAGTAAGGTGGCTACCGCTAGGGTTTGGAGAGGCAGATCCTCAGATCTGGGACAATTCAGAGACCATTAGCTCAACGTTGGAGGGGAAATGGGATGGGGATGACCTGATCTACAAACCCAAGTTGGAAAAATGCTGGAAAAAACAGATCTGGGAAAAAGTCAGAAAAATGATGAGAAATGCTAGGATCTTGGAAGACAGTTTCTCAGATCTAGGGCCATCTGCCAGCCTCTAGCTCAACGTTGGAGGTGATTTGGAGTGAGGAGGACCCGATCTACAAACCCAAGATTTGATTTTTCCGGAAAAATTAGATCTCGGAAAAATTAAAAAATTTAGTGAGGGGCGCTAGGGTTTGAGAAGGCAGTTTCTCAGATCTAGGGAAAACCAGGCCAAACTAGTTTAGCGTTAGGGGTGAATTGGTGAGAGGGAGACCCGATCTACAAAACTCAGCAGTGGTTTGTCCAGAGATCGAGCGGTTTATTTTTTAGTATTTTTTGTTTTTTATTATTTATGGTTTTTTTAGAAAAATGAAGAAAAGCATGTGTCAATGGGTTGAGATCCGGAAGAAAAGAACTAACCTATAGATCTTACCTGGAAAACCTTGTAGATGCCTTGATGATGATGATCCCTGCTATCCCGATCAATTTGAGAAGCTTTGAGCAATTTCTATGTCCAACGTTTTGCCCCAAGGAGTCAATGCGCCCTCTCTCCTACATAACAAACGTCAACCATATCAGATTTGTTGCTGCATGAGAAAAAAGCTAAATGCTACAGAAAAATAGCAAGAGAAAATCATAGATCATAATGACACTAATGAAAACCCCTTGATAAAACAACAAAGACAATCCAAGCGAGTTGAGGTCCCCCTGCAAAAACGCCCAAGCTGAAGTCGCCCTTCTGTAGACAAGACAAAGATTCCCAAAAATATATAGATCTTGCAACAATTTCTCGAATGTTAGGAAGCAAAAGACTTTCCAATCACCATCTAAGAACACCAGATGCAAAGGAGATCCAAAAAATATCCGCTAGAAAGTTTTTCTATTAATCAGATCCAAGAGCCAAATACCCCTGACAAATGCGAAGTTCTCTCCTTTAAATAGAAATGATAAAACCAAAATCCTAACCACTTTCAAAACGAGTGGCTAAGATAAAAAGATATAAATGCTCTAATCAATGGTTGAGATGAGCTCAACATACAATACATGTATCAACATAACCATAAAGTACCAAAGTGGACAAGATCACCTATAAAGAGGGTACCCCACTCAACAAGAAATAAATGAAGCACATGGTGGGTCCATGGAGTGTTAACTAACTCCCTTTGAGTGCCCCATGGCACAATAAAATAATATAATATTTTAATTTTTTGACTTTGTGCCCCCTTGAGGAAATCGTGAGCCTCCCAAAAGCTCCAGAAAACAATATAAAAATGCCCGAAAAATAGGTGTGGGCCCAATCAGGTGCTGCAACTGTTGGAGAAGGTGCGGAGGACATCACACTCATCATCATAACTCATCCCATGTCATTTCCTTGCCTTAGTAGCCCAAATCGATTTCTTCAATAGTCATTTAATCATTTATTAATCTGCCTTGGGAAATGTGAACCTGCCAAAACATCCTCCTATGGTGCCTGCGTTGTCCAACTGAGTCCACCAGGCTCTCTGGGATGGGGGTACTATGGTACAATCAAGTGGCTGCACCTCCTATACCCCATACAGTGCCTTAGGAGATCCCAATAAAACATCTCCCTGCTCAGACACATCATCCTGTGAAGCAAAAACTGCATCAGAAAGGTAAAATGAGCATGATCATCTCTGCAAGTGCCCGAAATTGAAAATAAGCTATCTCACTAGACTCAAAGAGTCCAAATCCATCTAGGGTGCATACTCATACCCTTTCCAGGTCTCTGCCTGATCATCAACAATATCCAATAGACAATATAATCACCTGTAAATGACTAGATACCAATAATATATCTGCTGCAAGTGTTACAAGGCTAAGAGATGCTCTACAAATCATTTAAGTAACATTCATAACAAGTAGCAGTCACCTCACTGTCGGTACATCAACCAAATACATATATAGGGTTTTATTTATTATTTCCCAGACCAGACTTTCAGGACTATACTCACTTCATAGTTGTAGTCAATTTGCTAGTGAAGGGTGAAGGCTGAAATTGACAAGGCGAGGGTAAAGGATGACTACCAACTTAACATCATGACACTTTGGATATGGAAAGGGAATACTCACTATAACCACATGCCGGACAAACAACAACACAGGGAATGGCAGTGCCTCACAAATGGTTGAGTTGTTTAGAGAGTGCTTATTCAACTTAGGCATCATGTCTACATCAAGTTTGCTCCAGGTTCATTAGGACCATCAATTTTATTTCCATGGCCTTTTTGGGCTATATGACCTTTTGGGGACTTCACTAGTGCTTAAAAGCACAACTAACTGCAGCTTTCATTGCTCTTGCCCTTTGTTCGTGTATGTTAAGAAACACATTTTAGAATTTTACATTTTCCATGGGCGCATATATAAACATTTCCAATACAAGTAGTACATGAGCTTTCAGTTTTAGCCAACAACAACTCAAGTGACTAGGGGGAGTTCTGCACAGTGCCAAACATCGGGACAATCGACCAGAATGATTTAGGCATACAATCCAACTCACCAAAGGCAAGTTCTTTCACCAACTCAGAGCCGAGACACACTATAAACAGGGAGGTTTGTCCAACAAAGGTTCTAGTGGGGAAAGGTCCTCCATGCTATAAGTCAAGTAGTAAGTCGGGTTAAAAACAAAACTGGAAGGTAATGGATGGGTGGAGACAGTGAAAGATGAAGCCAACACTAGCAAGCCAAAGAAAGGTGGGAATGACTACCTCCATTCTCCCTAGGGAGGGTAAAACCAATGAGTATAGATCAGGAACTTCCAAGTCTAAGTAGGGACACCGATACATAATACAAATACATCCAAGTCCATATATTTATGACCGCCAGATCATGACACTAAATGCTAATATATGTCACAAAGATGAGTATAAGAGCAATGATAACCATAACACAATAAAATAAATGCCGAGTCATAACCATGCAAATAATCCATCTAAGCCATCAACCGTCCAATGAAAAAACACTAGAACCAATCCTGGCATCACTAACTGCTCTACAAATGACTGAATGGCTATATCAGTCCTCGAATCTGAGTGTCTTGAGACTCAGTCCTGACATGGGAGAGTATAATAGTCCACTAACAAAATAATGATTCGTCAAAACTGCTCATCTCAGCATCTCATATGTAAGAGATCTGGCTGAAAAATGTACTGTATCTGAAAAATAGAATATGGTAGCTTGGCTACTATATATGTGATAACAAGGTGTTCTAGAGAAAATTGTTATATCCAGAGCATTCGAAATCCAAATTGAGTGAGACCTATTCCATAAAAAATAAGACTGACCATTGTATATGTGGTAGATTTTTCAAAGTTAGATTTGAAATATTTGACACTTGGCATAGTATACAAGTTCGCTCTTCTGGATAGGCCAAAAATAACAAGTGTTGGGAGAATTGCAATATAGTTTAACTAGAGCATCCAAATTAGGTTAGACCTGTGACATCAGAAAGAGGACACATCAAGCCACCAAAAGCCGAAGTTGCAGACCCAGAGGAGCTGAAATTTAAAATTTATCTCAGTCCAAGTCTTGGGTACACATTACATTGTGTAAGGAAGTTCCTCCCTCGAAGAGGATTGTTATTTATCTTTGTTCGTCATTATTAAGGTGTGGATTACTTTCTTCTTGTTTATTTCTGCTCTTTATATGCTATTTTTGGGACTTGGTTGCATAACAATCATGATGAATTGTGCACATGTGTACTAAGAGGAGGGGTCATACAATGATGAAAGAAGGTCCAAGTGGGCATAAAGGTGGTGTGCTAAACTAGGTATGACAACCCTTATACACACAATCACCTCATACATAGAAAAACATAAGTGTGCCTAGGAGCCCCTAGGGCATGTGTTCTAATGGATCCATCCCAAGAAGCACTGGACACCAACCCAAGGCACAAATGGCCCAACATGACATGGGAATTACACCCATGAAGGGGCAGTCAACAATGCCACTGAGCCAACCCTTCCTATAATGAAAACCAAGAGAACCTGCCAAGGCCAGACCATTGATCTTGAGCCTTGCTAGACTACCACTTTTACATAAACAAAGCCCAGACTTAGCCTTTTACAATGGAAACATTCCCTCTCACTTAGGTATATCTTGGCAAGCATGCTGCAGACGATCTGGGTTGTAACACATGTCATTGGACTCCAATAATGCAATCTGTAAACAAAAACTACTGATGTTGATGAATATTTTTCCAGTAGATGAACGACTCTTGAGAACCAAAAGCCGATATGAGAAAGGAGTGGCACAGTTTCCAATGACTCATTCGTATGAGGCAATGCGCTTATAAATTGCAATACCTGTTGAATATTTTACCTGGGTTGTAGAATGCACCTTGATGCAAATATAAATGTCTATTATCTTGTTACATTGCATTACACATATCTCAGTACTCTTGCATCTGGATGGATGTTAGCTATAAAATTAAAGGAAACTTTTTATTTGATTCTATTATGCTTGTTGGAGGATTTTCTTTATGCTATGAAGTAAGCTAAGAATCAATTGACCATGGGTTATGATGTTTTCATGCTGATAAACATGTCGATACATGTTAACCATCTTTTAGTAGCTGGACTCGACATATAACATATATTGAGAAGTTGATGTTTTCCCAGGACTCTGATTTTTTTCTCCTTTTCACTTTAGTAACCCTTTAGACCGTTGGCCTATATAAACATGGAGACAACAATTACTAGTTTCAACTATTAGATCTGTACACTAATGTCTCTGTGATTGATATCCCTAGTATTTTCATAGCACAATCATGTGTCTTGAACTTCATGTTTTTGTTTAATTACGCCGAAGGCGTATTTTATAGGGCTGCATCTCTACAGCTTTCGTCGTCCAAATGAATTTATGAGACATGAAATTCACACGAAATTACATTAGAATTAATCTAAATTAGTCAGAAATTTGAATTGACGCGACCGAGATGAAATGCAAGAAAAGTGGATTTTCGTTGGGAGGGACGGCCAAAACGCGGCGGAAATGTGGCCGAAATGCACTCGAAATCCATTCGGAATGAAATGAAATTCGATTGAAATGTGCCTAAAAATACGTAATGGAAATGAGGTTTGAAAGCCGAGTGCTTTTTGTTTTTTTTTGTTTTGATGGCGGATGATGTTGCCAGGATTTCAAAGATCTGCTTGGATCGGCTTAATTGGGCTCAACATTTGTTAAATGGACGTCTTATTTTCGTCATTATGCAATGGAACTGATATTAACTCCCTATTAACTTGGATTCGTGAGCTGTTTATGAAAAAATTGAGCCCATTTTCAGAGATCATCCTTGAATGCAGAAAACTGAATGTGGATTTCATTTGAGCTGAAACAACGGGTAATAGCTTGTAAACAGAGGTATGGTTGAATTTCTTATTGGAATTCTTCTTCAGTTTTCATGAGAGGAAAATGGTTGCAATTAGGGTTTATAGTGTTTGATGGTTTTTTTTGTACACTCGCCGAAGAAAAATTGTTGATGCCTGGGTGGGTTTTAAGGGTGTCAGGTTGTGGTTTGTAATAAGCATAGTACATATTATTTTGAGTATTTAGCCAAAAGAAATGCAGACAATATGTTAGTTTTGTACGTAGGGAAGTGTTCCCGTAGTGACTTTTGCCATGGTCACTTAGAGAGGGGACATAAAGTGACCCTTGCATTAAATGACTTAAGTAAAAGCATTTAATTTGACTTTAGAGCATTAAAGTCACTTTTTAATAAATTTAAGTGGGTGAGTCAAATTAATATTTTAGAAATAAAATATGAGCATTTAATTTCAGCCCTTGATCTTATCTAATCTCCACCGTTAGATTAGACTCACCTTAGGGTTTTCTCAAAAAGGCATGGGAAAGACATTTTGCCTCACTTTTGCAGATTGAAGTGAGAAGAGAGAGCTGAGAAGAGAAGTTTCCTTTTCTGTGATAGAAAGGAAAAATTTGCAGCACGAGGAGAGGACAACAACATTTATTGCTGTTCTGTACAGTCCGTACGGTACGATTTTTGAAGCAGTAGGCATGTTTTTCGAGGCAGATTTTGGGCACGATTTTCGATTTTTTTTCGGCATGGATTTCGAGGTCCGTACAGTCAGTCCGCACGGTACAGTCTGTTCGTACAGCGGCACGAAAATCGAGGCAGAAAACAGAGAAAAAAAATCTGAGTTTGATTTTTTCTGTTTGGCGTGGAAAACAAGGCAGAAATTTTCTCTTCCAGGTTGAGATAAGTTGGTCTGAAAATTTATGAGTTCCGCTGTAAATTTCCCTATAATAAAATCTCTCTCTCTCTGATTGGTTTTCTCCTAGTGGGTTTTTCTCTTCCAGGTTGAGATAAGTTGGTCTGAAAATTTCTGAGTTCTGCTGTAAATTTCCCTATAATAAAATCTCTCTCTCTCTGACTGGTTTTCCCCTAGTGGGTTTTTCCAGGGCCATTGGCCAAAAATACTAGTGTTTTGTGTGTTGAATGGCGTGCTGATATTTTATTTACTGTCACTGAAAAAGATTAGTTACAGCACTGTTTTAAGTCTGAAAATTTTGTTTATTTCCAGCACTTTATTTTTCTGAGAATGTCATAAACAAAGATATAATTTTTACTTAAAACCGGTGGCTGAAAACTTGTGAAAAATCTACACATTAGCCAGCAAAGGGTAGAATTTTGGTCCTGCTCCTGTGCGAAATGCAAGACATGGACAATAGTTATGGCAATCTTATGCAGACGCTTCAGTCTTCTATGGGGACTTCATCTTCATTCATTCCTGAACAGCAATTAAATAAATCTGAACCCTCATCCCCGGTTATTAGTCAAACTTGCCCCCCTTTTACTGGAATATTCAGAATTTTAGCCTCGGAAGCAAAAGGCAGGGGATTCCTACTTCACATCCTCACTTTCCTCCTACTTCGCTTCACTCACAAGCATTTTCAATCAAATGCCAGTTTTACAGTCACCGGTACAGCAGAACTCTCAGAATCAGCAGCATTCCAATGCCACTCACACTACTTTGCATTCTTGATCGATGTCCCAGCCTCCTATTTTTAACTTGGATTCTCTGCCTCCTATGAATCCCTCTTCACATATGGAGACCCTTCATCGCCATCTATGTCGGACCCTGTATCTAGTGATGTGTCTATGGAAGATCAAGAAGGAAGCTTTGCACTTCCATCACTTTCTCCCCATAACCCTTCTACTCTCTTCCTTCTGGTAGAAGATCTCAAAATCAAATGAGTGACAGCCTCCCCCCTAGAAAACAACATAGACGAGCCTGCAGTGATAATCCTTTTACATTTATGTCTGGATCGCAGTCTCTATCCGGAGATATCCAACAAGGATTTGCGAGCTCATTGGAGACAGCATCTGTTAAAGGAGCTGCTGAGATGGATCATCTGAATCAATATGTTTCATCTTTGTATCGTGATAAAACTAAAGCCCAGGCGGTGAAGGCGGAGTTGAATCAGGAAAGGAACAGTATTCAGAATGTAGAAAGTATGGGAGAAGGAGAAACAGGAAGAGAAGTAGGTGAAGATATGGTTTCTGGGTGCATTGATGTAGAGAAAACGAACAACTTGAATAAGTCTAGGCTGGCAAGTGGAGAGCTGCCGGACAATTTGAATGGAATTCAGGAAGACAGTGGTGGAAGTAGTGTTAAACAGAAGAATTTGAAAGATGGGGACCAATTTAGCAGTAGTGATGAAGCTGACAGTGAGGTCAATGAGTTCAACATCATGAAAAGAAGCAATTCAGGGGTTGGATATGAGGAGAACAAAAGTGTGGGGCAAGGTGATGGAAGTCGGTATCTGAGTTAACAATTTTTCACCAATCAGCATACACAAAACTCACCCTTGAGCAGTCCTTAAACAATCAAGAACAAGAACAAATCTTCAATTAAATTTAAGGTGGTTGGGATCAAGTTTCTGAGACAGTTATAATCATTGAACTAAACAAGAAAATGAGGTGAATGTGTGCCTTAAGTGAACAGTAAATCAAAGTAAGTGCACTCTAGTTAGCCAAATCACTGCAAAACCATCAAACCAACAAACAACCAATAGATTCTGAAGATCCAGAGAGAGACAAGGCATAATAGAATCAAACCACACATTACTCAAGAGACTGGGTTACATCATAGTGGCAACATGTGACAGGCTTCCATAGGTCCAACAGCATGCAGTGGTGGAAGCAATTTGTGGGATCAAAGAAGGTGGAAGGACAATGAGTTATCTGCTGCTACAATTGCTCTGAAGAAGAATTGTCCAGCCTCTTCTCTGTACTCTCCCACTGCATATGTAGAATCCAATTCCAATTTTAACAGCCTGTTGAAAGAAGAAAAAACATAATAACCCAGAGAGTCTCTGCATGCCTGCCAATTGTGGTTTTTTTTTCTGTTTGGATGACTTTCTTGTGACCAAAAACTACTTTTTACTAATTGCATTGATGACTTCTGCTATCCAAATCATCTCAGCATTGATCTGGGCATTATTTCTGGTGACTGACTTATTATTCCTAGCACTGCAGCAAACTATTCTTTAGAAATGCTTGCTTCAAAATCTAATATTTCCAATCTCTGAAAACTCTTCCATCCTCAAAAGTCTCCTGATCTCTGCTATATTCGACAGTGTTTCCTGAAATACAATTAACACTGCTGCTGTTGTTCACTCATCAATTCATTGTTTATCACATTGCTCAGCAATGATAACCACCATACAGGCCACATATCTCTCTTGAGAGTGGCATTTGTGTGCAGATTTGACGAAGGGAAATTATCTTCAAGATAAAACTTACTAAATATGACAAAGTCTAGCGATTTTCCCTTGAAGACAAAGCTCCCAAAGAATATTTCTCATGCAAAAAAAAGTTACATGAATCAAATTGGGGAAAGGTTTGACAAATTCAGCACATATGATGAATGAAGTCAACTTGGGTCCCTCGCCTAGCAGTTTTGGCAACAGCAACTTTCTGTAAATCCCCTTTGCATGCAAGATTTGAATGTATCGGTCAAATCCGGCTTTTAAGGCTAAATAGAATTAGCAAAATTGCTAATTACATCCCAAAAGGTCAAAGTAAATTTCCTGTTAGACAAAACTAGTAACAGCAAATCTTTTTAAGTTTTTGGCAGAATTATAAAACATTTTGCCAACCAGGAAGATCGCGTTGGGTTTTAGGCCGGTTTCACCTTGTCACCATAATTGTCCTGTTGGAGAGTGGTAAGTGTCCTTACATTTTTCCATCCTTCCAATTGAGCATAGAGGGAGATCTTTGTCAATCACAACTTTCTCAGCCTTTAACAAAAGATCTCATCAAAGGAATATCAGTTGGTGAGACTTTGGCCAACTCTATCTAGTACTTATATGACACTCCCTCATCATTCCCATCACTACACTATGATAGTAAACTGAAATCTTAAGGATGTCATTGATTTTTTCCTACAGCTAACTCACTGAAGATGAATTGTACAGTACCCTTTCATTATTATTTCACTGCTTATTGAAAATGCTTCATTATCCACCTGTTATGAAGGACGATCTGAGGATTATTCTGTGAGAAAACTTCTACTGCTGATACTTTGCCAACCCACAGCTAAGTGCTAAAGATTTGGCTGAAATGACCTCACTGAGTCACTACAACTATCCACCAGCATAAATCCATCTTAAACCGGATCTATCAAGCACTGAAAGGGATCCGATTTCTTGAGGTGTTATTTTTGTTTCTTGATCCCTCTCAGTGCTTGATCCAAAATTTACACATCAAGAAATTTGATGCCTCTCGGTGCTTGATAGATCTGATTTAAGATGAATCTATGCTGATTTTAATTTTTTTTATCATTTTTGTGAAATTTAAAATATAGCCGACCTATATTGCCATGTCAGCATTACCCATGTTATGTGACAATATCTCCCCTATACTGAGTTGTAGAGCACCTCGCTTCTCCCAGTGCAATTAGTTCCTTAAGGTAAACCACTGCTTGAAAACAGATTTGGATCAGTCTTTCTAAAGTGTTTTACTTGCATGAGGCTGAATATTTTGCTGCTCCATGACAACATCATGCAACTTACCTGCATGGAAACCGATCTAGGCACTAATTTTCAAGGAAATCCCACTGTTAAGCACTGAAAGTCTGCTGTCATGTCATCCCTACAGTTAACATACTGTTTTATAAGGCAATTCACTGTTTGAGAACACACCCTAACCAGATTTTTGAAGCACCCTCCCCTGAATAAAGGCTGAAACATATACCTGAGACGAGGGGTGAATTACACCAATAAGAACACCATTAACAATATAATCAGACCTTCAGCCATGATGTTAGGCCTTTCCTTTGCTTAATTTATGTGGACACCTGTAACTAGGGCACAGCAAATAACTCAGACCAGTCATGCAACCTGTAAAAGGGCATACTTAGATGGTATATAAATATTAAATGCTGCACCCACCAACCCAGGCCAGTCCAAACACAATTGCTAATACACAGGTTGACCCATAATTAAATATGGCTAGTTGTAACATTGAGGTGTCGAGTTAGGGTTTTTCTCATTGTTCCACCAAGTTTCTAGGATGTGGGAGTGCGAGAGCAAGGAAACGCACATGGGGGACATGTGGAGACCACCCCCAAATTTTAGGAAAATTCATGGGGGACGGGGGGAAGGGGGAGTCCTTAACATAGGGGGGCCCGAGTACAAAACTATTAAAAAAAAATCCCAACATATTAACATAACAATGCCTCATACCATCGCCATTTAGATACTAAATACTAAATTCATAATTGTGCAATGTAAACACGATCGTCGATATTATTTATCATATTTCAGTATTTGAATTTCAAATATTGGGATCCTATTCATCAATAGCACCTTGTGCCCCCCCTCCTCTAGGCCCTAGCCCTTAGTCTACACCCTACAATTTTGATGAAACCTCCTAATCCAAGCTTTAAAATAAGGTAGAAAATTCAAAAAGCTTCCCATGCTTAATAAATAAATTTGCTTGAGTCAAGGGTACATTTTTATTAAGGTCATGATAGAGGAGTTCAACAATCAACACCACCGACATCAAGGTACATAGAGGGGTTGATGTGCTTGATTAAATGCGCCAATCCCATACCCTCATACATGATGGATTCTAGTGGAAATGTTGTAATCATGAACACTGTTAAGCCTGTTGAATTTTGAATGGGATCTAAAATTACATTTTTTTGCATATGAAGTCTGATGAGGTTGAATCCCTCTCAAACATCCTGAAACAATTAAAGGTAATGTTAAAAAGTTAAGTAAACGGATAGAAAATGAAAGATAAGGAGAATGCCACTATACCTTTAAGGATTTAATATTACCAATTAATTAGATAACTCAACAAATACCAGAGTCTGATTAGACATGAAGAAGAATTTGCCATTGAGAAACAAATCAAAAACATTGTAATTGGATGTGACAAAATCGATTGCATAAAAAATCCAGAATAACACATGCAAATCCCTGAAATAGTGTCTGGATAATTAAGCATTGTCTTACTGCAACAAATCCAAAAAACAAATGTCACAAATTGCTCTATAACACAACTTTTTTCTCTTTTTACAACATACACAACTTCATCTTGGCGTTTCACTTGCCCCGTTTTGGGGGTATGCTAGTGTTTACTTGTCAAAATCATTCTCTGGATAAAGCATGAAGCCTATTGCTTTTATTGGTTACTGGTCTTGCTTAGAAGCAATTCAGATCCAGACATGAAGGCTTGAAGTATTCCAGATCCAGATATCAAAATTCTAAGAGATTAATTGCTTTGAAATCCAAAAGCAACATGAGACATCTCATCTTGTGTGTCTGCACTATGAAACAACGAAAGGATATACTACCGAAGATACTTCTGTAGGTATGCTGAGCAAACTAAGAAGGAAAACAATTTGTATCATTCTTATTAACATTGCATCGAAAAAGGCAGTGACTATGCTGCTTTGTAGCTCTTTTTCTTATTCCTTAGATTGTGGATTGTCTAGTTACAGTTACTTTGACGAGCATGTCACCAGCAAGCAAAGACCTGCTTCATTTGGAGAGCAACCAGGGTACTTCTTCACTTGGTAATTTAAAAAAATTTAAAACGTAAACCTATAAACTGTGTTTAAACTTAATATCTTTACGTTTTTGGCGCTTAACCCCTGATTTTTCCTTCTGGGATTATTTGCAGAGAAGAATTTATTTATATGTAAAAATGCCAGTAGTGATAGAGCTAATTCTTCAAGCAGATGCCATGGCTCACTCAGAACCACTGCTGTGCCAGAAAGCCAAGGTATCCTCCTTTTTCCTGCAGTATTGCTCTGATGTGTCCATTTCCAGGGTAGCTGTTTAGATTTTGTGCTTACTTGGAACAGGATATTTAATACAAGAATTAGTATTAGATACTTTTTGGTTGTATGGTTTCAGATAACTCTTCTTTACTAGATGCATTTTTAATGTTTTGGATACACTCTTTAATTATTTGCAGTTTTGGGAAAGATCAAAGATTTTCTGCAAGTTATGGGTGAAGCAAATCACAAGCTCCAGAAAGATATTCAGGTCTCTAGCTGATTCTGTGATAGAAATTGCATTCCAATAGTCGCTAATGTATCTCTTGTTAGTTCTCACTCTAGACGTATTGATTCAGTGACTTTTGATGCAGGATAAAGGCATTAAAGTCTATGACATTGAGGTCCTGAAAGGAGAGGAAGAACAATATATTGAGATGGTTGGTTTGTTATGTATTTCATGTTATGTTTTGTTGTCATAGTATCAAGGTTTGAATTTTGTGGTGGTTTTTACATGTGTGCTCATTCCAATCAGTTAGTGAACTTCATTTCCAGGATTTGGCATTAGGTGTTGCTGAACTCCACACAGCTGAAGCTCTAGCTTCTGCAGAATCAGCGATGGCTGGTCAATATCAGACTTTGCCTGTATCTGCAACTAGTAATGATAGCAATAGCAGCTCTGAAGGATATGACTACAGTGATGGCAGCTTTAAAACAGAAGGTGATGGTAATGATGAAAGTGATGATAATAATGCTAGGCACAGTGCAAATAAAAGTCAAAAGTCAAAGAAAAGAAGTTTTACTATTAAGAGGAAGGGCCTAAAACGCCCTAAAATTGAAGTCCTACAATGATTTTTTGGTTCCAGAAAGCTCGAGGCTTTTATCTTTATTGTTATATCCGGCTAGATAAGTGTAAATATTGGAGGTTTTTGTGAAGCAAAAGATTCTCTGTATTGGCAATCAATCAATCAATTTTCACTTGATATTTAGTAGTTTAAATTATTACATTTTGCTCCTTTGAAATGTCTTTTAAGCTTTATAAAAATACCCGATATATGTAAATCTCAAACCCAGGAAAACCAGAAATGTGGTAGGTTCTTATTTTTTCCTACTCTGATCTTTATGTAATCTTAAAATAGCCTATTTTTGCTCGTCTATGGTACAATTGCAAATGTGGTTGGCATTCCATTTTAGTTGAGATGTATGAAATTTCCACATTATAATTTATCTTATTGTTACTATTTGGCCATATTTTTCTCCATTTTATGGTTAGTTTGTGGTTCCATAAAACATTAAATTGTTATTAAGGTCCTAGTTTGAGTCTCGTTTATCACAATAAATGAGTTCTTATAATAGATTCCCCACCATAAGCATGTTATTCTACAAGGTATCTATTTTGCCAAAATCACCGAACACTCATGGTTAGTCTTGTCCTTTGAGATACACAGACTATAAGGCAGAAAAAGATTGCAAGGAATTTTTATGAAACTTATTCTAGTGATCATTTGCGCTTACTACTTTGTACTTTGATAAACTTTGAACTTATATATCATGGGTGACTTGTTTTAAGTTGATTGCTCACACACTTTATTATGCTGTAAGGCATTTTCTATATGAAGAGTTATGCTTTTTTTTGTCGTTAGGAAGATCGAGAGCTGTTGATGCCAGATGGCTGTTAGACGACCATTGATAGCTCTTCAACCCTTGATTGTTTGTCCTTCTGCTAGCTGCTGCTGTCTCCTGTTTCTTATCTGCCTGCTGTTTTTCCTGGGGCGGACTGTTCATCATGTTTTTGTTGATGCATCTAATTTGGTTTGGACGATGTTTTTTACTGTGAGAAAATTGTAACTGCGAATTATCTGGTGTAAACACTGTTTGCTTTTGTCATTTCACTTCTCTGATCTGGTCGATCCATCCACACATTTACCCTGCTGCTTCAATCAGAGGGAGTGTGTTTGAATCGCCGCATTTTCAAGAAGGTAGGCTGGAAGGAACCCATTCTTTTTTCAAATTTCAATTTCAATGCATTTTCACTGGTTCTAGTTTTGGTTTTGTGCATACTTCCTTTCAGGTCTTCTCAATGCAGCCCTTCATTTGCAAAATAGAGAGCCTTTCAAATGTCGTCGTACTTGGGTTTTGCCTTGATAATGAGATAGCTAGGTTGAAGGCACAGAGGTTTGAGGTGATAGCTGCTGAAGAAGTAACAATTGGGAGAAGGGTTTTAATGTCAAGTTTGAGTTTATGGCACTCGTAGCCATACTGACATCTAAACCTCAGAAATTTGACCTAGCAACAGTTGGTTTCTTTTGTGCAATGGGAGATGACAACTTTGGGAAAATTAGTCACATTAGAAGTGGGATGCTAGGGTAAAACTTGACGTTTTGCCATTGGGACTCGTGCTTGTTCTCTTTTCATGCCTACTGCCTACGAGAGGAATGTCTTGATTTTTATTATTAACCTTGGGAATAAAGGCAGGGTTGCCCAGAAAGTGTCAACTCCTCCAGCAGAGTCGGGATTCATCATGATCATGCATTTGGCATGTATTGGATGAATGCATGCTCCCCTCCGACTCGCATAGTTTTAACAATCGGAATCGGACTCGGAATCGGTCGAGGGTCAACTCGGTTTTGGAATCGGAATCAGTCGAGGGTCAACTCGGATTCGGAATCGGAATCGGTAATGAATCGGTCATAAATCGGCCGATTTGAATTTAATGACTCGGTTTACTAAAAAATACATCAAATATTTAAATTCTAAAGAAAAAACAACATTTTCAAGATTTTAATCCATGATTCCAAAGCATTAGAGATAAAATATCTAAAGTCTGCTCATGTATATACTATATACCATATAAGAGTGAATATTTTAAAATTGCACAAAGTGTATTGTGCAATACATATGTAGGAGACTAGGACTAGGCGACTGGGACTGGAACAAAATAAATAATCTATGAGGCCTATAGGTTACCTATAGGCTATATGGCCTGTAGTGTCCAAAATACATGCTAGATAGTTAACTACATACTACATAGTCAGTTGTCATACATCATCAACTACATACTATATAGTCCACTGCTCCCATGGCTTCCCCTCATCGACACAATCACACTGTTTGCAAATTGCTACTGCTGCAGCATTGCTCCACAATGAGAATAGGCATAGGGAAATAGATTGTGAGGGGGGCTTCATTAAGTATATTTAGGCCCTAGGGTTAGGTTAGGTTAGGAAAAAACAAGGCAAACAATGAAATTTCTGTGTTTTTTTCAAGTCTGTAGACCCCCCATGTCCGAGAGTAAAAAAATCAGTCGATTTTTTACATAAATCGGTCGATCGAACCGTTTTTTTACATAAATTGGCCAATCGAACCGGTTTTTTACATAAATCGGCCGGTTTAGTACCAAACCGGTCGACCGAACCAATATCCAGACCGATTCAGTTCGGTTTGCCTTCAACTCAGTGAATCGGCCGATTCTGAAACTGATTTCACCGATTTTGAAAACTATGCCTTCGAGCAATTTTGTGATAGGTGAAATTCACTTGGGCAGTCAAACCTATAACTTTTAAGGGACTCTCATGTCATGACTTGGGGTAAAGAACAGAACTTGGAGTCAGAAGCAGGATTTGCAGGGACTGAAGAGACTAAAGAAAATGTAAGAGATAGAGGGGGTATGGTAGGGGAGGATGCAGATGGCGATGGAGATAACAAGGGAGAATGCCAATTTCCTAATGTTGGGAAGACATTTTGGAGGTTTGTATCATGGTCATCCTCTCACTCTTCACCAGTGTTTTATGTTAGTTTTGTACCTAGGGAAGTGTTCCCCTAGGTGACTTTAGCCTTTAGTCACCTAATGAATGGAAATAAAGTGAACTTGCGTTAAATGACTTAAAAAAACATTTATTGCAACTTTAGGACATTAAAGTCACTTTTTGATAAATTTAAGTGGGTGAGGGAAATTAACTTTTTAGAAATAAAAAGTGTGCATTTAATTTCCACCATTGATCTAATTCATTCCTAGCCATTGGATTAAGATCTCTTCACCTACCTAGGGTTGAGAAGCAAAAAGCAAGCAAAAGGCAAAAATGATTTCATTCTTGTGAAAAGAAGAAAACGAGAGAGAGTTGAAGGAGAGCTAGGGCATGAATTCCAAGATAGAGCTGGAAGTGATTTTCAGTGGGCACAGAAATCGAGGTGAGTAATAGCTGGTACAAATTTTGAGGTGAAGGTATGCCCACATTTATTGTAGGCACACAAATCGAGACAATGCACAACCAACTTTTATTGTGCACAGAAATCGAGGAAGGTACGACCTCATTTATTGCAGGCATGATTTTCGAGGAACTATACGGTGCATTTATTGCAGACCGTACAGTATGGTTTCAACATGGTTTTCGAGGATTGTTGGGCACAGATTTCGAGGCAGGGACATGCAAGAATTTCGAGGGAGCATTTTGCATTTTTCAGGCACAAGTTTCGAGGTGTACGATAGCATTTAATGCTATCCGTACAGTACGGTTTTCTGTTGGGACAGGCACAAAAAATGAGGGCAGAATCTTGCTGATTTTGCACAGGAATCGAGGCTGATATTTGCTGTTGTTTTTGGCACATTTCTCGAGGCTGATATTTGCTGTTGTTTTTGGCACATTTCTCGAGAAAAGAATTGCACAAAAACCGAGGCAGCATATGCATGAAAAATGAGACAGTCTGCTGGTTGAGATAAGTTGACTTTTGACAGTAAATGAATGTCTGATTTTTCCTGAAGAAAATAATTAAAACTCTCTCTGGCTGGTTTTCCCCTAGTGGGTTTTTCTAGGGCCATTGGCCAAAAAAACTAGTGTTCTGTGTGATTAAATGGCGTGCTGATTTCTATTTCCTGTCACTGAAAAAGTTTGTTTACAACAGTGTTTTAAGTCTGAAAATTTTGTTTATTTCCAGAACTTTATTTTTCTGAGAATGTCATAAACTGTGATATAAAATTTTACTTGAAACCGATGGATGAAAACTAGCAAAAATCTACATTGTATCAGAGCGGGTTGTGGCAGAAAATTAATTTTAGTAGTGAAACAGTCATTTCCAAAATTTAGAAAAACCTTTGTGACAGTAGTACATTTTGCTAAAACTTGTTCTTTGAGAAAAATGACTTCCATGGGGTTGAGAATTGAGGATAGGTTGGATGGGGCAGTGAACTTTGTCTCATGGAAAGCCCGGATTTTACCTGTGCTGAAGGAGAATGAGTTGTGGGAGAAAGTAGTTAGAAACACTACAACAAATCCCATTACTATTCCCCCTTCTACTAATGCAGCGTTACTTGCAGCCTTTAATAAGAAAGATATTAAAGCCATGAGGATAATCTTAGATGCTGTTAAAGACCATGTTATTCCACATATTTCAGCGAATGATCATGCACATGAGATGTGGTATGCTTTGACTGGGTTGTTTGAGAGTACTAATGAAAACAGGAAGATGGTGCTTAGGGAGAAGTTGAAAAACATCAAGATGGTCAAAAGAGAGGTGTGTATGGCCTATCTTACTAGGATCTCTCAGGTGAGAGATGAGCTTGCAACTGTGGGGGTGGTGGTTACTGGCCCTGAGTTGGTGCAGACAGCCTTGAATGGGGTGACTGCACCTTGGACTATGTTTGTTCAGGGGTTGGTTGCCAGAGAGAACTTACCATCTTGGGACAGGGTCTGTGATGACTTTGTTCAGGAGGAGACTCGTAGGGGTTTCTTGCAGTGCAGTGGTTCTACTAGTAGAGGGGATGAGGAGGATGTGGCATTGACAGCGAAAGGGAAGAAGAAGAGCAAGAAGGGTCCCAAGAAGGGTGGGGCCAAGCAGCAGTGGGATGGGCAGAAGAAGGATATGAGCACTGTGAAGTGCTTTGCATGTCACAAGATGGGACACTATGTTGGTACGTGTCCGAACAAGAAGAAGAAGAAGCATCAGACCACTGCTTCAGCTGAGATCGATGATTTTGCAGCACGATTTTAGAGTGAGTTTTCACTATGCACTGGGCATATTGAGAGAGAGAGCATCCATTCTCACCAGTGCGGATGTTGACAGACAGAGGGAGTTTTCCTGTGTGATAGACCATTCTTACAGTGCATCCACTTCCAACACTTGGTACATAGATAGCGGAGCCTCGAGTCACATGATAGGTGCTCGTGAGATGTTCTCCGAGCTTTCACAGGAAGAGACAAATGTGGAGGTTGTGTTGGGAGACAACTCAGTAGTCAGTGCAGTTGGACGTGGGACCATTACATTTCAGAGGGAGTCCATGAGTCCCATGGTATTGCGGAATGTATTGTATGTACCTGGGCTGAAGAAGAACCTAGTGTCAGTTTCCATGATCGAGGATTAGGGTCTCGGGGTGTCTTTCCTAGATGGACACATGCATATGTTTCCCAAGACTGTAGGACCATCTGCTTCAGTTGCCATTGGAGCGAGATGTGGGAAACTGTATAGGCTCTTGTTTCAGCCGCAGCATGCTTTAGCACATAGCAGCAGCAGTGAGTTGTGTGAGGTTTGGCATAGGAGGATGGCTCACTTGCATCATCCAGCCTTGGGGTTGTTGAGGCACATGGTGACAGGTTTACCAGAGTTCAACACATGGCAGAGTGATGTGTGTAGGGGGTGTGCTTTGGGAAAGTACACCAAGACTGCTTTTTCGAGTAGTGATAGCAGGTCAGCTGGTACTCTTGACTTGATACAGTCATACTTATGCAGACCTATGTCTTTTGTGTCCCCGAGGGGATACGAGTATTATGTGACATTCATTGATGATCATTCCAGGAAGACCTGGATCTACTTTCTGAAGAGCAAGAAGTCTGAGGAAGTCTTGCAGAGGTTCCAAGAGTTCAAATCTCTTGTGGAGAACCAAACAGGGAGGAAGATCCGAGTCTTGAGATCGGATAACGAGGGTGAGTATACCTCCAAGGAGTTTGATGGATTTTGTAGACAGGAGGGGATCAGGAGACGGTTGACAGTTCCGTATACTCCAGAGTAGAATGGAGTAGCAGAGAGGAAGAACAGGTCCATTGTTGGAGCAGCTCGAGCTATGGTACATGACCAGTCACTTCCTTTCTTTCTCTGGGCTGAGGCTTGCAACACCGCTGTATACCTTTAGAACAGGAGTCCCCATCGGGCAATGGGGAATATGACACCTAAGGAGTGCTTTTCAGGCAAGAAGACTAGAGTTGGCCATTTTCGTATATTTGGTAGTCTGACTTACTCTCATGTCCCTTCAGAGAAGAGGACAAAGTTGGAGCCCACTGTAGAGAAGGGCATATTTGTGGGTTATGATGAGACTGCGAAGGCTTTTCGTATTTACCTTCCCTCTTAGAGGAAAGTGGTGGTGAGGAGGGATGTGAAGTTTGAGGAGGAGCGAGCCTTCAGGAAGTCAAGAGAGTCAGAGCAGGGAGAGTAGTAGGTCCCTGCACCTTAGGTTGTGGCACAGGTTCCATCTACGCAGCAGTCAGGATCACAAGTTTCCGAGAATACAGGACCATAGAGTGTTGGCACAGGTTCACCAGGTTCAGTGGTTAGGCCAACAGGGTATTCGGGGACAGGTGATGGGTCTACTATTACAGGTACATCTTATAGGGGATCAGGATCGAGATCAGGATTACAGGGTACACTTGGTGTTGGCACACTAGCTTCAGGTTCAGAGGTGATTGGGGTTTCTAGCTCTGGTAGTTCTTCAGATGAGGACATGCCAGTGTGGGAAGATCCTTCAGGGAAGAAGAAGCCTAAGTGGCTTCAGGAGAGCTTGAAGGATGCCTTAAAGGCTGGGATACCTAGGGATGAGGTGAGAGCCATCAAGATACCTGACAGATTGGGCATGTTGTTGGTCGCTAGTACACGAGAGTCTGAGCCTTCTACTTTTGAGGAGGCCTTCCAGCATTCGGTATGGAGAGATGCCATGATGGATGAGTACCATTCCGTCATGAAGAATGATGTATGGGAGATTGTTTCGAGACCTGAGGGGAAGTCAGTGGTGACTTCTCGTTGGATTTACAAGCTGAAGCATGCAACAAATGGGAGTGTGGAGAAGTACAAAGCCAGGTTTGTAGCGCGGGGGTTTTCACAGGTTGAGGGCATTGATTATGATGAGACTTTTGCGTCCGTTGCTCGATATACTTCTATCAGGATCTTGATCTCCATTGCAGCGAAAATGGGTTGGAAGATCCATCAGATGGATGTGAAGACCGCATTTCTCAATGGGATCATACAGGGGAGATTTACATTGAGCAGCCTCAGGGCTTTGAGATACATGACAGAGAGACACATTTATGCAGGTTGAAGAAGGCCCTTTACGGGCTGAAGCAAGCTCCAAGAGCTTGGTACTCCAGGATTGATTCTTACTTGCTAAGTATGGGGTTTCAGAAGAGTGAAGCAGATCCGAATCTCTACTTCATCATGGTTGGAGATGATCTGCTTGTTCTTCTGCTATATGTTGATGACTTGTTTATCACAGGGAGAGAGAGACCCATTGCAGCTTGCAAGAAGGATCTTGCAGCAGAGTACGAGATGAATGATATTGGGCTGATGCATTATTTTTTGGGATTGGGTTTGGCAGGAGCCTGGACATATTTTCTTGGGGTAGGGAAAGTATGCAGTTGATATTTTGAGGAGATTCAGGATGGAGGATTGCAGGCCTATGTCGACAGTGGACACCTATGATCACCAACTGGAAGAAGCTTCATGCGTTTGAGGGAGAGTTGGTGGATCCTACTTTGTCCTGTCAGCTTATCAGGTCATTGATGTATTTGGTCAACACTCGGCCAGATATGTGTTTTGCAGTGAACACTCTTAGCCAGTTCATGGTTGAGCCTAGGAGGGTGAATTGGGTCGCTGCAAAACATGTGTTGCGCTATCTTTTAGGGACAATGGATTTTGGTTTGGACTACAGGAGGTTAGAGGGGATCAGATTGGTTGGCTATATAGATTCAGATTGGGCAGGCAGTGTGGCAGACTGGAAGAGCACTTCCGGATGTTGTTTTAGTTTGGGCTCGACAGTAGTGTCGTGGTTCAGTCGGAAGCAGAATTCCGTTGCATTGAGTACTGCGGAGGCTGAGTACATGGCAGCCAGTTTGGCCAGTTGCGCGGCCTTGTGGCTTCGTAAGTTGCTGGTGAATCTATTTGGTCAGGAGCTTAGGCCTACAGTGATTTACTGTGACAATCAGAGTTGCATCCAACTCTCTGAGAATCCGGTTTTCCATGACAGGTCAAAGCACATTGAGATCAGGTATCATTTCATCCGAGACTATGTTTAGAGAGGGACAGTGATGCTTCAGTACATTTCCACAGATGAGCAGGTAGTAGACATTTTGGCGAAGTCTTTGGGGAGGGGCAAGTTTGTCTTCTTCAGAGACAAGTTGGGAGTGGTGCAGAACACCTTCCTCGATAAGAGGGAGTGTTAGTTTTGTACCTAGGGAAGTGTTCCCCTAGGTGACTTTAGCCTTTAGTCACCTAGTGAAGGGAAATAAAGTGAACTTGCATTAAATGACTTAAAAAGCATTTAATGTGACTTTAGGACATTAAAGTCACTTTTTGATAAATTTAAGTGGGTGAGGGAAATTAACTTTTTAAAAATAAAAAGTGTGCATTTAATTTTCACCATTGATCTAATTCATTCCTAGCCATTGGATTAAGATCTCTTCACCTACCTAGGGTTGAGAAGTAAAAAGCAAGAAAAAGGCAAAAATGATTTCATTCTTGTTAGAAGAAGAAAACGAGAGAGAGCTGAAGGAGAGCTCGGGCACGAATTCCAAGACAGTTGGAAGTGATTTTCAGTGGGCACAAAAATCGAGGTGAGTAATTGTTGGTACGAATTTTGAGGTGAAGGTACAGCCACATTTATTGTAGGCACACAAATCAAGACAATGTACGGCCAGCTTTTATTGTGCATAGAAATCTAGGAAGGTACAGCCTCATTTATTGCAGGCACGATTTTTGAGGAACTGTATGGACGGTTCAGCACGGTTTTCAAGGACATTGGGAACGGATTTCGAGGCAGGGACAGGCATGGATTTTGAGGGAGCATTCTGCATTTTTAGGCATGAGTTTCGAGGTGTACGACAACATTTAATGCTATCCATACAATACGATTTTCTGTTGGTATAGGCACGAAAAACGAGGGCAAAATCTTGTTGATTTTGCGTAGGAATCGAGGCTGATATTTGTTGCTGTTTTTGGCACATTTCTTGAGAAAAGAATTGCACAGAAACCTACGCAGCATATGCACGAAAAATGAGACAGTCTGCTGGTTGAGATAAGTTGATTTTTGACTGTAAATGAATGTCTGATTTTTCTTGAAGAAAATAATAAAAACTCTCTCTCTCTCTCTGACTGGTTTTCCCCTAGTGGGTTTTTCCAGGGCTATTGGCCAAAAATTCTAGTGTTCTGTGTGATTAAATGGCGTGCTGATTTCTATTTCCTGTCACTGAAAAGGTTTGTTTGCAGCAGTGTTTTAAGTCTGAAAATTTGGTTTATTTCCAGAACTTTATTTTTCTGAGAATGTCATAAACTGTGATATAAAATTTTACTTGAAACCGGTGGCTGAAAACTAGCAAAAATCTACATTTTAAAACTTGAAATCGGGAGTTGAACCGAACCAGAAACAACAATGAACCGGAGCGGTTTGATTTCAATGACTTGACTATTCAAAGATATATACAATTTTATAATTTTAATGAAAAAATATATATTTAACATTCCAAGCTATGATTTCAAAAACTATTAGAGACATAATATGTAATGTCCCCATGTAAGGGTGAATATATCAGAATGGCATCAAGTGCAATACATATCTAAATCAAAATTGAAAATACATAATCATCAAAATTCTTGCCTATATTGGGATCCTATTCTCTAGGCTCTAGCCCTTGCCTCTACATCGAATCTCGAAGTTGATCTTCCAAGAACTTTAGTCAACACCCTACAATTTTGATGAAGCTTCCTAATCCCAGCGTTAAAATACGCTAGAATAAGCTTCCCATGCTTAATAAGTGATTTTGCTTCACTGAATTGCCTCTACATCGAATCTCGAAGTTGATCTTCCAAGAACTTTAGTCAACACCCTACAATTTTGATGAAGCTTCCTAATCCCAGCGTTAAAATACGCTAGAATAAGCTTCCCATGCTTAATAAGTGATTTTGCTTCACTGAAAGGTACATTTTTATTAAGGTCATGACAGAGTAGTCCAATCAACAATCAGGCATAAACTCCATCAACATCAAGATACATAGAGAGTTGGATGTGATTGATTAAAATTCCAATCCCTTACCCTCATACATGATAGAATCCAGTGGAAACTTTGCAATCCTAAAATCCCGAAAACTATCAAGTTTGTTGAATTTTGAATGGGATCTAAAATTCTACTTTTTGCATATGAAGTCCGATGAGGTTGGAATCACTCTCAAACATCCTGCTTTAAGGATTTAATGTTACCATTAAATATTACTGAAAGAGTAATCAATTTTTTTAAGAACATCTGTGTCTAGCCTCCACGCATGCACCCTAGGCATGTTTGTGTTCAAACTTCACTCAGCCAAGTTAATGCAAAACTGGCTGGTTTGAGGCCGGTTTGGTGCCAAACTGGCCTCTGGGCCGAGTTTTGTCTAGGTTTGAGGTTGATGAGGATTGAAACGGTGAACTTGGCCGGTTCCGGTTCTGAGTTGAGCGGTTTTAAAAACACTGCTTTGTTCCTAAAGTCCTGCCGCTTGCAACTATGCAAACACACAGTCTTCTTTTCGGCTTCCAGCAGAGGTTCCAAACATCACAAACTGGGGGTCTCCTCATACTCCTCAGTAAAAGCAACTGAGTAAAGTGAGGTCAGCACTACCACCATTGCTGCCCCTGTCCATTGCTAGAAGAAGCTTGGATGAGTGGCTAAAGGTAGGGTCAGATGACATTGGAGAATGGTTAGCTCTGGCAACACCTCGGGAGAAGGATGCTAATAATTTGATAAATGGGGCAGAGATGAGGCTTGATTTATGTTCTGTTCAAAGAAATGCAGAGCCTGCAGAATTACAGGTCAAGAGGGAGAAATTTGCCTTCTTTGATAAGGATTGCTCAAGGGTTCTCATGACATATTATAGCGTCTCAATTTCTAACAAATGAAAATATTAAATCGGACATTAGTAAGGAAAATGAATTGTTTAAACTAATTCCATTTTTTTCAAGAAATGGCCTTGGGAAAGGCCTCCATGTTAGGATTAGGTAAGGAGGTGCCTCATGTTAGGATTATTTGAAAGATTTTTTTGAACTGTTCCACTCATCTACGTTGTCAACAAGAGAAGATTACAGGGCATGGGTAAAACCTGTTGACAATTATGTCCAGATAAGTCATATTATGTACAGGATTAACAGATTTAAGGAATGCTTCCAAACCTTTTGAACAATGCGAGACTATGTGCTTAGTGCCTGTTACCACCTAAGTTGTACTTAGTGGTTTTATCAAGTGAGCTTGGTGAACCGGACAGGGTTAACTTGTTCGGACTTCAAAAGACCTTTGGAAGTACTTCTGGGAAGTGCTTGTTGTATCATATCACATGTTCATACCCCATGGGGGAATTGTAATAAATGTTCTAGCATGATAGTGTTTGTAAAAGACTCGGTCTCTTAGACTTTATTTGTCAATCCGATCAGCCCAGGGTGTTTTTTCCCTTGGTTATTATTGGTTGTTCAACAAACGACTGATAATTTCTGAGTTTTTCACTCCATACCTCCAAAGTTGGGGTGGTCGGCTTGGCATTTAGGCCTATTGAGGTTATTAGAGTCTATGTGTCAATGTATAAGCATGCTAGACATCTTTTTGAGTCATATGAATGTGTCTAAGTTCCCCTAGGTGTTTTTCAATTTTTCAATTTTTTAGTTTTTTCAGTGTTTTTTATTAAAATTTAATTTTTCCAAAACTTAGGCTATTTTTTAATAGTTTAATTGGAAAAATTGTTTTTGTAATAAAAGTGGGCCAAATAATCGGTTTCAGTCATGTAGGTGCTCATTTTCAAGCTAAGAGCACCATGTAAACCCATGGACCCACTATTTCCTAAGTTTTGAGTGATCTTCCATCACTCGGGTCAGGAAGCCCCAAAAATCAATTATTGATTATTTTAATTAATAAATTGATGAATAATGGAGCAAATCCAAAATCATAAATCAGTGGATTCTCAGCCGATTTGATTGAAATCAATCAGATCTGGAGTAGATTGACTGGATCTGACAAATCCTTGACTGAAGGAGGTGATCAAATCAGATCCAGAGTTGATCTACAGCTCTCTTCATGGGGAATTGCGCCCTCTCTCTCTCCTCCACACGTGTGGACTCTCCTGGATGCTCTGTGGACCGATGTGTCGGTGTATGGGTTGATGTGTCAACTCAATCAAGCCCTCGGTTGACAAGTAGGCTCAGTTCAGCTTCAGTTATGCATTGATGGACTCTCCTTTAGCTGATTTCATCTGATTCCATGAGGAATTGCGCCCTCCTTGGGCTGGATGGCCTGTATTTTGTATATATCCTGCTTGAGGTTCCCTCTTCCAAGCTAGTTAGAGCTGGACTGAAGGGCTTGCCATTGTAACTCTGTATTTGATCATTATTTGTGAATAAAGAAGCTTTGGAGGCTATACTGTGTAGTGCATGTGTATGTGTGGATTCTCAGTGTTATGCTGATGATGTGGTAGCTGCAATTTCTTGCCAAATTCTGTGTTGCTTCTGTGTTTTGGCTTCAAGGATTCGGCTGAATCTAGTAAGGGTATAAACTAGGAAAGCTAGATTGCTTGATCTTGTTTATCCATATGATGTATGCTCAAAAATTTCAGTTATACGCTTAAATAAGGTTATTTTGGCATAATCTTTCATTTTTGTTGCTTTATACATCTATATCCAAATCTCACGAGGTGTGTGCAGGCTTGTGTTATTTAGTTGCAGGTTCCCGATTAGATGAAGGTGTGGATCTAGATTGATGCCATTCCTATCCAATAAGCTCAAGACTCTGTCCTTCAGCACTCCACAAAAGTGCCTTTTTTCAGCTTGCTCCATTCAAGCAACGTTCCGACCTTCTCTCCTCTTCTTCTCATTTCTATAAAAAATCAATTTTCTTACCTGGTTACGGTGTGCAAAAGCTTTGTTCTCATTTGGATCTGTTTCGTCAAAGTAAAATATACATAGATCTGATATTTCATAGCCCATAGTCTAGATCTCAATTCTGAAAAATATCATCAAGTCTTCTAGATCTAGCATAAGGAAATTGTCCATTTTTGCATGACAAGTTAAAGAGAATCAATAGGTTGCATGCATCAGTTTTCCTTTCTGTTTTAAAAGAGTTTAAATCCAGCAATCAGTGCATATTTTATTGGCTGCACAAACAGCAAGCCAAGATCCCAAGGAAAGCTTGCTTTCCTTGGTTCCTTTCTCGCCTGTTTAGCTAGCTTTAACTTCATTTTTTTTGAGATAAGGTAGGCTGATCCAAAGGTACTCTTAAAGTGCTTTTGTGCGTATGTTATTTTAACATGCTCGCTGTTTTTTAGCAGGTCTGACAGAAAAGAAAGGAAGCTGCTGTCCGGAAGTGGCCTCAGGAGCGTTCAAATCCCCCTAGGGGTCTCCCTTTTCACTAAAATCTTAAAATTTTTGCAAAGTTGTAAGATCTTGGTTTCAGCCTGTATAAGGACCAAGAAGTTTATGATATTTCAGTTCGCTGATATTGTAACCAATAATAAATAAAATTATTTTTGGAATAGGCTCTTTCGAGCCCATTCCCCATCCCCCCTGGGGGGATTTGCATCGGTGTCCTTTTCGTCGCTTTTTGCTTATTTCTTTTTCAAACTAGCATTGATTTAATTTGCAGGGTAGTATACTTAATTTTATTATTAATTTCATATTCCACTTTTTGTTTTTTCGAAGTAATCATAATACTTACCCCATGATTTCCCGATTGACCCGAAAGGGGAAAGAGATTCATGGTAAGACTAATCAGAAAACTAGAGTTGTGTGTCTGTTTTCTTTTCGATCATTTGTTTTTCAGCTAGTATAAAATTAAACCCTCCTCGATTCCCCGATTGAGATCCACTTGGATCGAAAGAGGTTCCTGGAGTGTTTTCTTTTAAACAAGAACACCCAGTTTAAAACTTACTAAAATTTACAAGACTCCAGTGTGTATGCTCTCCTCTTGGCTGTGGTTCGTCCGATCAGTCAAGCTGTATCAAAAGCACTTGAGTGACTAGTATAATTAGGACTCACTCTCCCCAACTGACAAATCATTAGGTGAAAATCCAACACCTAGATCAAACCTTTACGGTGGCAAAATACCCAAAGGAAGCGGGAACTTCTGAAAAGTGACCTCGGGGCGCCGATCTCTGTCACACCCTAACGGGTGCATTACGAACAATAGCCCCAGAGACTCCATTTCAGCCCACATATTCCTTGCAGGTAGCCGTGAAGGTTTAGTTTTGGACATACTCCAAGTACTCTCGGGTATATCTGGAGTCCCCCGTTTGCCCAATTTAATCAACTCATACTTCAAATTTAACTTAAAACATACCAAGAGGTAATCGCAAAACACTCACTCCAAGCACATGCAAGTATATTGTTTCTATTTTTTGACTCCATTCTAAGGCACTGGTTACTTTCTTGTTTTATATATATATTGTGTCTTAGCATTGTGCTTTCGTTTGTTCATCTTTTATATCTTGCCATCTTGGATTATCTATAGTTAAATTGCAAACTCCTAAGCAACTCTTTCATTTTAACACCACAACACTAAGTAATTATCCTTAGTAACTTAATAGGGTCTACCCCCCTTGGCTCCGTTAGGAGTTGAGCCTAAATGAAGGAGGCAAAAACAAGGTGACAGCCTTGACTCGAGACTTGCCCCCAAGTACACACCGAGTGGCTTGAAGATTTCTGCCACGTGACCCAGGTGTATGAAAAGGCGGCAACAGTGCCAACAATAGTACCTTTGCATTCACATGAAACATTCAACTGTTAGTGGTTAACTTATGAAAATAAAGCCAAATTCTTTTTGTAGGAAAAAAGAAATTCTTGAAAGTACACAGCTATTTTCATTATTATGAGAGACGAGCAACTCTTCGATATAATTTTTGCTAGGTTTGAAAATAAGAAATTGTTCAAGGGTTCTTGAAAGCTTAGCAACATAAATAATTACAATTCAGCAAGTGTGGTCACCAATCTAGCAATTTGAAAGTGGGGTTTCTCATGAACTAGCCATGTACAATGCGTTCTCCAAAAATACGACAGAAAATGAAAATTGATAAATACAGGCAGGCCAGCCTCTCCCACCCGCACCCAGAATATTCATTCATGGTATAAAGCCTGTTTCATTAGCTGAAATCAGTTCAGTCATAAAAGGGCTAATTCTGTTTACAGACGCTTTAGCAAATTTTTATAACTAGAGGAAAAATGGGTCTTCAATACCTTATGTCAACTGGCAATCTTCTTTTTTGAACTAATTCAACAAAAGTGGCACTTATGGCTGGATAAAGAAATCCTGAGTTGCACTTAATAGTATGGCCTGAAACAAAGGTGCAATTTTATCTGCCATTAACTTGAGAAGTTCAGTAGGAAGATCATCAAGTCCTGGGGACATACTGGCATATGGCTGGCGAAACAATTCTTGAATTACACTTCATATTATGGCCTGAAACAAAGGTGCAATTTGATCTGTCCTTAATTTGAGAAGTTCAGTAGGAAGATCATAAAGTCCCTGTGACATACCGAGGTCCGAGAGGAAACTTCTTAACCACTTCTCTCACTTCTTCGTAGATGGCCATTCCAACACTTAATCAGATATATGGCTCTATTCTATGGTGTAGTAGATATCTTCTAATAATAATGGATGTTGCCATCGTCCTTCTCCAACTGTCCCTGTGCGTATGCTATATAAATTTTATAATAAATAGAATTTTTCATTCTCATCTACTCCAAGTCCGAGATCAATTCATCAGAGCATTCCTGAGACAAGAAATGAAGGTTTTATCTTTTTGTCCTTCATTAACTGCTGAAAAGGTTTCTCATTTTATGACCGTCTTTATCCCAGTTAACACTGGAGCTGGTAACACTTCCAGTATTTTTCCTTTCATTTTTTCTTCATCGTTTGGTGCTTGTTTTTAGCACCAGTCCAACCCATTTGCTCAACAGACGAGTCTTATTTTTGACAAACTCTTCTACCAGATACTCCCACTGCAACTGGGTTTTAGCTACCCATCAAGCCAAGTATTCCTTGATCTTGTTTCAGTTTTTTTTCACTTTTTCTATTGAGAATAGTATCTTGGAACTTCCCTACTAGCATCCTGCCACCATTGCTCCAACTTCCAATTGAAACCCTTGTTCTTACAAAGATGTGCATACATTTAAAGAGAACACCCTCGGTGATCTTATATGAGGACTAGTAACTAAAAGCACCACCTAGTCATTAGAGATAGAGCGAGTTGGAATAACCTATATGTTACAGTCTTACACTCCAGCTGCATATTGTGCTATATATTCTATGTAACCTTGCTGTCTTGAAATTTAAGCCTTGGTGTTGTTTGACCAGGTGAAATGCTGATCACTGTGACAATCAAATTCACATAGGCTGATTTTTTTTTGAAGGAATCAAGTCTCAACACTACCTGTTTTGATTGAATTCCTATCAGGAAGCTTCCTGGATTGTTTAAAGTCAACGATGCAAACCAGTCTAGTGCTTCTGATTTTTCCCCTCATCTTTACTTCAATCATCATTTTCTAATAACCCTTTCTTTTCCTAGGGCTAGGGGAAACATAGACTGCAAACAATGAGAGTTATGAGCTATCTTATTTCCTGAAATTCACTCAATATTCATTGCCCTGAATCATCCATCGCTGTCCTCAGATGCACCAAGCTATCTGATTCTTTCCACATCTGCATTATAACTATAAAGAGAAAAAGAAGCCCGATTCTAGAAACTACTAGCCACTCCATCAACACTGCAATCTTCTAAATGGCATTCGTCAAAACTAAGACAAGGCTGTCAATCCCTGACTAGTTTATTCAATCCTACTGTTTACCCCATTCAACGACGAAGAAATTCATCTTCTATTTTAAAGTAAAAATATATACCTTAGATCATAGCAAAAATTGAAAATTGTTCATGGGTGACGATGACACCCACACTTCGTGCATGCTTGCCAATCAGTTAACATGATTAATCTCTTCCAGAATCAGAGTTACTTCCAGTGGGTTTACTTGCTTCCCTCCTGTGTATGGGAGTTCTTCCAAGTTCCAGGTTCATTTGGACTCTTGCCTAGCTCAGATCCTGAAGTGCTGGCAAGCTGCCTTTTATATGCTACTGATAGGACCAGTTATCTTCAAGATACTATTTGAGCTCTTCTTCTGGACTTCTGCTCCACTACTATGCTTCGTGCAGGTACTGTCTGATTAGCTTGACCCGAAATGGGTCTCAACAGTTGTCACTGCAAGTCTTGCCTTTGCACCACAGTTCGATACTTGTTTTTTTCTTCCCCCTAGATTCAGGCCATGTTTCCTTCGTTACCTCTATAATGATAATAGACTTAGTTCAGCGATGTTTTTCAAAAGTTTATCAGAGGGCATCTTATAGATTACATCTTCATTATTCTACGCTGTGTCATATTCCATGTTGGTGCCATTTCAAGGAGATGATCGATGCTGATGGTAAGGTATTGACTTGCCTGTATTTCAACTGCAAAATTGTCCATGGTAGTCTAATTGCCCAAATCTGAGGTGCAGCAACTGGAGGACTGCTTGGGACAATTTGATTGTTGATTGCTGAATCCTGATCGAAATTTTTAGATTAATGCTTGGTCCTAGAATGTATTGGTTAGTTATTTGACTTGTTTGTATCTCGAAATGTTAGCTGTTATAGAGATGCAAGACTAGCACTATCATATTTTGTAAATAGAATTTGCATCATTTTGTTCGTGTTGCATATTTGTGGAGAACCAGTTGGAAACATTAACAAATAGGATTTTTATAGTTGTCGTGCCTCCATGTGTTCATGCCTGTAAGCTGTGCTTATACAGGCTGAGCTCTATCTCCTTTCTTGTTCCATGTGTGATATTTGTTGCTTTCTGTTTGCTGTCTTGTCATCATGCAAACTCCAACTTTAAACTGTTGTTTCATCCACATGCAAGCGCAACTTGACAACTGTCTTATCATCATGCAAACTCCGACTCTGACTGTTGCTTGACAGCATGCAAACTCCGACTCTGACTTTTGCTTGACAGCATGCAAACTCCACCTTCAAACTGCTGTCTTGTCCTCATGCATACTCAACATTGACTGCTGTTTAAAAAAACATGCATGCAACTCAGAACTGCTGTTTTACACCACACAAACTCAACCAACAGCCTTGATAACCTTATTGTCTCCATCATATTCTGAATGAAGGGCATAACTATGTCAAGTAATTTTTTTTTTCTTCTTCTTCTTCTTATGCATGCCTTCAAGGTTTCTGGAGTAACTTGATTGTTTGTTTCAGACCTGGAAACATATGTTTCATTCAACTTGCTGCCACTTTTAAAAATAAATTCAATATCTGCTTCAACAGTTCCTTTAGTCGACTGCTTGATTTTTTCACAAATTGCAATGACACATCCATGTAGTGCTGGCACAACCTTGTCTTTTGTCAGCAATATAGAAACAAAAGATACAATTTGATGTAAAGCATCAGACTGGTCAATGGATGCATCATGATTATAGATAGAAATGACATCTTCAAGTGCAGTCAGAGCAGTACATGACATTTCCCTATCTTGATCAACTATGTAGCAAACTGGTCTTGGAAGTGATACTGCTTGATTTTTTCACAAATTGCAATGACACATCCATGTAGTGTTGGCACAACCTTGACTTTTGTCAGTAATATAGAAATAAAAGATACAATTCGATGTAAAGCATCAGACTGGTCAACAGATGCATCACGATTATAGATAGAAATGACATCTTCAAGTGCAGTCAGAGCAGTATATGACATTTCCCTATCTTGATCAACTATGTAACCAACTGGTCTTGGAAGTGATAATGAAATAACGAATAGAACAAGAATTTGCACTCTACATAATCTGAGCATGGAAAAGAACTATCTCTAGGATTCTCAAGCCAAAGACTCTTGGCAGAGATTTTTTTTTGGATATCAGAGTGTGTCTGCACAACATGGAAGATATGCCATGATCCTTTCTCCTAGACGCAATGATTTTTGGCTTGGTAGGGAAAGTGTCCCAGAAGGATTCTTCTGGCCACTGATATATGTTATATGGCGTACATGTAGACAGGTTCCAAGGTAACTAGGACCACAGTATCCGCTAGAACAGAGAGCACAGAACTTCACCAATATTTGATGAATGACAACACAACCCCTTTTCTTTTGATGGTCTAAGGAGTAAACATACTGATCAATACTCTTCAATATGTGTTGAAGCTGATAAACTCTGTTCTTATCATCTTCCGCACTAATATAAAGAATTGAAATGAGTGTCTACAAGTTCAAAGTTGCTAATAGTATCATTATTTTCAGGTGCACGTCCTTCATACTCTGAACCTCTGGAAACTTTCCAGTCTTCATCAATTTCTGTGCAATCTACAAGCCTCTCAAGGTTCCCATCACCACAGTGGTCTACTGCAATGCAATTCTGCCCACTGTCCTCTCAGTAGCAAATATGATTTGGTGTAAATTTTGTGTTAACATGCTTACAATCCACTCACAACATAAATCTCACAAGACATGATTTCTACCAAGACCTTTCTTTCATGCAACAATACCTTCATTTAACCACTTACCTCTTGCTACTTGTATTTAAATTGCTTATAATATCCAAATTGTTCATCATCCATAACAATGACGGGTCATCCATTATATAAATATAGGTACTTCAAGGGCCACCTTTGAGCAAGTCATTGATCATTATCCATTATTGTTCATCAATTCTTGGGTCATATTATTGAGGACTATTACATTGCCTCCATGAAATTTAGTGATTGACTTAGATAACAAATTTTGAATTTCTATTCGCTCAGTGTCAATGTAATTATCTCGGCTCCCAAAGTCATGCCATGTCAACATATGTGCCTCCTTGTTCTTACATTATGCCTGTGTTCCATTATATCGTGCCTTGCTCAATGTCAATGTAATTATCTCGACTCCCAAAGTCATGGCATGTCAACAAATGTGCCTTATTGTTCTTACATTATGCCCGTGTTCCATTATATTGTGCCTCAGTGACCCACCCCAATGGTGCACAATAGTGTGCTCATGCCTATCCTTGCACCAAGATTTTTAATTAATATTCCAACACTTTTCGAAGTCATTCTCTTTCATACCAAGTGATGCTTTAAACTTCTTATACCATTCTTCTATTAAACTTCTTAAACCATTCTTCTCTTAAACTGGTCTTACAGTTTTGCAACTACAACTTGTAGAATTTAGGTTTTTCAAGATTTTAAAACCAGTATTTATATGCGTTTGTGTTTTATTTTTCCTATTTATAAGTAACGGGAATTAGTGTACATACTCTAGGCATGATATCTATATTATCTCTCACTGAAGTCAAAGTACTAGGTCTAGGATCTTAATTATAAGTTTTATTACGTTGATAGTGTTAACACTTAGAATGTACCCAGGTTGTGAAAGGTAGATCCCAAGGTAACAACAAAAACCATTTTAGAATGTATTTATGACCTAATACAATCAGAGAGGGATCTCTCACTATTTACAAAGTTTTTATACTCAAGATATTCAATCAAAGACAATCAGAAGGTCATATTTCTGATGGGACAAATATGACAAGTTTGTTTTAAAGACTTGGTAGAACAGTCATGGAGGAGACCATTGGGCAATGGAGTCAACAATCAAATCTGAAATAGGTTGCAGGAGGTAAGGTTTTGAAAGTTTATGAACAGAGGCAAGGTAGGCACCATTTCCTCAGTCTTGAGGTATTAGCAGGTTGATTAGTAGACAAAGAGAGACATTCCATAAAACAGAGCACCTAACTAGGATGAATTCTGCAAGACTTTAGAAGAAAATATTTTGAAAATGCTTGAACAATGGACCTAGAGCACGCAGGATGAATTCTAGCCCATAAAAACTAATGCTCAAGCATGAAAACAAATACAAAATGGAATGGGAAACATGATAAACAGTCACATAAAGAAATTACTTACTGAAGAAAAAGATGGCACAAGAATCTCTGACATGAAAAAGATTTTACATTTTTCCTCTGCAAATTTCATTCATTTACTGAAAACGTGAAGCCATTACAATGTAGAGTCTCTTCGCTCTTGAAAAATCCTCCATTTTTTAAAAAAACTATCAATTACATTTTAATTTATATAAGAATAACCTCTACCTAACTTTGAATTCAAAACCTAATTGAACTCTAAAAATAGAAACAGTTACAACAATGTTTCTCATGCATATCTCTAATGGTGACAGCTGTGTGAAATATGGGAGAGGTTTTTATAATTGGACATGTGCCCAACAAAACCCATGTCTTCATTTCTCCAAAATCATTTCATCTCCTTGAAATATTCCTTTAAAGCTGATGACTCAAATAATAAAATTGTAGATTTATGAAAAAATGACTCGTGAAGATATTTTAAATTCTACCAACCTGTGATTATTGTGTAAAAAATTAAGGAGGTTTTTGATTATAAGCCTGTTAGTAATAAAAACCTCTCATTTTTGTCAAATTGAATGCCATTTGTCCAAAACAATTCTTTGAATTTGATCGCTGAAATAGTCCTTTGGAAAACATGAAAAATGGCATGTACAACTGACTTTGTTTCTGCTAAACCATAGCACCTGTGTGAAAACTGAAAGAGGTTATTGTGGATAGATATGCTATGACGAAAAACCTCTCTCAGTTTCTCAAAATTTATCTTCATTTGATGTAAACAATTATTTTAATTTGATGACTAAAACAATTATTTTGAAATCTGAACATTTTCTCTCTAAAGATGACTTTTCTGCTCCTAATTTGTAGCACCTGGGTAAAAACTGAGAGAGGCTATTGTAGATCATAATGTTATGATGAAAAACCTTTCAGTTTTTGAAAATTCTTTTTTGTTTGCTGGAAACAGGTCGTTGAATAAAATGACTAAAACAATCATTTTTAGAAAAAATATGCTATGTTGCTTCTAAACCTTGAATTGTTTAATTGTAATTCATAAATAAAGAACATATAACATCTATCCTTGTAAGATCATCTACTGTAAGAGCAATCCCATGAATTGATTAATCAAGGTAGCCATATTTGTTAATAGTGTCTCCAAACACTTGAATAATCCCAAGCTTTGGCACACTCTCCACTGTAAATTCTGTTTGTAAGACTTTAAACACATACCAATACCTTCATGAATGCTCTCACTGTATATATTTCTGCAACACTTTTGAGCTGATGTTGTTTTTGGGCTTTCCTTTTGCATTGTTTGAGTGGTGGTTTTCTTTTTCTTGCTCTATTAAAATCAATTTCCATCTCCTTGTTCAGATTCTTTATCTTCACTATTTTCCCTGTGACTATAAACATGTAAAAGTTGACGTTGGAAATATGACAGACTGTCTCCTTCCTTTCGTGCACAGCACACAAATGAAATAATTTTTTAAAAACCAAGCCAACTTTACATAATGGTCTATTTCAGAGCCTTCACTGAGTTGTTTTTTTTAAACCATTTTTCTCCGTGGAATTCACCAAAAGTTACCACGTGAAAAGTGGTTTAAATTCTGCTACCACCTTTCCAATTTAACCACCTCACAACTTTACTCTCCAGAAACACTAATACCCGTTGATGAGTTTTCACTTTTTACGTTAGTCATTGAATTATTATATATGCCAGTGGTTTGATTATACCTTAAGAAAGGTAATAAATTTTGTTTAGCGCTTAAACCTTCATCAAGAATTGGTTTGGTGAATAAGGGGTTGCTTTTTGACTTTGGAAAAAATATCCAAAACTATATAAGTTTGAATATAAATAAAATTATAACTTTATAAAACCCATTTTATAAATTTCATTCAAAAGTTAATAAAACTTTTTTGCCCCACTTGTGAAAAATTTATTTCTCTTTTTACCTAAAATTTCTTTAACTTCTCTTCTTTGCCAACTTGGAAATAGCTTAATAAGAAAACTTTGGAAACCAATTCAATCACCCATGAAAACTTAAAATTTTGAAGGCAATAAGACCAATTCCGACAAAAATAAATTTAGTGTTAACATATAGGTGTTTATATCTTAGAATTTTGGGGTGGAATACCATCTATGTTTTTCCAAGGTTGCGAGAAAACGAGACAAATGTACCATCCACATTGATTCTATGGTCGGCATTCAAAATTAGTAATAAACAATTATAAAAAAATCTAAAATAGCTCATGTGATAACTGCACTTTGACAAGGAGTGATTACAATTAAGCATGGAAAGCAAGTGAAGTGGCACTTAACTTGTTTGTAACACTTAACTTGTCTCCTATCGGTGTTCACTGACCATAAGTTAAGTGGTTGTGCTAGTTATATTATTAAGTCGATAGACGTTAATATCTTATAATTTCGGGGTGGACTACCATCTATGCTTTTTCATCTATGGACAAGGATGAGACAAGTGTATTGTCTAGATTGATTCTATTGCAGTTGTTCAAAATTCAAATAAACTAGCACACCCACATAGTTTGTGGCTGGGTCATGCCAATAGGGATCAAATGGTTGAGAGATAGTGATGGAATGGAAGACTATTTTTTTTATTTCTCATATTCTTCTAGTTAAATAGGTTCAACTCTGAGTTATCCATGCTTAGTTACATGTTATCATCGACATTCTTTCTGTTATCCATTTATCAATTATCAAATATATATATCGCATTCTACTGGTTATTTTCCATGAACTGTTGGTTATCCATTCATCAGCTATGAGTTATCCATGCATTGCTGCCAATTATCCATTCATTAGTTACTAGTTATATATATATAATTGTTTATTTCAATTTTGAACGACTGCCATAGAATCAATCTTGATAGTACACTTGTTTCATCCTCGTCCGTAGATGAAAAAGCATAGGCACAGTCCACCCCAAATATCAAATAAAATGCATATTGACATAACAATTATAAAAAAAAGATTATAAAAAATAACTAATAATTGATGAATGGATAACTCGTAGCTGACTAATGGATAAACCAACAGTTCATGGCATCATTCGTAGATGATGCATGAATGCATGGGTAACATATAATTTGGGGTGCACTGGTAGTTGACGCAACCGTATAATTTCATGATACTTAACTTGTGTCTTTCAACATTCACCAACCACAAATTAAGTGGTTGTGCAGTATTATTATAGGTTTAGACAGATCCTTGTATGGGTAGGCCCTAAGTGTCTAGGATGGACAATGAATAAATAATGAAGCATTTTAAAAGGAGCGATTAAAAATGAATTATTGATTTTTTGATATTTCATATATGAATTTTTTAAATCTTATTTATGTTCATATTTTAGATATTTAATTATTGTTTAGTGTTTATAAAAAATACAACGAACTTTAAGTTAAATATTTTTCAATATATTTTGAGTAAATAGAATATGAGTTTTAATATTAGTAATAATAATAAAATTATCATTATTTAATATGAACAATTTATTTTGTTATGTTTGTCTTTTGGACCAGCATAGATCCATCTTAAGCACAGAGAGGGATCCAATTTCTTGAGGTGTAAATTTTTAGGTCACAAGTTAAGTGCCACTAATAACTTGTCAGTTACTTGTTCTTGCATTTTTTTAGTGAAATGACTTATCTCTCATAAACTACGAGTCATCCACGCACAACTAGGAGTTATTTATGCATCAGTTACCGGTTATCCATTCATCATTTATTTTTTATATTCTTTTTAAATAATTGTTTAATAATTCAAGCTCACATTATTATTTTTATTATTATTAGGATTAAGAATGTTAATAATGTTTCTTCCCCATGATTAATTAATGTTAGGAATGTTAGTACGTTCGATGCAATAATTAATCATGTTTTAAATTTCACGAAAAATCTAATCAATTTTAATAAATTTATAAGATAAAACACATTATAATTAATTTTAAATTTTAAATTATATTTAATTATAATGAATTATGTTATTTAATTATTTAATAAAATTTATTTTTTAAAATAATCACATATAATTATAAAAAATGAAAATATTTCATTACGAAGCTTACACTTAAGAATTAGACAATGCCACACTAGACATCAAACAACTAAGTTTTACTTCAAATAATGGCACATAATTTTTGCTCTTTACAATGCTTTTACAATTTTAGTTTTTCAAGCATCTATTTCAAAATTAGAAGATCATGCTCAACAACTTTCATGAAGAGGTGGTTAATCTAAGACGATTAAAAAATACAATATATTCTTTTACATAATCTACTGATTTTCTTCCAAATTTTCATTTCAATTCTTTTTTTTGAAAGGCAGGGACTTTGTTGCTTGCGGTCCTTGTTAATAGGAGTTTTTATTTATTAATAGGAATATATTAATGGCTTGTCCTTATCCAAAAATATCTTTAGATATGTTTTCCATAACCATCTTGATAGTAAGACAACTCCCTTTTTTTACTTGATGTCTTAGTTATCTTTCAACCAGATGGTTTTTTATTTCATCAGGTGTACCGTGAAATGCATAATAACAGGTACCACCACACCCAATCCCAACACCACCTTGCTAAAAAATAAGTGGTTCTCAAAATCCTTATCAGTAGAGTTATTCACATTTATGATCTCCAACATTTACAAGAAGAAACTTCCTGCAATAAATAATGAAAATGTGTGATATAACAGAAATTGCAGAACACAGAAGGAATTTATTGATTGCAGGCGACTTTGAGGGGGAAACCTCCTTTGATCAAGCTCAATACAAATAACTCGTGGATGCCTTCATTGGCCTCAACATGCACTTATATACTAAGTCAAATCTAACAACTATTACTCCCCATGAATATGGGATAAACATGTACTTATATACTAAGTCTAATATAAACAACTATTACTCTCCATGAATGTGAGATAATACAATATACTCATGGAACGACTTACAAAGCTTATGCGTCCAACAACAATATACTAACATAGTAAAAGAAGGGTTGACACAGGTTCTTGACATCCCCTCTCTTTTAGAAAAACTTTGTTATCAAAGCTTTAGATGTGGAAATTGCCGTCGAATCTAAACGAGTGGTTCCCATGTAGCATCCTCTCGTTGCATGTTGTGCCACTAAATTAATACCTCTATGATGGATCGAGAGCGAAGATGATGAATGTGCCTATTGAGGATGGCCTTCGGCTCCAAAATGATGGATCATTCACTATCCAGTTCTAGTGAAACAATTTGTGCTCTGATGTTGGTGCCAATAACTTTCTTAAGACAAGAGACATGAAATACTGGGTGAACGCGAGAATGAGGAAGTTCCAATTTATAAGCAATAGATCCAATCTTTTGAAGAACCTTATATGGCCCATAGAACTTTGGATCCAACTTATGACGCCCTTTGATTTTCAGGGAGGATTGCTTGTAAGGATGTAGATGATGAAAAACCATATCATCAGCTTGAAAAGTGTGCTCAGAACGGTCCTAATCGGCTTGTTGTGCATTCAGTTTCTTGTCATGTGAAGATTGCCCTGCAAAATGTGAAGAATCCAATCTCAGTTTCGAAGAACCATGTCAACTGCTTGAATTGGTGAAATGTTGGGTGTGTATGGAAGGAGCATTGACGGTGCCTGACCATAGACTGCTTCATATGGAGTCATTTTAGATGCAGCGTGGTAGGAGGTATTGTACCACCATTCAACGAGAGGGAGCCAATTTGTTCATTGATGTTGTTGTTCAGAGGTGAAGCAACGAAGATAAGTTTCCAAACATTTGTTGATAACTTCAGTCTGACAATTCGTTTGTAGGTGATACCCTGAACTCATCTTCAATTTGGTGCAAGTGTGGCGAAATAGTTTTGTCAAAAAATGACTTGTGAAAGTTGCATCGCAATTTGAGACAATGGAAGAAGGGATCCCATGAAGACAAAAGATTTAGTCCATGAAAATTTGTGCAACTAAGGAGGTGGTTTATCGATGGTCGAGGGCACAAAAATGACTATATTTGGAGAGGTGATCAACCACATCCAAGAGATAGAGTTTTTTCTCAACACATCTATGTCCTTGTGTGATTCTCTCATCATAATTATAACAAAGCCCTTTTTCTCTACGTGCATGTATCTCAACTTTAGAGAAATGCTTAATAGGAGTGGTTTTAGGAGCTGGTGTGATTGGAGGTCTTTAGGAAACCACATTTCCAAATGGAACAAAAGTGGATTTGGAGCGCTATTGAGCTATGATTTTGTTCTCTGCCAACTTATCCAACCTTAGGGCTTTCATCATTGTGTTGGGACAGAACATTTTAATCCCAGATTGGATTGCATCCTTCAAACCACTGATAAAACAACTCATGTAGAATGCATTAGACAATCCTTCTGTGTGATTGGTTAGATTCTAAAATTCGGTCTGTTACTCTCTCATAGTGCCTGTTTGACGAAGTTTAGTGAGTGCTCCTATGAAGTCATCAAAAGCACTAGGGTGAAATTGTTGCAAAAGGAGTTGGCAAAAATATGTCCAATTTGGCTCTTCATGAGCCTTGATGTACCGACGGAACCATTGAAGGGCTCCATGTTCCAAATTAAATGATGCAAGTGGGAATTTGTTGACATCAAAAGTGTTATGTAGACTGAAATATTTTTTTGCCCTGTATACCCATCAAGTCAAATCATCATCATTGAAGCGAGGAAAATCAAGCTTCGACCCACAACAATTGTTGGAAGAAGATAACTTGGTGTCTGCAGAAGACTCTCGTTCATTGTCATCTATTGTTCATGGTTGAATGCTAAAGATGGAGGTCGAGAAAATTTTCATCGAAATCTTGGAGTTTGGTCTTGAAGGCGACAAGTTCACCTTCCATTTGTTTGTTTTCTCCTGCGCGGTTGACAACCATAACCAAGAGTTTTTTTTTGAGGGGGTGGGGGGAGGTGAGTAGAAAAACAAAAACATATTTTTTTAGAAAATGAAAATTTGGAGTTGGGAAAAACTTTGATGGGTAATTAGGGCTTCACTAGGTTTTGGACACTTTTTGAGAGACATGGAACTAGAAAATGAGGATTTTAGAAGTAGGGTGAAAGAATGAGAAAAATTGTTAAAGAGGGATAAGGAAACATAAATAGGAAATGAACACATTGGAAAAATTTGAAGGCGACTGGGTGGAATTTGGGATAGGGTCCTTGAGGAATGAAATATGCAGAATATAATTTCAGGGGTTCCAGTGAATTTTCAAGGGAAACATAACTAAAGCAAAGAAGACATGGCGAAAAAAATAAATTTATACTTTTTTTAGGTGGAATTGACCTGTGGTGGATCCGGACAGATGCAATTTGCTATTTATCAACTGGAAATAGATATGAACCCTAGGTATTTTCATCTTCCTAAAGGTTCAAGAGATTTACTCAACCACCAATGCTGCCTAATGGCTTGTGTATTGGGGCAGTATCCCTCACTCCACGGCTAAGGTAAAACTGATAACCGCTTTGCCACAAACGACAACTCTTGGTTTACCTCACCGGTGGGAACTAGTCAATCAGGTAGGGGTCGTTGTTCTTTTCGTTGGCAGGTTCTCTCAATGGCCAACTATTTCTGGGTTCCTGTGGTACCCCTCACAATGCGTTTTAGGGCTATGCCCAGGTACTTTCCACAGTTAAGCAGATATGGGTTATTCCTTGATCTGAAATTGCAGTTGAAATGAACAATACATATGCAAAGAAGAAGAACTACTGCAATAATCACAACGTCGAGAAGCGATTGTGAAATTTTTTTTTGGCAAAAAATCCACCTAGCGAGCCCAAGAAGGTGCTCTGATACTGGATGAGAGAAACCTCCTGCAATAAATAATGAAAATGCACGATATAACAAACATATCAAAACACAGAAGGAATTTATTGATCAAATGCCACTTCAAGGGGGAAACCTCCTTTGAGCAAGCTCAATACAAATAAATCATGGTGTTTTCATTGGACTCAACACGTACTTATATACTAAGTCTAATATAAACAACTATTACTTCCCATGAATGTGGGATAATACATATACTCATGGGAAAACTTACAAAGCATACGCATCCAATAGCATTATACTAACAAAGTAAAGAGAATGGTTGACACAGGTTCCTAACACATGAAGAACAATCTCATCTCATTAAGACCCTCATAACTAATGCCTATCCCCTGGGCCAATTTAACAATTCCTTTTGTGTTGTCCTTCACATGAAACCCAAACAATCCCAACCCAATTCTCCACCTAGAGTGTTAATTAAAACTCTTCCTTGTATTCATGGGATTACTGGACACATCTTGAAGATTCTAATTAAAAAGGATATTAAAATAATCTACAAACTTAACAAAATCCTTATACAATTATTTAGGAGTGTCAAAGGAAAAACCGACACCTTTCTTTTTGAACGAGTTTACCAAATTCCTTGCTCTTGTGGAAAATCCTACATTGGACAAACAAGGAAATTTATTCAAGGCCCATATTAAAGAACACGTCGTTGACATTAATCATAATCATTTAAATAAATAAACTATAATAGGTCTCTCCTTCAACTCCAAACACCTCATCTGCTTTGACCAAAACAAAACCTTTGTTTCCATTTCTCACTATTCTTCTCGCTCATCATGGAATCCCTTGAAATAGAAAAACATTCATACAATTTCAATCATGAAAATGTTATTAACTTTTTTTTTTGTATATAAAGACTTTATATTACTTCAATAGAGGGTCATTACAATACATATATCAAACTTGTCCTTCAAAAAGCCGGTGTGTTCTTGACACAGCACAGTGTCAAGCCTATTTTCCCATCCCAATGGGATACATAGATTCCCCTTCCCCTTAAAGTAAAGGCAGAGTTACAACTCAGAGGGGCATGAGGGCATTTACAATCATATGCAAAAAATAAACTATTCCAGATACAGGGCCTGATACCATCAAAATTTTCTAAACCCGATAGACCATCATTACTAGCCGAGATATAAGTTGAGATATACATAAACCACAGGAAATCAAACAAGCTCCTTAAAAGCCGAAGGCAGATTGGACATCGTAGCCTGAACAGGGGCAGTAGCAATGCAGGGGGTGGCCGCATCAGGCTGGATGTTTGGACTGTTGCTTGTATGGGCTTTGCTGCGTCTGCCACAACGAGCTCGTGGCCGCGCAAACTCCTCAGTGCCCTTACCCACAACATAGAATGAGACCCCAAGCTTGGATGCAATGACGTCCATCTTCTGATGTATCAGATGGCACTCGTTGTTGTGGGATTTCCAAGCTTTAACATGCTCTTCATCCCCTTCTTGTTTGGCGTCGCGCTCAATGTATGAGTGTCTGACCATTTTCGGGTTAACCCAGTACCACATTAAGAGGCGGTCATATGCCTCAGCTCGACCAGCTGTGGAGCTTGGGTCAAGAACCCATTCTGCCACCTTTTGGTGAAGTTCCTCCTTGGGCATACTTTTGACTTCATAACAGAGTTCCTCAACCCTTTCCTCAACTTTCAGGCGAATGTTGAGAGGGATGTGCTCTTTGAAGGATTCAGCCTCTTCTTGGGCCTGGAGTTGGGCTTGCGTGGTCCTGCGTGGCTTCTTCACATAACCATGCCCCATGAGCTTTGGACCAACCGATGCTTTGCCATGGGACATACCCTTTTCCAGTGAACGTTTTGGAGCCATACTCCAATGTGGGGGGGAGCAGGACGAGCACAGGGGCCAGGGAGGACACAGAGACCCGCAGGCAGGCGAGGAGAAGGGGACATGGGCAAACTAGAAAAACAAAAAATCTAAGAGAGCGCAGGGGCGATGGATGCAGGAGGGCTGGGGAGTACCAGAATAAAAAGGGGGAGATAGCATAATTGCCCGGCCAGGTTCATACCTTGAGTGCGTCATGGCGATGATGCTAACGACATACTGCGTACTCTTTCTCATAGCGGATCCCCTACTAGAAGTAATTGCCCAGTCTATTCGACCGTCACACCATTTTCCATCCGTCCCTTCACATCTTGCACCATAGATTACCATGATGGCAAAGGGCAGCCACCTTTTGATCCGCTTGTTTAACAGAAATATTTTGCTAGGCATTTTAATGAGGTCCGGTTAGGGCATGCTCGCGCCGTCTGTCACCTCTCCCCACCACATCGTTTGAACGAGCCACTTGTGTCCCACCCTCATAGTCTTGGGTGGCCACTTGTCTCCAGTGCTGGGCCCAATCTTCGTCTTCGAAATCCTCAAGAGGGCCCCATTGATGATCCAGGTCACCATCCACACCCGCATTGGCAAGGAGGTCCATTGCCTTGTTGGCGTCCCTTATGACATGGCTGAAAGAGACAACTATGTGGGAAAGGAGCAATTCACGAAGGGAGTCAAGGCGACTAGAAAACTGCCAACTAGTGGACACTTTTTCGATGACTTGGCCACTTTCCAAGCGTTTCTCCACCTGGATCATGATGTTAGAGTCTCCCTCAATGATTGCGGGGAAGCATCTGCCATGGACCAGGAAATCCAAGCCTTGAATCAGACCCTCGAGCTCAGTAGAATTGTTGGTGTCCTGGCCGATAGCTCCCAGAAAGATGAAGATGATCCGCCCTTGGTAATCCTTGCACAGTCCTCCATAGATAGCATCCCTCGGGTTTCCCCTGGAGGCCCCATCAAAGTTGATCTTGAACACCTGAGGTGGCGGAGCCGACCATAAATTAGGGCTTGATGGTTTAATAATCTTGTCCCGCCAATGGAGCTCGACCATCTGAGATTTGTCAAGCCCCCAATGTTCCGCAATGTGTATTTATTCAGCTGGGATTAGATTGTCCTGGTCATGCCAATGCATGCTCCTAATGGTGGAGAGGAGGTTCTCCTTCATGATATTCCAAACCTTTTCAATGTTGTTTCTCTTGTCTCTAAAGATTTTCCCATTCCTTTCCTTCCATAGGCACCATATGGTCATGCTTGGAAATGCATTCTAGATAGTCCTAATGATTCTGTTTTTGAAAGCTTTAGGGTTCCATTCTATCAAGGTTCTAGCCGGCTGAGCTCTTTTCCTATCACTTCTTCGGAATCCCAGGGCTCCCTTATCCCAAATGGTTGCGGCGAAGGGGCAGTTGTATAAAAGGTGGCTCATTGTTTCCTCCGCTTGAAAGCACTAGGATGGCCCCTAGACTCCTCACTTTCGAAGATTCTCACAGGTGAGGATTCGTCCCTTGACCACCAGTTAGGTGAAGAGGCCAACCTTGGGCCATTGGTTCAGGGTCCATATCTTCTTCCAAATTTCTTCCTCCTCAATCAGATTTCCTATCCGGATGTTATACGCCTCCTTTATGCTGAAAGTTCCCTTGTCTGTGTACCCCCACCTCAGAATGTCTAGGCCCTCCTTGACCTGGATGAAGCGATTGAGAATTTCCTTCTGAAAAGCATCCCAATCTGCCATATTCATTTGGTCCGGTTTTTCTAGGAAGTCCCAACACCTTCGCCCCATGAAGGTTTTTGTCTCTCCAGTAATGGCTCACTTGGATCTTTCCATCCGCCAAGGATTTTTCTCGGATAGGGGCCCATCTTGGGATATCTCCAAGACACAGGAGTTGGTTCCAGGAATCTTCCTAGAATTTGGCATTCCTTCTGTCCTGAATTTCCCAGAAACTATGGCTTTGCACCAGGTGCCTTCCTCCTTTTGCCTTCGTCCATATGGGGGAGCCCATCTGGTCCTCATTGAAACGAATCAACTAAGAGAAAGGGCTGTCATGGGCATATTTGAAGTGCCAGAGTTTGGCCCATGGTTCAGAAGTGTGGGTTACCCAGTGCCACTAGACTTTCGCACCTTGGACCTCAGCCATTATCTCAGGATCTCGGAGCCCCAGACCCCCCATCAACTTGGGCCGACATAAACCCTCCCAACTTACTAGAGCAAATTTGGCCTTCTCCTTTCGACCTCCCCATAGAAAGTTCCTTTGAAGGCTTCAGATTTCGTGGAGGATAGACTTAGGGGTGAGAGGACCGAGAACTGATAGATGGGCATAGCTTGTAACACCGATTTGATCAGGACAAGCCTGTTGGGAAGGTTAAGGGGCCTTAAGATCCAGCTTGAGAGCTTCTGTTTCATTATGTCTAAGATTTCTAGCCAGGATGTTATTTTCAACTTTCCCAGACCTAGAGGGACTCCCAGGTACTTAGAGGGGAAGATCCCTTTCGCGAAGCCTAGGATGCGAATGATGTTCCTCTAGGAAGCTAGGGCAGTATTTAGGAAGAACACTTGGAATTTGTTTGGGTTAACAGCTAGTCCCGAGGCCTTTGCAAAGAGAGATAGGATTTTTTTGAAGCTTCTCGCTTCTTGCACTGAAGGGTTCCCCATAAGCATGGTGTCATCCACAAATTGCTGGTGGGTCTGTAGATCCATGTCATCATGGATTTTGAGACCTCTCAACTCCCCGTTCCTCGCCTGAGTTTGAAGGAGACGACTCAATCCTTCCCCCATAAGAATGAAGAGAAAAGGGGAAAGAGGGTCACCTTTTCTGATACCCCTCGATGGTTGGAAGATGCGGGTTGGGGCTCCATTCAGAAGGATGCTAAAGAAAGTGGTGGAGATTAACCCCACAACCCATTCCACCCATCCTTGGCAGAAACCGTAAGCTTCTAACATTTTGCTGATAAATTGCCAACTTAGTTTTTCGAAAGCCTTTGCTATATCGAGGTTGATCATCATACCTGGTTGTTGAAAGCTCTGAAGAGAGTGAATGACTTCGTGCACGAGTATGACCCCATCCAGGATCTGACGTCCTTCCACAAAGTTAGATTGTTTTGGGAAGATGAGATTTGGGAGGAGGGTTTTCAATCGGTTGGCAATCACTTTGGAAATTATCTTATAGATCACATTGTAGAGGGCTATAGGCCTAAACTTGTCCGGGATTTCAGCTCCCGCTTCCTTGGGGATTAGGGTTAGGAAGGTCGTGTTGAAGGCTTTGAGAACCCCCCTTTTGCTTCTGGATTCTTCAACAATCTCCACAACCTCCTCCTTAACAAGGACCATAAATGATGGAAAAAATTGGAGGCAAAACCATCTGGGCCAGGAGCTTTTCCAAGGGCCATTCGATTGATCGCTTCTTCAAATTCCTGCATGGAAACTGGTTTGGTGAGCATCTCGTTGTTTTCCCTAGTGACCGAGGAGGGGATTAGGTGAGTGATTTTTTCTATGTCCCTTCCTTTTTCATGATCCTCCTCTTGGAGGATCTCCGAGAAGTGGTGGGTAAGCTCGTCTTCAATCTCCCTTCTAGTTTTAATCCGGTTGCCATCCATCTTTCAGAGTTTTTGGATTATGGAGTTTCTCCTATTCTGAATCATCGAGTTATGAAAGAACTTGGTGTTCCTTTCACCATCCTGCAACCATTTAACTTTGGATTTCTGCTTCCAGTATATGCCTTCCTACCTTTCTCTTGCCTCTAGTTGGCCCCATAGAGCTTTTTCTTTTTCCTTCATGTCCTCATCCCACTTTTCATCCATGCCCTTTTGGCTGAGGAGCTCGAGCTCATTTATCAGCCTTTTTTAATCTTCAAAGATATTACCGAACTCTTCTTTGTTCCATGTGCGGATTTTGGCCTTGAGTGTTTTGAGTTTCTGCTAGAAACGATACATAACTGTTCCTATGGGGGGAACCATCTCTTGCTACCATTGATTGACAAGATCTTTAAAATCCTTGTGTTCCAACCAGAACTGTTCAAATCTGAACGGTTTCCTTGGAGTAGAGCATGACCAATCCCAGTGAAGGCTAATAATCCAGTGGCCAGATCCTGCAGCTGGAAGGATGTCAGCCATAATCGCACCCGTACTGTGGACAATATTCTATGAGACCAAGAATCTATCCAAGCGAGAGGCCACCAAATGCTCACCACCCCGCTTATTGTTCCAAGTATACCAACCGTTTCCCATTTCCAAATCCACAAAAGAGATTTGGGCCTGGAAATCGCGGAAAGCCTCTTGGTATTTATCAAGGGTTCGTCTTCCTGCCTTCTTTTCCCCGAGGTTGGCTATGAGATTGAAATCTCCACCCATTACCCAGCTACCCCCTTCCGACTGGTTTTTTGTCCAGTTGAGGAAGTCTATGAAATCCTGCTTCTTAGGGAAGCTGCTGGGGCCATATACATTTACAATCGTGCCCTTCACTCCGGAGTCAAGGCGGTGGAAATATGCCATGAGTGAAAACTTGTTGGCCCTCTAGTCCAAGAGCTCCACCACTTGGGGGAGCTAGAAAATTGCGAGCCCACCTGATTGTCCAGCAACATCTAAAGCCATAACTTTGCTGCGTTTCCATATTTTATTTCTGATTTTTTCCAGTCCCTCACAACTACATTTTGTTTCCTGGAGTATAAGTATATTAGGGTTTTCCTGCTTAACCTTCCTATTTAGAGTCCACTTCCTGGGGTTGCTACACCCCCTGATATTCCATGAAATGAGCTTCATTGACAAACTTTGGAGACTTCAGAGAAGGTCGCCTTGATCATTAGGTATTGGCCTGATTCAATGAACTTGACTCCTACTTTTGCAATGCGTTGCTTATTCATTTTTCTCCCTCTTCATTGTTCCTCCTCTAGAGACTTCCTCTTGTTTCCTTTTTGTAGATCTAGATCAATCCCTAGGTTTAAATGAGCCCCAGCCTTGATTATTACTTCCTGAAGGAGCTTGATTTTCCACCTAGGGACATAGCCTTAGCTTTTCTTTCCACATTCGGCCTTTATCTTGTCCAGATCCAGTTCTCCTAGCTCCATTTCCTCATCCTCATCTTCTATTATTTCCATCTGTTGGACTTCCTCTTTCTCTGGGGCTTTGGTATCCTCCTCCTTCTGTTCCGCTTCCTTCTTCTCCTTAAGGGTGTCTCCTTTCGATCTGTCCCCCAATACTGCAAAGGAGTTTTTGGATCTGTTCATCCTTACCTCCTGATCTTTTTTGGCCTTTGATGCCCCTCCTCCTCTGCTTCTTCTTCTGTTCTTAACTTGGGTGAATCCATCATTCTCCATGGCTCCCACCGGCCGGTGTTCAGTGGAAGCAGCCACCGGAGCTAACTTGGGGCAGTTCCTTCCTAAATAACCATACTCATGGCAGTTCTTGCATCGGAAGGGTAGATGCTCATAGTCAATGGGCTGAATCCATTCCTTGTCTTCCTAGTTGAGGCTTATAGCTTTTGGCAACACCTTGGATAGATCTAAATAGATGCAAATCCGAGCAAAAGAGGTATACCTTTGAACCCTAGTTTGCTCTGCAACTTTTATGAATTCCCCTAAGGTATTCCCTATGTCCTTCAAAGTGTCAATATCTCAGTATTCGCCCGACAATGAGAAGAGGTGGATTCAGACAAGGGCAACTGTCATGTCTTCAGTTTCTGGGTTGAAACGTTCCTTTCATGGGCGAAGGTAAAGACCAATAGAGAAAAAGAAGTAAGGTCCCCCTTCTAGAATGCGGTCATGATCTTCCTGTTTGAAGAAGATGATAATGAAAAACCCCTTAGAGCCAAGGTGCAGATCATAATGGCCTTTAGGGTTCCATACATTACTAATCCATTTTACTAGGTCCTTTTCCTTGGGCCAGATACCCACAAAATTTTCTATTAGGGATTTTTCCTTCTAGAGCTCTATCTTGCCTCTGACCTTCTCCGATCGGATTTGGATTGCTGGGATGGTGGGAGCTTTAGGCAGATAGCCCCCCACCCCAAACTTCTGGCCGTTCATAGGTCCGGCCTGCTTCTTGCTCTCAATGCTCGTGGATTCATCAGCTAAATCAGGACCCGATGGTCCTGTCTCCACCATTGTGCGACCAAGAGAGGCCTTGCGGCCCTGTAGGCTAGAACAACCCTACACGGAACGTGTCAGGAGATCCACCCATGGCCAGGTGCGACTGGAAAAAACCCTAGGCTTAGTCTCTCAGCAATGACTCCTCCGTCTCCAATTTATTATGGTTCTTAATTGTTGCAGTTCGAAAATTTTATTAACTTAGTCATGGAAACCTTTAATCAATTGTCTTGATCCCTGACTTGTCTCAATCCCCCTCTCTTATCCTTATAATATTTCTTCATGTTTGTTCATTTCACATTGTTTTTTCTCTTGTATCGTCACCCTCTCTCTATCCGTTGTGATTATTCTTGATGTGCATCCAACCCCTCACTTTATTCATTTTCAACCTTGTATCTTAATTCTTAATTTTCATTTCATATATTTGAAGCAGAGTTATTTTGAGCACTTTAGCACTTGGACTTGAGAGTGGCTTTGTCAATTCACTTGCAAGGCTAATCCCATAGACATGTATTATATATGCATATGAGTAAGTTTAAAAGCGGACAAACTCAAACATATTTCCATTGAAATTTTTCCGTATGAACTTTATAAGAAGTTATAGTACCACTTGATAGATGGGAAATTTTCCCTTAAGGTTTTAGCCCATTTCAAAAGACCGAAATCTCTTAAATTTTAAAAAAATGAGTAAAGTAGGCTGTACCTTTGGCTCACTGGAAAGGTTAAATTTGTCCATTTTTTTCATTGGAAAGGTTGAGTTTATCCATTTTTTTAACTCACTCTGATATGCACTTAGCTAGACTCCATGCAATAAATACCCTTTTGCAAATATCTTCAAGGCTTTAAACAGGTTTGCTATTAATTTTGTCATACTACATATTTTTTTTATCTTGTCAAAAAATCATAGTTTTATTAATATTAACAAAAACAATTTCCTTATAAGTGTAACAAAAAATACATGCCCTCAATTGGGTGTAGCTCTAGTTGGGTTGTGAGGAAAAGTTGTAACCCCCACCCCTCCCACCCTGGTGTTGAATTTTCTTAATTTGCTTAGATGATATCTTAAAATGAATAGTCACTAGTAGATCACTAAAAGAACAACAAGCACAAGAACACAAGAACACAAGAACACAGATTTTCCTTAGGGAAACCACAAGGGAGAAAACACCGCAAAACTTCCTCAGTATAGAACTCAACTAGAGCAGTGTAAAACCCAGACAACTACTTCTCTCATCTTTATGGCGCACTAATCTTTCTCTCTCTTGCAAAACAACTTGAGTGAGCGAGTACAAATGAAGGGGAGCGCCTCCCTATTTATATTCTTCAGTTGACTTGACCTCTAACCTAATTGGACACCACAAATAACATTTATTATATTGACACCTGGGTACTATTGACCCGAATTACATCTGGAAGTTTACATTAATTCTTTCAAAGATACTAACAAGACCAAACTCATCTCTCGAAGGAGGAATACAGTCAATACATTTATAACATCTTTCGAAGTTACAATACTTTAACACTCCCTCTTAACTAGGAAGGTATTCAACTACAACAACAACTGCTTCTACAACTGTATAACTAACTGGTGAGTATCTATATGTCATAGGAATTTTTGGAATATCATCTCTCATCTTCATTATCAATCTCAGCTGAATCATCTTCTGTAATATTCATCTTTCGTACGTACTCGAGCATCTTCTATCATCTTCTGAACGATCTTTTGTAGCATCAGTATGTGAATACTGAATCATCTTCTGGGTCATCTTCTTATAGTATTAGTATGTGAATACTGAGACATCATCTGTAACTTCATTATCTGCAACATTTGTACATGGATACTAGCAACATCTGTACATGGATATTAACAACATTAACAACAATCTCATTAGCATGCTAGTGCTAAACCCAAACAACATCTCATAATGAGGGGAGTTTTGAGGTAAAAAATGGGCCTCAAAACAAAAATTGTACCATTAAAATTCACTTTAGAAGACCCAATAGTATTCAAGATGATGATGTCAACCATAAGGGTAAAGTTTGTAAAAAGCAATGGAGGTAAAAATAAAAATGATTTTTTCTTATCGTATTTTTGGCATATCTTCTTATTGGTTCACCCAAATTTTGACTTTTAGGATTTGATAGATGCGAAATTTAATTTTGCATCCAACCCATACCCACACTGTATACTTATGAGGTACCCACAACACCCAAAAATGAAAATTTTAATAAAAAATGTATTTTAATATTAAAATACGTTTTTTTATTGAAATTTTTATTTTTGGGTGTCGTGGGTACCTCAAACGTATGCTATGTGGGTATGTGTTGGATGCGGAATTAAATTCCGCATCCTACAAGTCCCGAAACTTGAAATTTGGGTGAACCGATAAGGCGATATGCCAAAAATACAATAAGAAAAAGTAGTTTTTTTTTCCCTCCAAAATTTAGAACTTTTATTTTATTATTTCCCTTTTGAGGCCCATTTTAGACCTTAAAACTCCACTAATGTCTAGATCATCATCTACATTACTAGTATAGAGATGCTGGAACATTGATACCATCATCAGTATAGGAATATTGAAGCAACATTCATCAATAATTATTAGTGTAACACCACTGGTACTACCTCAATAAATCAACCTAACAATCATCAATACTGAAGCAAACAAACATCACAACAACACTGAAACAAAACATCTCATCAAACATCTCGACAATCATTGCAACAATCATCTCAACAATCATAAGTATAACAATACTGCAACAATCATCTCGACAAACATCTCATCAACACTTAGTATAACAATACTGCAACAATCGTCTCGACAAACATCTCATCAACACTTAGTATAACAATACTGCAACAATCGTCTCAACAAACATCTCAACAATCATCGATATAACAATACTGCAATAATTGTCTCAACAATCATCAAAACATCTCAACAACCATCCTCAACAATCATCAACAATCAACAGTATAACAATAGTGAGGATACATCTTGCCCTTCAACGTCTCGGAGCAACATCACGGTGAGTTCTCTCGTAGATCCATCCAGGGATTTTGTCTAACTTACTAACTCTTTGGAGCCAAATAAGCCTAATTAGAAAGATGGATCTCCCTGGGGACCAAACAAGCCTTGTCTGGATTACTAACCCTTTCAGGCCAAACAAGCCTAGCCAGACATACTAATCCCCCTAGGATCAATAGGCCTCATCCGACTTACTAACCCTTTCAGGCCAAACAAACCTAGCCAAACTTACCCTCCTCTAGATTGAGCTACTCACCACTGCATCCATTATCCATCTACTATCACTCCTTTTTTCGAGAGAGGTCCTTTCAGATTACACCAAGCTTGTCTCAAAAGTATTCAAACTTTACACGAGTCAGAGGCTTAGTAAATACATCTGCTACTTGTTCCTCTGTAGGAACATACTTGAGCTTCACAATACCCTTCTAAACCATATCCCGGATGAAATGATATCTGATTTCAATGTGCTTTATCTTATCATGAAACACATAATTTTTCGTCATCTTAATACAACTCTGATTATCACAAAGGATATTGGTAGCATCTATCTCTGCATCAAATAGTCCTGCTAACATATTTCGAAGCCATACTGTTTCGCTACATGCTGAAAATGCTGCAATGTATTCAACCTCTGCCGTACTTAGTACAATACTGGTCTTCTTTCTACTAAACCAAGAGATCATGCCTGAACCCAAACTAAAAAAACATCCTGATGTGCTTTTTCTATGTTTGGCACTTCCTCCCGAATCTGAATCTGCATATCCATGTAATTTGATCTCGCCACTAGATGCATATTTGAGCCCATAATCTAAAGTTCCCTTTAGATACCTCATCACATGTTTTCCCCCAATAAGGTGAATGTGTTTAGGATTCACCATATATTGACTTAATGTTTTTAATGCAAAACATATATCTGGTCTTGTATTGGTTAAGTACATCAGTGAACCAATAATTTGTCTATATAAGGTGGCATCAACTGCTTCCAAAGTATCGCCATTCAATAGATTCAAACTTGTTGTCATCGACGTAGTCATAGCTTTACAATCTAACATTCCAAATATTTTTCATATTTCTATAGTATATTTTCCTTGGTTTAGGAAGATCTCATCTGGATATTTCCATACTTCAAGACCTAGAAAGTAATGCATCATTCCAAGGTCTTTCATTTCAAACTCTGCAGCAAGCTTCTTCTTACATTGGATAATAGGCTTATCTTCTCCTGTCAAGAACAAATCGTCTACATATAGTAATAAAAATCATAATCACATCATCCTCAATATTATAGTAGAGGTTGGAGTCTGTTTTACTTTTAGTAAAGTCTAATCTCATCAGAAATCCATCGATCCTACCATACCATGCTCTGAGTGCTTGCTTTATCCCATACAATGCCTTCTTTAGTCTACATACATGAGTTTTCTGATCATTAGTCTCAAACCCTTGCGGTTGTTCGATATATACCTCTTCTTCAATCAAGCCATTTATAAATGTTGTCTTCACGTCCATTCGATGTAGCTTCCACTTCATGTTTGATACCAAGGCAATGATAGTTCTGATTGAGGTGTATCTAGCTACTGGTGTAAAGGTCTCCTCACAATCGATTCCCTCTTTCTAAGAGAATCCTTGGGCTACAAATCTTTCCTTGTACATATCTATACTTCCATCTGCTGAGTGTTTAGTTTTGAATATCCATTTTGAGGATACCACTGACTTGTCTTTTGGTCTTGGCACTACTTCCCACACATCATTCTTTATAATGGATTGGTATTCATCGACCATTGCATCAACCCACTCCTTCTGTTTTATTGCTTCTTCAAAACCTGTTGGTTCTTTATCAACTAGGTCACACATCAAAGCCATATAACCAGGGTATGACTATGGATTCTTTCTTTCTCGGATGGTTCCTTCTGGAACACCATGTCTTTTTTATTATTCAATTACTTCCTAAGCCCAGGAAGGTTTTCTCTTTCGATAAATCAATTCATTGGGTAATTCTTTAGGTAATTGAGGTTCTGTCATATCATGATCTTCATGTATATGGTCTTCTTTGTTTTCGACTGATTTAGGACTTTCAACAGCTTTGGAAGTTTCATGCTCCTCTTCATCTTCCTTATCTTTCTTTGACTTCCTGAAGGCTGTATCTTCGTCAAATGTGACATCTCTTCTAAGTTCAATTTGACGGTATCCTGGGATATAGATCCGATAAGCTTTTGATTGTTCACTATACCCTATGAACAATCCTTTCTTTCCTGAAGGATCTAAATTTTTCCTTTTCTCCTTGGGAATGTGAATGTAAACAGGACAACCAAATATATTTAGGTGAATTACCTCTGGCTTTTCTCATGAAAACATTTCTTTTGGATTTTTATTCCCAAGGGAACTGTGGGAAATTCTATTATGAACATATACTGTTGTTCTTGCTGCTTCTTCCCACAGGTACATTGGAATATCTTGATCATGTATTATAGCTTTTATGGCTTCCATGATAGATCTATTCTGTCTTTCCGCCACACCATTTTGTTGTGGATTATAGGGAATGGTGAGTTCCCTCTTAATCCCGGATTCCTTGCAATAATCATTGAGTTCATTTGAAGTGATCTATCCTCCATTATCTGAGCTCAAAATCTTTATTTTCTTCTCAGAGAGATTTTCCACTAGGGCCTTAAATTCCTTAAACCTATCAAACACTTCATCCTTTTTTTTCAAGAAGTATATCCAAGTCTTGCAGGAATAGTCATCAATAAAAGAAGCATGGTAGACATACCCACTTAATGAAGTAGTTTGCATTGGCCTGCATATATCTGAGTGAATAACATCTAAGATCCCTTTTTCTTTACTATTACTTTTTGGAAAAGGATTCTTAGTATTCTTCCCTTGTGCACATCCTTTGCATACTCCTTCATGTTCTATCTGAATTTCTGGTAAACTAGTCACAACCTTACTTACAATGGTAAGAGCTTTGTAGTGATCATAATAAATCCTTCTATGCCATAGCTCACATGGGTTAATGGTACTGGTTGCTAATGCTGAATATGTATGTCCCTTCAATTTGTAGAGTCCTCCTTCTTCAACTCCAATTTCTACTACATCATATATGGTTTTAGCTTTTGTCCACATGAGAAATTTTCCATCCACAAAAGCAACTCTGAAGCTTTTCTTGTCTAAGGTTGAAATGGAAAGAAGATTATTCTTTAGTCCTGGGACATACATGACATCTTTCATTTTCATAGTCTTTCCAGAATCCAATTTATAGGATGATTCTCCTATTCCTTTAATAGGATATTGGGAATCATCTCCAAGCATTACTTTGTGTGGAGATTCCTTTTTTTCAAGGCTTGAGACTGATTCCTTGTAACCAGTCATGTGCTTGGAGGCACCACTATCAACTAGCTAGGTGTCATTTCCTGGCGAGACTGATCTTGTCAGAGCATAGATTAAAACATATTCTTCACTGGAGTCTTCAACATTCTTTGCTTCTTCTTCAACTTCTTGATCACTATCTTCAGCAGCATGGGCTTCAAACCTTCTCATCTTTTTTATCCTTTTTGCTTTCATGGGACAATTGATGGCAACATGTCCCAACTTGTGACAAGTGAAGCACTCAAAATTTGAGAAGTCTCTCTTGGGCCTTTTAAACCATTGAGTCTTAGGAGTATGGCCACGACTCTTCATTTTGACTTTGGTGTGGGTTGTCAAGGCTCGATATTCATTGTCATTTAGTTTTTCTTCTCTAGCTGCTATCCTTTCTTCTTCTTGAACACATTCTTCCCATAACTTCCATAATTTGGTTAGTGTCCTTCTTGAACAAATTCCTCGGATAAAGGATTCCCAGTCTCTTGGAATACCATTTAGGGTTGTCATCACAATATCTGATTCTTCAACCATATCATCAATGGCTTCTAGCTGATCCTTGATTTGAGCTACTCTTGAAAAGTAAGATTGCATGGTCTCCGAATTTTGAGCTCTTACACTTTTGAGTTGATTCCTCAAGGTCATTTTCCTATTAATGTTTCTTCCTTCAAATAGACCCGATAGAGCATTAAACATTTCTTTTGGAGTCTCCCTTGAGGATACTTGAGGATTCAATCTATATTTGATGGAGTCATATATGATCCTTTTATCTAGGATCATCTCCTTCTTATACTTGTACTTAGCTTCATCTTCTTCTTGTTCTTTCACTTCCTCTTTCACAAACTTATCTAGATCATTCTCTTGTAGGATGAGAATGGTCCTATACTTCCATACTCTGAAGTTTTCAACACCTTAAAGCTTTCATATAGCTTGGTATTCTTTGTCATCTTTAGAAGACTAAGAACTTCAAATGGAATAAGGAGGAAAGGTACTTACTTGAAGAAAACAACCCATGACTGACCTCCTTCTGGATGACCTAGGGTTTGAGAAGAAACCTTATTTTTTCAGTGTGGATCACAAGTGGAGCTGAATGGTGGAGAAGATGCGCTTCCCTGGGGTGAGGTAAAATGTATCTTACCTTTTTTGAGATTGATGATGAAACCTCAGGAAAACTAAAGCCCTAGTTTGTCCCAGCAGTAGTAACTGCTCCAAAATTGAAAATTCTTGGAATTCAGTTCTGTTTTCACAAAAAGATGCACTCTTCAGGGGAGAGTTGGGAGAGCCCTCTTTTCTAGTTGATATGCCGAGGTATTTGTTTGGAGTAACAAAACCCTAACTGTGCAGTGCTTCCTTTTCAGGGTGGCTCTGATACCATGTTGAATTTTCTTAATTTGCTTTGATGATATCTTAAAACAAATAGTCACTAGTATATCATTGAAAGAACAAAAAGGACATAAACAAAATAACACAAGAACATAAATATTTTCCTTGGGGAAACCACAAGGGATAAAACCCCACAAAAATTACTCAGTATAGAACTCAATCATAACAGTGTAAAACCCAAACAACTGCTTCTCTCTTCTTTCTGGCACACTAACCTTTCTCTCTCTTGCAAAACAACTTGAGTGAGTGAGTACAAATGAAGGGATTTGCATCCCTATTTATATTCTTCAGTTGACTTGACCTATAACCTAACATGGCCGACTTCTCTAACTAACTAGGCCTACTTGTTCAACTGGACACCACAAATAACATTTATTATTTTGACACTTGGGGTACTATTGACCTGACTTACATCTATAGGTTTACATTGATTCTTTCAATGATACTAACAAGACCAAACTCATCTCCCGAAGGAGGAATACAGTCAATAGATCTAGAATATCTTCCAAAGTTAAAATACTTTAACACCCATCCCCCCCTTGCACACCCTGGTGCGAATACTTCGTGGCATGTATGCTCTTAGCGAGAAAATATTTATGAGATATAATTGATCTATTCATGAGTTGTTAACTTGGCCTTATGCCCTAAAGAATCGAGGGTTTACCTTGAAATGAGAGGAAGTGCTTGGGTGCTTTTCCCTAAAATATGATTGCTGAGAATAAAACATTCCAAAATGGATACAAAATCAATGAAAATAGTTTGTCCTCCAACCTTATTCCAAAAAGGAAATATATCACCCTTCATTCCCATAATGTCACTTGAATATCCAAAACACTAATTACTTAAACAATTCCATACAATAATGTTGGAAGTCGAACTTTAGAAACCTTGTCCAATGTGGCTAGATGTTTGTATTCAAGTCCAATACATAGTTCTAATAGGTTATTCATTGGAACCTTTAGTGAAAAGAAGAATATATCTAAGTCATGATAGGAGGATTGTGTATAAGGATATAATGTGGTTCATTGTGATGTCAACATAGGGTCCAACGATGGAAATTCTTGAACATGATGCATTATTGGTTTTAGAGCTTGAATTATCATTGCATTTGTAGAATTCTGTGTTCGATCCACAACTTACCCTATATCATGGTGATTATTCATGGCACAATAGAGGGTTTGTAGGGTATATTTATTCGATTTGTATGCTTTGCGAGGTGGTATTCTTGGTGATTCCACAACTCTGACAAGGAAGCACACACCGGTGGTGATAAGGTTCTTAAGGGTTTTGAATCCTCTACTACTCCCACTAGTGGAGGAGGCAAAGGTTATTTCAGAAAGTGAAAAAAACGTGTGAAGAGAAATAGTTATTCAATCAACTTTGTTCATAGAGAAGCAAATAGTGGTAGGTTGTTTCCATGGGTGACACCCATGGTACAAATGATTAGGAATTGGATCCATGACAAGTGGGAACCCTTGTTAGGTTATCTATCAACAAACTTTTTATTTATTAAGTAGGGGTTGGATGACTTTGTTCATGTGATCATCAATGGACATGGAGAAGGTATTGGATTCTCATTGGAGATGAGTAATGGTCTCTTTAGAGCAGAAGAGGTGGATGTCATTTTTTGTTGCAAAATAAGAGAAACCAAGCTTATGTTAGTGTGGATGAATTTGTTGGGTCTTCTTATGGATTTTTGGTCATTGGATTTGTTCAAATAAATAAGGAGTGTGCTCAATCATTTTTATGAAGTGAACTTACCATTTTAAGAGATGGGTTCAATGGGAATTACTCATATTTTGGTTGCCCTGGACTTGAAGGAGGGCTTCACTGAAAGCATGATCCGTATTTATGTGAAAACAAAATGAAAGAGCATACATGTATATTCACATACACAGATATATGGCAAGAAACACAATGACGCATTAAACTCAAATTCTATTAAATGATTGAAACCGAACAAACTATAAAATAAAAGCAACTAGAATGGTGGTAGTTATATTTTTTAGAAGAGATGTAGTGGCTAAACTAAGTTGTGACAATCTCTCTACAAAATGAGTCCAAAAGGGAATATTTATCATAAGCATGAGGGAAAAAAATCCTAAACATCGAAAAACCTAATCGTAGGAGAAGAACTGTCATAAAGTTTGCGGCCCCAAAGTGGTTAGTTGAATTGTCAATTTATGAGGGTCATAAATTTTGAATACGATCTCCGTTTGGGGCGCTCAATAGACAATTGAAAATATCTATCTGAGTAAGAAAATGGAATGGAACCAAACCAAATCATATGGCCATAGTCTAGGTTTTCGCGAACAAAAAAAAAACATTATTTATAGCCTCAAAATGGGCCCAAAAGTTCTGGACCAAAAAAGCCATAGAAAAATTACTAGAAAATTACCAAAACGGAATAGGTAGGTGACCACCTATATCCATCTGGATCACCCCCTCTGCTAGGGACAAATGGTTTACATTGCATTGAGTACCTCCATCAAATAGGGAGACATCTACTGAACTTGACTCTTGGTGAGCCACTTGCATTGGTGGAGTAGTCGCCTTGATTTGACAACCCAATATAGTTGGATATTCTATTGGCGGGTTCCCTTAACCTGTGTGTCCATGAACCGGTCAATGGTTTATTGTTCCATATACTTAGGATTGAGTTATGTAGGTGTCAACAACTTTGCCACCTCCGAGGTATCCAACAATGGTAGAAAATATGAGAAAAGGATCTCCACATTGAATACTGGGTGCGGGCCAAGGAACAAAGGAATAATTAGTATGATTACTAATTAAAGATAAACGTTTTACTTTGTTCCATAAATGCAGTTTGTCAAATGTATTGTACTTTTAAATAGGTTAAATACTCTATCAATGTTTGATAATAATGATACTTAGGGTAAGCCCTTATTTATATAAAATGTGGATGTAGAATAGAACCAGTTTAAGATTCCCGGGAGAAAACTCTTTCATTCAAAACCCTAACATGAAAGGTATGGGGTTTTTATCCTAGGTAAGCTTGAATTCTCATGTTCATGCTGGATGTATGTACCATACAAATACCAATAAATCTGTATATAACTACTTTACTATGTCGGCTATAGCATTTGGGAAATGGGAGATTCAATAAACATGTATATATATGTAGCTGTATTTATCCTGTTTTATCCTTGTGAAAGACCAATAAATATTTACTTATATTCATTGTAAATATATACTGTACATGAATTTAGAATGATAATTTGATATTTGGATGTAAATAGAAGAACAATTACCTCTGAGATAAACCTCAAGGGAGTGACAGAAGTAAAATAGGTAAAAATAAACATTTTATCCAACATGTATATGGGAGCATGACTAATGCATTTTATCTTAGGCCAAGGTAGAGCCCAAGGGTTTTGTACAAGATCCTGAATCATTCAACAATAAGAAGAAAACTATAAACAATAGCGTTGACAACCATAAACTAAACCGAGTCAAGTAATGCCTCTATATTTAAGAATAATCAAACCCTACGAGTTGAGGAAAATTCACCTTTGTCGTTTATAGTACAAATAAAGCTACTTAGTTTTTACCCTAACAAAATGAATAGGCAAATGGAATTTTAACTCAACAACTAGTGATTGTAGAAATATTTTACCTTAAAAACAAAACATATATAAGAACTAGAAACACACAGATTTCATTCACCAATTCAGTAGATTTAAATTACATCTTCCAAAAGATAAAGTAAAATACAGTTAAGAAAAAGGCCTTAGCTAATAATCCACTGAGATCTATCAATTTTTCCACAGTCCAATCTGGGTTATAAAACCCTTTAAGCCTTAAAATCTTTATGGTGGTAAAACTGTTACATAAATTTGGTAAACATCTTTCAAATCCCTCACAAAGAAAAATTAGAGGGTCTGTCCATGAGATCTCACCAGTAAAGGGTGTATTATTAACTCAAGAAGGCCATAAACTTCACATTGGCATGGGAAGCTAACTCATCAAACCTCAAACCCTCCATGTCCATTTTTGGAAATAAACTATCAACCCAAGAGAAGCTCAATCTCAACAAGGTAACAATGCTTACCTGAAAGTAGTACGTCAAATGTGTATACATACAAGTATAATAAAGTGTTCGGTAATGAAAATACCTACGAGATGGCATGTCCATGATCAGTAAGCTCGAGGAATTAAGAGTGCAAGAAATAGTGAAAGAAAACTAGTTACAGAACATTTGAGTTGGAGGATGATTGTTAAATTACTCACAACGTTGAACTGGTATCCATTTAAACATTAAACTCTTGCCAAGAACATCAAGCTTAAACAAAAAATTAGCATGTGGTAAATTCTCTTCAAATTACCTTAGATTCACTAGCCAAAATTGAAGGGTGCCACAGGAGCTAAGTTGAGCAAAGTTTTCCCCAATTCGAGAGAGGGACAAACAATAGTGAAGAAGGAAGAACCTAGAAGGATTTTACAAAGCCCGACACTTCTTCCAAAGGGGAATTTAATTCACTGTCAGTACTAATCAACATGGAAGCACCATCCACTTTATCCTCACTGAACTCTGTGTTGGCCCTAGGAAAATATGTACCAATTTTGGTCGAAAAAGTGAAGAATCTAGTCACAAGGTGAGCAAGGCCGCGATAGAAAACGAGAAGAGAAAGTTGAATTCGAGTATTCGACATGTTTTGAGAAAACAATAAATGTAACAATGAGTTAAGTTATACTAACAATCTATCTTTGGGAATGAGAATGAATGTAATCTGGGACATTAGCGCCTTTATTAAATGTAACAAGATTTGGGGTAGTTAGAACAACCAGTCAACTATCAGTTGAGAACTGGTTGACAGTTGAAACAAGAATTGTAAGAGATATATAGGATCGATCCAATATATGTGCGAAAGATTTCTAAATATTAAGGAGATCAACAGAGAGGTTGACTGAGGGAAGAAAACAAAGCATGAGAGAATGAGAAAGATAGATAAAACCCATCCATTGTAAAGACGATTATGAGAGAAGTTTGCAAGCTGTGTGCACTTACCAAAGTGTTCCAATATTACTCATGCCAGATGAAGAGTGCTTTATGGTTTTTCCCGTATAGGTTTCCATGTTAAACCTCCGTGTCTTTGATGTCTGAGTAACTTGTGTGTAAGTCCTTACGTGTTTGTCTCACTGTTATAGCTGATTTCACCACTCCAGGTGAATCACACTTTGTATGGCCTTCCCTTGTCCCGCTGCAGACTCCTTAGACCCCATGGACCATTTTTTGTCCTTTGATGTTTTCTTGATCATCCCTAAAAACATATGAAAAATGATACACGCGACTTTTAAACCTATAAGCACGTATATACGCCGGTTTGACCACTAAAACCGCGTACATCGGGTTGTGTGAATAATCCAAATCCTTTTGGAGTTTTCCTTGACATGGATCCAACTCATTTGACTCTTTGCCTTCCCTATGCCTTGAGATCGCTCAGATTCGACCTTTCATTACCCATTTGAAAAGCGATATAAGGAACCCCTTGGTACATTGAAGGCATAAGAGAGAATTGAGAGCAAAGAAACTATAGTCCATTGTTGCCGGAACTTATGCTTGAGTCTGCATCCCTTTGTCCCTTGGGGCACTAGTGTATTCTTCCCAAGCTTTCCTTTTGCTTGTGAGCTTGCTATCGAGAGATGGAGGATTGAGGTGGTGGAGGACCAAGTGGGGGATTCATTTTCTCCGGTTCACAGACATGCCGTCAGAGGTTGTATCTTGTAATCTCTGATTTATATTAATAGAAATATATTTTCCTGTGCAATAATGTGTGTTTGAATGAATATTTTATGCATGGGATTATGTCAAATGGTTGTACATTATTGATTATATATGCTAGAATAGATCTAACACCATGATATATAGAATGCTTGTATTGTTTACTTGTTGTTGAGGAAGTAATCTATCAATTCAAGCTGAAGATTGGAAAGCTCAATGGGGATCTACTTCAACCGTTCGGAATAAGGTATGAGGTCTGATCCTTTAGTGTTAGACATTTAATTTCTATTGCATATTGGAAAGGATTGATTTCTGGAGTCAAGCTGTCTGTTGTAGTACCCCAAGCCATAGGAATTTCTCTCTGTAACAGAATTGGCGACTCTAGTACCTTGATTCCCATTTTCATTATCGGTGGGTGATCTCGCGTCTGTTAACGGTATACATTAATGACCGGTAATCAGACGATGGAATACTATGTTCGACCTCGACACCCCTATTCGCATAGTAGGACATGTACTTGTAGTGGTTTGTGTAGAAGACTTTCCAGATTGGTGGCATCTCTTATATGCTACCTCCTTGATCATGCCAGTGTTCATGAGATTTCAGCTCTCGTGACTTGATTTTAGTATATGTCAGATATTTCCAGCCACTATGGAGATCTTGATCTGTTATATCTTCAGCCATTATGGAGATCATGGTCCTATGTATATCTTCATCATGGAGATTCTGATCTATGTATATTGTACGTGGCTATGACCACATATGTGACATCATGTATCATGCCTATTCATGGCCATTGTACTCTTATGTATCCGGGACTGCTATATGTACTTGCAGTTATATGCAGAGTTGTATTATTGTAGTATGCTGATTGGGTGGCTGGTCTTCCATTTGGGATCCTTCATCACTCCACTTCTGGGATGGACTTATAATGTATTTCGGCCATCGTATGACCCCTTTGACCTCACACATTAGGAGGCATCTGTTATAGCTGATTTCACCACTCCAAGTGAATCACACTTTGTATGACCTTCCCCTGTCCCGCTGCAGACTCCTTAGACCCCATAGACCATTTTTTGTCCTTTGATGTTTCCTTGATCATCCCTAAAAACATATGAAAAATGATACACGTGACTTTTAAACCTATAAGCGCGTATATACGCAGGTTTGACCACTAAAACCGCGTACGTCGAGATGTGTGCATAGTCCAAATCCTTTTGAAGTTTTTCTTGACATGGATCCGACTCATTTGACTCCTAGCCTTCCCTATGCCTTGAGATCGCTCGGATTTGACCTTTAATTACCCCTTTGAAAAGCTATATAAGGAACCCCTTGGTACATTAAAGGCATAAGAGAGAATTGCGAGCAAAGAAGCTATAGTCCATTGTTGCCGGAACTTATGCTTGAGTCTGCATCCCTTTGTCCCTTGGAGCACTAGTGTGTTCTTCCCAAGCTTGGCTTTTGCTTGTGAGCTTACTATCGAGAGATGGAGGATTGAGGTGGTGGAGGCCCAAGTGGGAAATTCAGTTTCTCCGGTTCGTAGACGTTCCGTTAGAGGTTGTATCTTGTAATCTCTGATTTATATTAATAGAAATATCTTTTCCTATCCAATAATGTGTGTTTGAATGAATATTTTATCCATGGGATTATGTCAAATGCTTATACATTATTGATTATATATGCTAGAATAGATCTAACACCATGATATATAGAATGCTTGTATTGTTTACTTGTTGTTGAGGAAGTAATCTATCAATTCAAGCTGAAGATTGGAAAGCTCAACGGGGATCTACTTCAACCGTCCGGAATAAGGTACAAGGTCTGATCCTTTAGTGTTAGACATTTAGTTTCTATTGCATATTGGAAAGGATTGATTTCTGGAGTCAAGCTGTCTGTTGTGGTACCCCAAGCCATAGGAATTTCTCTTCGTAACACTCACTTACATTGATTTCATGTTGTGGAATCACAATAATAATGATAGGCAATATGCTTTAAAATGTATATGTTTATGCTGTGAATGTGTCGATGGATCGGTCTGATTTACTATGTATGTGCCATCGATAATCCATCCTTATGTGTCAGTTGAGAAATGTCTTAATGTTATCATGAAGAAATCCCCTTCCTTAATTGTGGAAATATGGTTCTAGAAGTCCCAATAAGATATCTCAGGTGAGACGACACCTTTGTGGGTGTTGTCAATGAAATTACACTATGTCGAGCTGATATCTTGGGCTTTTGTTGGATAGAGAAGGAAATATGAACCCGAGACAGTGGAAAATACACCAACAAATGGTTCCATTGCCGGGACCCTAAATCATTGTGAGGGAGGACATGTTTTGGTATCCGATGAAACTAGAAATTCAAGATTGGGTGGATTACAAAGCAAGAGCGTTTGCACATGAAGAAAGTGAAGGATCACGATTGAATCTAACTGAATGGTGGGAAAGATATATTTACTCATACATTCACAAGATTGTCTTTAGTGAATTTCCCATTCTACTACATGAATGGTTGTCGAAGCTAGTGATGCAAAGGAAAAAATTTCAAGGCGGAGAAACCACTAAGTGGACTCCTCAGCTGATCTAAAAATTGGAAAGAGTCAATAATCCTATATCCCGGGATGTCAATTTGTGGGTTGATATCATTTTGGAAGGCTATATTACTAAGATTGCAATTGACACAATAAGATCGCATAGTGAAACATAGAGAGATTTATTACAAGAACCTTGAGGCCATTACTTGAAATCTTCGAAGATGTGGATAAAGATGTTGGTTCGTGAAAAGGGGATTCTGAGGATGGAGTTCGACGAGTAAATCCGTGTGCATGGAAGACCTAGGTAATGTCGCAAGAAAGGCTGGAATAAGATGGATGAGATTAAGCTGAGATTTTCTCTATCGATAGTGAGAATGAGTTAGAGGGTGGTCGCTTAAGGAGTGGAAGAATATTTCGGCCGGGAAAGAGAAGAAGGACTACGACAAGAAGATGAAGTTATAGTGTGACCGGAAGAAGCATTAGAGGGAATTTCAACTTAAAATGGGAATTTAACACTAATTCAAATTCCATGTAATCATGTGTTAGCCAATGAAATTGCTTTAAATTTGAAATACCGTATAGGTCTTAAACAAAATTTTCATATAAATTTGGGGATAGGTATCATAAAAAACTACTATTTTTTGTTCGTATTTTCGACATATCTCCCTGTGTTTTCACTCAAATTTCAATCAGGAGAGCTCACTCGATGTGAAATTAAATTCCATATCCAACGAGTATCCACTTTGCATACTTTTGACAGACCTCGCTACCCCAAAAAAAGAAATATCTGAAAAAATGTGATGATGATGTCATCATCATGTTTTCAGGTATTCCTTGTTTTTGGGGTAGAAGGGTTCGTAAAAAGTATGCCGAGTAAGTACTCGTTGGATGCAGAATTTAATTTCGCATCCAACGAGCTCTCCTGATCGAAATTTGAGTAAAATCATAGGAAGATATGTCGCAATACGAAAAAAAAAGTTTTTTTTTCTTTTCTTTCTCCAAAATTAATAAATACTATTTTAACTATTATTTTATTATTTTTCTTTGGACGGCCATTTTGAATTGAAATTTCCTCTAATGGAACTATGATTTGGCACCACCCCTTGATGGAGAATCTTGTGACGAAGGGAAGAATATCAACTCATTTCTGCAGAAGAAGAGGAAGCACCAAATCCAGATTAGAATTATGAAATACCCATGACCTCATGTACATCTCCAACGACTGAGGTAAGACCTAAAATTGCATCAAAGAGTTGTCTTGTAAATCATAGTGTTAGCACCATTTTTAAGCTAAATAATTTGTAAGATATTTGGCTAGTAAATTGAGGAATAAGGTTAGAAAATTTCCATATCATAAGACCTTAAAGAATGTTGATAAACGTTTGCAGATGTTTGAAGGGAAATTCCTAGATTAGAAATGCCAAATACTTGAAGAAATTATGATTTTTGACCTTGAAATGCATGTAAATGAAGAAATACGCCCTTAGTTGAATGATAACAGGAAATAAACAGCTTGGATGCGCAACATACAAGATCAAAAGCTAAAAATCATTCTCACCAAGGAAAAATCGGGAGCGAAAAGGAGAAGATAGCAAGTTTCAGGGGTGAAAAGTGATGAAACCCGCCTTCTGCCTTCCGTAGTCCGAGATCCAATGACCTAGATCGTTTCCGCTCAAGGTCAACGGTCCAGTAGAAGGGCGAAAGTGGAAAACATAATATTTTGGTTACGAAAAGGTTGAAGGTCTGCTTTCCGAAATCCGCTTTTTGCTAAAGGCGGAAGCAGAAATGCAAGATTTTGGTTGTGAAAGGATGAAGGTCCGTTTTCTGCTAAGGGTGGAAGTATAAAAGGTAGAAATGCAGTGATGAAAGTTGGAAAATCCACCTTCCGCTTTCCACTAAGGATGAAAGCGGAAAGGTGGAAGCAAAAATTTTAAAGCCGAGCTTAAATTGAAAATCTGCTTTCCACATTCCGTTTTCCGCAAAAGGTGAAAGTAGAAGGGAAGAATCAAAAGTGCGGAGGCGGAAGAGGAGAAGTTTCGGTGAGGAAAATTAGAGGATCCACGTTCCGCTTCCCATTAAAGGCAGAAGTGAGGGTGGAAACATAAATTTATTTGCTATGAAAGGTTAGAATTTCGATTTCTATCTTCCGAAGCCCGCAAGATTGATCAACGACTGAGAATGAATCCTGTAGAGATTGACGGTGTGAAAAGATAAAGGGAGGAACAGATAGGGCGGGGGCTAAAAGACAAAATTGAACCTTGAGAAATCCAACAGCTCGTTCTTCGTTTCCCGCAGACCCTAGATCGATGACTCAGAATGAATCTTTAAGATCTACAGTCCAAAATCATTTTCACAGGTAAAGATGTAAAGCTGTTTTGGAGCTGTTGCAGATCGTCGAAGGTGTTTTGAGCCATAGTTTTCATCCAACAGGCATGGTTTCTAGGTGTTTAATTTTCCATTTTGTCCCATCATGCGCATCCTAGAATGCTTACCTGTTTTGTTTATGATCATGGCAAATCTTCCAGATCATTGAATTTATCATGATTTTGATTTCTAGATGTAACTGTTTTTGGCTCTGTTTCGAGGTACGTCTCGAGAGCCTATGAAGCTATAAATACATCCTCAATAGAGGAAGACAGGTTTGGAACTCATGAGGTTCAGGGTTATGTATTTCGAGATCTTCCCTTAATAATGAATTTATAGAGCCGGATGTTGTCCTGTTGCTATAAAGATTCCTGTGTATGTCATAGTTGTAGACTGTAATTTCCTTTCTGTATGTGCATGACTTCCTGTTAATCTTGCCATTATGTTTTCTTTCTTATATGGAACAAGTGTGTAATAGCTTAGAATTCATACATGTTGTGCTCTGATTATTGTTTTCAGATATCCACCAATCCTTCTGTTGGTATCATAAACTAATCTATCTTCTGGAAGCATGTTGATTGAAAAATCCAAAGGAGGCGCTCTAATTTTAAAATTAAAAATTATCCTTTATAATATTTTTGCTTTTGGATAAAAGATTTTATTTTTGGGATATTTTTTCCAAAATAAAGAGCTTTTTCCCATAATCCTTTTCATCTTACGTAACTATTAAAGTCATAAGTAATTTGGTAAATGTTTTTGTCTTATCCTCTCATGTTTTATAGTAACCTGTCACACCATAAATCAAAGCCTACACCATATCTCAAAGCCTATCCATGAAGCGTTAATCAAGAGACATGGATCAAATTTTATGGTCTATGCCTCAAACGGACAAACATTAAAAGAAGCCAATTAAATTTTCATATTGAAATCGTTTGTGGTTCAAATCTTGCTGGTCCAAAAAGCTATATTTTATGATCTGATTGTAAGAGCAATAAGGGAAAAATGCAAAAATATTTCAAGCCCGATTGCCAAATATACCAGCCAGGCCTGTGGGCTTCCAAATGTTAAGGCAAACATGCAAGCTCTCACGTTGATAAAGACCTGTGTCTCGATCAGTCATTACATGCTAATGTGAGTGCATGTTCCGAGAGTCAAGCTCTACAAGCCATGGTTCCAGGTAATGCTATGTTTCAATGGTTAATAAATGTGCCAGCCACTATAGGTGACATCTATGGGTGAGTGGAAAGGGCAGCTTGAAATGCATTTGTACAGGATAGAAATAATGATTCTGTGGATCTATAACATGCCTCCAAAGAGTAAACCCTTATCTTGCAAAGACAAACTAGCAGTTAAAATTATCAAGAACATGGTTTCTCCTTAGCTCGAGTTGGACTTACTGTGAGTTGGACCTACTGTGATAGACACATGGCTTGCTTATGCCCCAGTGAAAAATAATTTAGAGGATGATATTAATGACTGAAGATCAATCCGCATCATAGTCCCCATTGGTTGAAAAGAGAACAGGTGGAAAAGTATTATAGATTCTTAGGCACAGAATTAACCACTTCCAGATTTCGAAGCAAAATATCAACAGTCAATCTTAGATCCCAGATTTGAAGGGTCAGATAGCATCTCAAGTCTACCAGATAAAAGAATTTCAAAATTCCAGATTTCATGGTTTATTGCATACTCGACAGTAGAAAAGGAATATCAATATTGTTAGCATATTTTCAGGTAATTTTCTAACTAATTGATGTATTGCTAGTTAAGATGTCAATCACATATTCCAGATTTTCAGGGCACTTGGCAACTTCAGAGAGAATATTAAGTGGCAGAGCAGTCCGAATTTGAAGATGGCAGAAAATTGAAAACAAAGAATTATATTTAGACTTTTTAAGTCTAGTTGTTTCCAGGTTCTCGGGCATCGAATCATCATTTGAAACTAATTAGATTCACTGGAGGCAGATAATTCTGGGATGAAGATCAAGAATTGAGGTCTTTGCACCTGAAATCGAATCTTTTTTCTTATCTCTAATCCGAATCAACCTTCAAATAGAGGCAAAGTTCGATTTCTGTTATATCTTACTATCTATATAATGAACAGAAAATCAATTGCTGAGGGGGGTGAGGTTCCAGCCTGAGAGGCTGTATGAGTTTCTGCAGAAGGATCGAGAGGCTACTCTGTAATTTTTGTTGGAGGCCTGTAGTTTAAACAAGATTTTATATTAGTTTGTGCTAGGTTCTAGTTATCATTATACTCTGGATATTTTGCAGTGTTGTTTAGACTGATCTGTACTGTAGATTCATTTATATTGATGTTTTCCCTATGAATGCCTATACTCAGATTTAATATCTCAGACTCCATCTTCGGAATGTTTTTCTGAACGTGTGTCTTTATGTTAATGTGAGAATGAGCTGTTTGCTTCGCATAATAACAATTTTCTTTGAACCTCCGTCATTCTGATATGATTCTTCTTTTTGGTCTAGTCATCCATTGTTATAGTCATCCATTGTTATTGACAGAGCCGTTAACTGTCTATATTTATTCATCTGCATATTCTTTGACCTACTTGCACAATCTACAAATATCTAAATCCCAAACAATCAATATTTCTGATTCAAGATGTCTTAAACATGCTCATTTGCAGTTGAGTGCATCTTTAAGTACTAACATCTTTTGGCGATCATATAGGGGAGTGAAGGAACGAAGTCATCTTCCCCAGGGCTCTGATATTGAGTAGATCCTCTTCTTGATGGCAGACAAGAGAGGACACTAGCTTGATTGCAGTTTTCTACCTGGCGACTCTAGCTTCATCACGGACAAATCTATTGGCGACTCTTCTGGTTCAAGATTTCGAAGACCATGGGATCCATTCTGGCTTGGAGGTTTGCACCTTTCAATTTTTCAGTTGTTCCAGGCTTTCCAAATAATGTTCCTATTATGGATATTTGGGGAGATTGTCTTCCACGGTTCAGAGAAAGCAAAGAGGATAATCCTTCAGATCACCTCATTGGATTTCATCAATGTATGGTTCAGTTAAATATACAACATGAAGATGTGCTCATGAATATGTTCATGTATTCACTCGAGCGAGATGCACGAGAATGGTATTTTTCTCTTCCTGCTACCAGGGTTTCCTCACTGAAAGGATTCCACGTATGTTTTTGGAAACATTGTAAGTGTATGTTCTCAGCTGAATTCTTTTTAAAAGATTGTTGCAAGTAGGCTGATTTTCAAAATACAATTTCTGATTCAAAAAATCATGATAATAACTATAATCAAGGATTCAAAACATGTCATGAAGAAGCTGTAGTTTCAGAATTTGTTGAAGACCAAGAGGAAACATTTTCAAATTCTGTTGTCAAGGAAGAATTCCATGATCATTACGATAACCAAGCTGTTGTTTTAAGTCAGGTTTCTTGTGATGAGATCAACAAAGATAGTTTGGAATGTTCTCATAATGTTTTTAATAGTCTTAATAATCATCTGAATGCTAATCCTATTGACAATATTTATGAAGATCAATCACTTGTTCAACAAACTGTTGGAAATGGTTTTTGTGTTGAAAATCAACCTTGTAATGGAGAAAAACACAAACCTTCAGCATCATCATTTGAAATTTCTCAGAATGCTCTACGTTATGATGAATATGATATAAGCATTAAAGTTATAGGATGAGAATTCCATGATGAATTATATTCTAATCCTTTTATTGAAAAGGAGGAAGTTTATAATTGTTTTGGTGCTGAAATTGATTTAAGCCAGGATGTTGACACTTTCAACATCATATCAAAAATTTCTTATTGTCATGGTTATGATAAATCTATTGTTCAAAACCATTATTAAGATGCTCCATTTTTTGATAAATATGATGATGAAATCTTTGATAAGTAGGGTAGGTAGGTGTGAATAAGCTTGACATGGCGAGCATTTCTTTAAAAAAAAATTTAGTTTGTTTCAGTATCAGTTTAGTTTTTGTTTTCAGAGCATGTTGGGGATTTTAGGAAATCTTAGGAGCAACCCAATGGATTTGGCACCTGGTCTATGGGGTTCTTTTCTGCCTTGCAAGGAGGATAGCATACCGAGTTAGAGCCAGTTGTTAGCACCATTTTTGGGATAAATAATTGGTAAGGGATTTGGCTAGAAAATGGAGGAATAAGGTTAGAAAATTTCCATATCATAAGCCCTTAAAGAATGTTGATAAAGGTCTGTAGACGTTTGAAGGGACATTCCTAGATTATAAATGCCAAATACTTGAAGAAATTCTAATTTTTTACCTTGAAATGCATGTAAATGAAGAAATACACCCTTAGTTGAATGATAACTGGAAATGGATAGCTTGGATGCGCAACGCACAAGATCAAAGGCTAAAAATCATTCTCGCCAAGGCAAAATTGGGAGCGGAAAGGAGAAAAAATCAAGTTTCAATGGTGAAAAGTGATAAGGCCCGACTTCTACGTTCGACAGTCTGGGATCCGACGACCCAGATCGTTTCCGCTTAAGGTCAACAGTCTAGCAGAAGGGCAGAAGAGGAAAACATAAGATTTTGGTTATGAAAAGGTTGAAGTTCTGCTTTCTGAAATCTGATTTTCGCTAAAGGCAGAAGCGAAAATGCAAGATTTTGGTCCTGAAAGGATGAAGTTCCACTTTCCACTTTTCTCTAGCGGAAGCGAAAAAGGTAGAATTACAGTTGCAAAAGTTGAAAAATCCACCTTCTGCTTTCCGTTAAAGGCGGAAGCGGAAAGTTTGAAGCCAAACTTCGAGAAAATTCAAATTCCGCTTTCCGCATTTCGTTTTTCGTGAAAGGTAGAAGCAGAAGGGCGGAATTGGAAAAGCAGAGGCAGAAGAGGAGAAGTTTCGGTGAAGAAAATAGGAGGATCCGCGTTCCACTTCTCGCTAAATGTGGAAGTGGAAGGGAAAAAGCGAAAGTGAGGAAACATAAAGTTCTTTTCTATAAAAGGTCGAAATTCCGATTTCCGTCTTCCGAATCCTGCAAGCTTGATCTCAGATCAATGACTGAGAATGAATTCTGCAGAGATTGACGGTGCAAAAAGATAAAGGGAGGAATGGATAGGGCGGGGGGGGTAAAGACCAAATTGAACCTCGAGAAAGCCATCAGCCCATTCTCTGTTTCACACAAACCCCAGATCGACGACCCATAATGAATCTTGATGTAAGATCTACGGTCCAAAAGCATTTTCGTGGGTAAAGATGCAAAGTAGTTTTGGAGCTATTGCAGATCGTTGAAGGTGTTTTGAGCCATCATTTTCTTCTAACATGCATGGTTTCCAGGTGTTTAATTTTCCATTTCGGCCCATCATGTGTGTCCCAACATGCTTACCTGTTTTGTTTATGATCGTGGCAAATATGCCATCTCATTGAATTTGTTATGATTTTGATTTCTACATGTAACTGTTTTTGTCTCTATTTCGGGGTTGATCTCGGGAGCCTATGAAGCTATAAATACGTCCTCAATAGAGGAAGACAGAGTTGGAACCTGTGAGGTTTAGGGTTATGTAATTTGATATTTTCCCTTAATAATGAATTTACAGAGCTAGATGCTAGCCTGTTGTTGCAAAGATTCTTGTGTATGTTGTAGTTATAGTCTGTAATTTCCTTTCTTTAGGTGCATGTCTTCTTGTTAATCTTGCCATTATGTTTTATTTCTTATCTAGAACGAGTGTGTAATAGCTCATAATTCATACATGTTATGCTCTGACTATTGTTTTCATATACCCACCAATCCTTCAAACCAAAGTTAATGCAGAATCCATCATTTTGGTGCTCTGTGTTAATTGACTGTTATTTTCTTCTTCTTTATCACCAGATCAACATCAATTTGACTGTAACCAAATGCTAACTTGCCTTTGTAGTATTTCCCATGCAAATAGTTCTATGATTCTTTTAAGTATTTGTGACTCCATAGCCTAATGTATGCTTGCTTTGTTTCAACCACAAACTTAATCTGAATTGTGTTTTGTTTGTATATCTGGCCCTGTTAAAAACTGTGAGAGATCCCTCTCTAGAAAGGAAGAGGCCAACTTCATTTCTTAAAGTGGTTCTGCTGTTACCTTGGGATTCACCCTCCACAACCTAGGGTGCAATTCTGAGTGCTAACACATAGTAACAATAATAGTCAAGATAGTAGTCAAGGAATTTCGACTAGTGGAACATTTAATTCAAATTCAGCTATACCCCAAGTAAATAGAATGTCAAGGAGTGATATAAAGCTACCTATATTCAATGGGAACAAGATAGAAAACCATGAGCAACATTGGTTCCTTTGTGAATCTTTCTGGATAGTGTAATAAGTCAAGGATGAGGCTATAAAGAGAGATCAAATGACCACAACCTTTAGAGGTCGTGCTCTTGATTTGTATATGAATTTTTTTGTGGTTCTCACTGGGGTTCCTCAGAAGTCACTGGATCAAATATGAATTGGAATAATTGAACAATTCAAGAAATTGAAGTATGAGTCCCAATGTATTATGGAATTAAAAGAAATTAAGTAATTGTCGATTGAGTTTGTTTGGGACTTCGACCAAAGGTTTGGAACTTTAATGGCTAAGACTTGAGTTTCCGGATGTCGGATGTCCAACATAAATAAGGGTTTATTTCCTCTATGCTACCACATATACGAGTTCCTTTGATGCAACAGAAGATTGTATCCCAGAGCGAAGCTCTTGAGATTGCTATGAAATTGGAAGCTTCACGAGTTGGAGAAACTAGCGTGGGAATGATGCAAATACTGTTGCATATTTCCAATCTGACGTTACAAATACATGACATCAAGAAAGGGAAATAAATAAGAAGAAATTTGGTGTACAATATGCAGAATTGAAGGCCATCATAAAGATTCATGTCCAACTTTCTTGAATTATCTTGAATCAGGAGCACCGAACCTGACAAATTCACAAGGAATGCCCTGGTGTAGAATTTGCCAGACAAGAGGTCATTGGTAAGAAGAATGCTTGTATATACAAAAAAAAGTAAGTGAACCTAGCCTATATTGTAAATTATGTTGATCTATGGGTCATGACGAGAAATATTGCATAGCATATCAATTGCTTTAAGAAAAGACGGCCGACACATATCTGATGAAGAATGATGAACAAATACAAGCTGAGCGGGATCATGCACAGTACCCTCAACCAAGGGGTGGGGGAAGTTGTTTTAGATGCCGAGGAGGAGGAGGAGGATTTGGTCGTGGAAGGGGTCGATTTTTTGTTATATTAATTGTGAACAACCGGTAATTTTTCCAAAGAATGTACTAATCCCACAACGACGTGTTCATGTTGTAAAGCATTTGACCACACTATTGAGGAGTCCCCGCAATTGATTGCTAAATGGCAGGCCAGAAACCCGGGGAACCAGAACCAACCACATAATGAAAATCAAAATAATCATAAGATTTATGTCGAACCTAGAGACCCTAATATTGATGTTGTGACAAGAGGAGGTGCTGCGAATGGAGAATATCAATATGCACCCTACGTAAATCTAAGGGTTCGATTGGAAATTCAAAAGAAAGTACCATTTGATGTCCATAAATAAAAGGGAGTCTTCTTTGATGCATGAGATGAGTTAGTCGACATAAATCAGGCGTCAACATCTGCCACTTTTCCAACATTGGATGATGGACCAATCCTAGAAACGCCTCAAGGATTTAAATAATTACTCCAAAGAAATCCGACAGAGAAGGTAAGCAAGTTAAAAGATTTCTTAAAAAGTTTTCTAGAATTAATAGAAGATAATGATGATGTGGCATACTTATTGGCTCTTATTGAAGAACCTCGACCAAGTGTGCGACCAGAGAAGAAAGTGTTGGTAAGAAATTGAAAACTGATTGCGAGTTAAGAATGAATGCCCAGATAGGAGATTATGATATGGACTTTATCATATTAGATTTGGGGTTAGATGTGAACATTCTGACAAGACAAACCTGGGAAAGAATGGGAATGTTGATGATAGTATGGTCTCCTATTCAACTACGTTTATCCAATCAGTCAAAGGTCTTGCCTATTGGTCGACTGACACATGTTCATGTCAAAGTGGAAGGACTCCAAACATTTGCTGATTTTGAAATAATATACATTGTTCATGGTACAAATCCATATCCTGCTCTTTTGGGGATTGACTAGGCTATTGACGATAAAATCATAAATTTTAAAAAGAGTCTATTGTCATTCAAAGATACAGAGTTGTGGGTGATCGCCCTAATTGATCCTCTGGAAGGCTAGAGATATGTCGAGCAAGTGACCCATGAAGGGAAAGAAAGATACATGGATAATATTTATAATATTTTTTTTGCAAGGGATTATTATGTTAACTCGACAACTGATGGCAATTTGAGTTCGCGAAGCATTACCTCATGTTCGTCAGACACAGGAGAAGCTCTATAGAATTGGCATAATCAAGTACATGAAGTGTCGATGTGAAAATGCTAAAAAATCATGAAATATGTGTGATGGGTAGGTACTCAAGTATGTGATTTACCTACCTATGAAGGATTTCCTAATTTGGACACATTTCTTATAGAGTTTAAAGAAAAAGTATTGGGACCGCATCGTTTGTTAGCACTAGATATTGCATTGAAGGTTACACCGACCAAGTGGTGGGTTTCTCATAAGAAATCTATTACAGAATGACCTCAATGCCGACGGTTGTTGGAGATTAGATTTGGCGAGAATATATTGTATATTGGGAAAAAATATACAACGTTTAGAAATCATGTCAAGCATATTAAGAATTTTCGCGTGACATGGAAGACGTCGCCGCGACATGAATGGTTTCATCAGTTTATACATACTTTAGATATGATAGTGGGAAACTAGTACACGTTGATTGAGCTGCAATGAGAGCATGTATAATGGGAAGAGATAGATACCAGTTTCACGCAGAATTTTAGTTTTGTTTATGACAATTCGACAATTGATGTTTCCCTGCAAGTTATTAGAACCAATGTTTTTTAAGACATCCCGGTGTCGATGTCGAGTTTTCTTCGCAGTAGAGCGCCCGTTCAGAACTGGTTGGAATGTTATAATGTAACCCATGACATGGATAATGATGATCCATGTGGCATTCATATTCATGAATATGAGGGTATTCAAGCAATGGAGGGAGAAGGCTTATCAAATGACAATTTTTTGAAGCCCCTCCGAACAAAGAAGGTGAACATTGGTTCTCCAGAAAATCCAAAATTTGCCAATATTGGAGATTATTGGGATGATGAGACCGTAGGGAAAATTAAATACTTATTGCATGAATTCCAGGATATATTCCCTACTAAGTTTCATAGATGAAGGGGATTATTGGTGATATGGGAGAAATGAATATTCCCCTGAATCCCGATGCAAAATATGTCAAATAGTGACCATACAGACTCAATATGAGATATAAGAGAATGTTGAAATAGAGTTAGACAAAATGATAGATGCAGGCATTATATAACCTGTCGAGGAATCTAAATGGATGATCCCTATGGTGGTACACGACAAGAAAACTGGTGAAGTATGCATCTATGTCGACCTGTAGAAATTAAACGATGCCTGCCTGCATGATCCATTCCCAACCCTGTTCACAAATGAAGTATTGGAGAATGTCGAAGGATGAGAATTGTACTCCTTTACTAATGGATTCTCTAGCTACCATCATATAAGAATTGCAAAGGAAGACCGATACAATACGACCTTTGCGGCAAAATGAGGATGCTTCCAATATACGGTAATTCCTTTTGGAATCAAGAATGCCCTTGCTATTCTTTCTAGAATAGTATTAGTTGTTTTTAAAGATTTCATCCATAAATTTCTTGAAGTATATTTTGATGATTGGACGGTCTATGAGCTGGTGAAAAATCATATTGAGAGTCTTCGAATGATGCTCGATCAGTGTAGACAGTTTCAGATTTCTCTGAACTTGGAAAAATGTATTTTTTGTACTCCTTTTGGTATCTTTCTGGGTCATATGGTCCGTCAAGATGGAATATTGATGGAACCTGCCAAGATTGTGATTATTGTAGACCTACCTCCACCCACAATAGCTAAACAATTAATAACTACTTTGGGGAATACAGGGTATTATAGAAAATTTATCAAAGGATATGTAGAAGTTACAACTGTAATGGATAAATTGTTGAAGAAAGATGTTAAATTCCAATGGAATGAGCAATGTCAAGAGATTCTTGATGTTCTCAAAGATAAAATGGTTACATCTCTATATTGGTATTTCCAAACTGGAAGAAATAATTTCATGTACATGCTGACGCTTCTCCTATCGCGCTCGACATTGCACTTGGACAACTAGGTGGGGGTGCTCTTTATCACCCCATTGCATTTGCTAGTAGAAAGCTATTGGTGACATAAAATAACTATACCACAACCGAAAGAAAGGATTTATTGTTGTGTCTTAGAACATGAGGGACCGATGGTGTTGAATGAGCACATGCTGGTATCCCAGGAGGCCACTATGCTAGAAAAGAAACAATGCACAATATTTTACAGGACAGATAACAGTGGCCTACTTTGCATGCAAATACTAGAGACTATTGTCATAGCTGTGATATCTGCCAAAGAACTAGAAAACTACCATGACGAGATGAAATGTTGTTGGTACCACAAGTGACTTTGGAGGAATTTGATAAATGAGTTGTTGATTTTGTGGGTCCTATCAACCCACCAGGAAAAAGAATGGGTGCACGTTATATAATCACTGCGACATACTACTTAACCAAATGGGATGAAGTAACTCTATTAAGATATTGTATTGTTGGGTTTGCTTCAATATTTTTGTTCGATCGTGTAGTGACGCGATTTGGATGCCCAAATATTTTCACAAGTGATCAAGGCACACGTTTTGTGAATCAGTCAATTAAGAAATTAAGCAAGGAATTCCATATTCAGCATCGGAAGACAACGCCATATCACCCACAAGCGAACGACGTTGTAGAAGCATTCAATAATATCTTGGAGAATACATTAACAAAGATATCTAATTTTTAGAGGGATGATTGGGATCATTAGATACCTGTGGTATTATGGGATTATCACACAACTTGTAAAAAGTTGACAAGACAGACTCCATTAAAATTTCTCTATGGACATGAGGTCATCATGCCATTAGAATATATTGTAGCTAGTCTCAGAATTTCTGCAATTACTGAGATGAAATATGTTGGCGAAGTAGAAGAAATATTGTCGCATATGATAAAACTGAAAGAAGATAGCTTTGTCACAATATATCATCAGCGAGTTGAGAAGGAGCAACAAAATACTTGGCATGACCACCATATCATGTTTAAGTAGTTTCAGGTTTGTGATTTTGTTCTCTTGTATGATGGTAAATTTTTTAAGCATCCTGGTAAGCTTCGAATGCACTAGATGGGACCATATGTTATCACCTATATCACCGAGGGAGGTGGGGGTCTAGTTGCAGAAGTTAGATGGTCCACTCTTCAAAGGATTAGTGAAAGGGAGTTGACTAAAAAAGTATCAAGATAGCCACATTTCACTTGACTGAAAAAATAAGTGTGATTTTTAATATATATATATATATATATATATATATATATATATATAAACAGTTGTTGTCACAAGTTTTAATTTTGTTGCAAGTATGAAATAATGTCGTGGACTATATATCTGTCGCAAGAGAAATTCTATCGTAGACTATATGTTTATTGCAAGATAAAATCCCGTCGCAAGTGACAGTTGGAGGGTAGTTAAGTTGAGTAGAGAGATATTTCGATGATGTGCTTTTTGGTCACATCTCCATTAATGCATAATAATTATTCGATGTCATGATAAGTGAAGTGATGGTTAGTTTGGATATTTATTGAAATGATGGGAAATATTTCCCCATGCAGTAGAATCAACCACCACCTTTTCCATTTATTGCAGACTCGTGTGAGAGAACGAATTCCAGCATGCGTAAAACCAATTTCCATATTTGCGGTGAATTCTGTTCATTTGTTTGTATTCAATTGAGTAAACATTTGAACCGAGCTGTCTATCTGCAACACCTTTGGAGCCAAATTTGTTTCACCGAGTATGTTCATTTATGTATCAAGCACTATCATTGTTCCATAATCTAGCATGTAGGTTCATTCCCCTGCACCCATTGTTGAAGAACCTCCATAAGTTGTGTCATGACCAGAGCCGATTATGCCTCCAAGAAAGAAGCACATTGGCTGCACAATTGTTCCTCCAAAGAGATTTAAAGCTACCCATGATGCCAAAACATCAGAATCTGGGTCTGTGACCATGTTTCCTGGATACATTCCCCCAGGGAAATATGTTTCTCCTAGTGTAAATATTAGCAAGAATTACAAGTATCCGTTGGTTAATCCAACCATTACAAAAGGAGCCTGTGTTACAACATACATTTTGCCGAGTTTGAAGAAGATGGGATTTGTAGACCATGATCTACAAAAGTTTCTTGAACTCACCATGTCGTGATACACGACCTCTATAAGAATAAATGAATCCAAAGAAAAAGAAGGGAAGAAAAAGGGAAAGAAAATAAAGTTGAGAACTTGATGAAGATGATTATGAGTTGTTGTAGGAGGCCAATGTTACTGGATTCCACCGTCCCAAATATGGTAGCAATAAATTTACGCAGCTAAAGAAAGCTAGAAGGAATGTTTATGTTGAGGAGGAAAATATATGCTTCTATGATGAGGATGATATGGAAGAAGGTGATCGAAGAGGTTCCATGGTAGAAGAAAAAATGAAGCATAATTTGTTTGGCTAAGGGGTCGACCCAACGCCATTTTTTGCTGAAAAGGAGCAGGTCTCGGGCCTGGCTACCTTGATGAAGGATAAATATGACATAAACAGAGATAAGAGAGGATTTTCCATTTCCTATATCAATGATATTGTTGTTCGGTTCGTAGCAAACGTGTTATTAAGCAAGCTACTTAGGAAGATGTGACCAAACGAGTGTACTACCAGAACCATTGTTGTAGCAGAGTAGTGTGCTATGGGTGTCCAGATGAACGAGTCGACCTACTTTCTAAACGAGTTGTTAGCATATGCCACCGATGGGCATGAGAAAGGTAACCCATTTCACTATTCATGGATATTAATTTTGGTCTCATTTACTGCATGGTCTGAGTCACTGAAATATCAAGGGGTGGACATTCCTGTACCACGTTGAGGGGTGCAATACCAAAAGCTCTGGTATGAAAAGGAGAATCTACGCTCACTAAAGGACAATAAAATTGAGTTTTACCTACATGCTAATGCACCGAAGCATCACATTGGAAACCAAGCAAGGATTTCTATGGACACTGTCCAGAGGTTCCACAATATTATCATATTTTATGTTAGGGTGCACCACATCCATTTGCAGCCGCAACAAGACCCTGAGAATCAATGGTTGGCTACTGAGTTTCAACTAATAGAAGGATATATTGAGAAAATAGTTCAGGAGTGGCCAAAATAGTGGAGAAAACTTGTCACAGATGATCAAATATTTGCTGAGTCTGAAACATGACAAAATGGAATATCTAAAAATGAGGCAGGAGATCAACAACGAGAAAAAAATGCCATGAAGCTCCCCATATGAAAGTAAAGAAGATTTTAGCGTGACCCTAATGGATCTAGAAGTAGGTGATAAGTGCAAAAGATATGAAGAATAGAAGATGAGTCATAAGAAGCAGAAGGTTGATAAAAAATTTGGAATTGTTGGCCTTACCAATGATGACTATAACCTCATTATTGATTGGATGGAGGTAGTTTCCAATGAGAATTATAAGAAGATTTATGAGAGGGATACTGACTTGGTTGGAAGTGTTACAAATAATTTTACCACACATTGTAGATCACACATTTATGTCCTTCCCTGTCCCTCTGTAGACTCTTTGGACCCCATGAACCATTTCTGTACCTTTGATGTTTCCAAGATCATCCCTAAAAACACTCATTATTTGCTGTACACGACTTTTAAACCCTTTCTCGCGTATACACATGGATATAACCCTTAAACTCGTGTACATTGGGATGTGTGCAAAAGGCCAACTATTTTTGGAGTTTTCCTTGATGTGGGTCGGAGTCACTTGTCTCTTGGCCTTTCATATGCCTCGAGATCACCCGGATTTGACCTTCCATTACCCTAGTGAAGCACTATATAAGGAACCCTTTGGATACATTGAAGAGGAGGAATTGAAGAGCAAGAAAACTATAGTCCATTGTTGCCGTAACTTGCTTATACTTGAGTCTGCATCCCTTTGTCCCTTAGAGCACTTGGTGTTCTTCCCAAGATTGCCTTTGCTTGTGAGCTTGCTATCAAGAGATGGAGGATTGAGGTGGTGGAGACCCAGGTGGAGGACTTAGTTTCTTCAGTTCGTAGACGTGTCGACAGAGGTTGTCATTCATGTAATCTCTGGTTTATATTAATAGAAATATCTTCTCCTGTCCAATGATGTGCATTTAAATGAATATTGAATCCATGGATGCTTTTAATTTCTTATACATTATTGATTATATATGCTAGAGTAGGTCTAACACCATTATATATCATGCTTGTCTTGTTTGCTGTTGTTGAGAGAGCAAATTGTTAACACAAGCGTGATTGGAAAAAGCTCAATGGGGATCTACATCAACCGCCCGAAATAAGGTGTGTCTCGAGATCCTTAAGTGTTAGATTTGTTATTTCTCTTGCATATTGGGAAGGGATTGATTTCTGCGATTACTTTGTCTATTGTGGTACACCCCAAGCCATAGAAAGTTTTCTTCGTAACAGAATTGGCGACTCCGCTGGGGAAATTCCTAGACATTTCCTTTGGGGGTTTTGTCGGCATTCAATGTTCTTGAATTTATCCGATTTCTTTGTTTCTGAGTCGGGTCTGGGGGCATGTTTTCCCAGTAGTGTCTTACAGGAGTAAATTTTGTCTCAGCTTGTCTGTTTGCCTTCTTTTTATCTCTTTTTCTTCCTATACGCGGGTTTTGCTTTCACAGTTGCGTGTACATGCGGGTTTTCCCTGAATAGTTGCATATATACATGGATTTACTGAGAAAAATCAAGTATACCCTGATTTTTGGCCTTTTTGGGAAGATTAAGTGTTGCTGGGTGAGTTCGGATGATTGCTGAGTCTTCTTGGATGCTTTTGGAGTCTGTATACATCCATGTTTCTGACCAGAGACACGATGTTAGTTTAAATTTTTTAAAATGTTCTTGTCATTTCATTTCCTATTTTTTGTTTTGGGATTAGTGCATTAGGTCTATTTTACCTTGGTGATTTGCTTGGGTGCTGTTTGGTAGTGCTTGCAGAGTCTGAGGGTTGTAGAGTCATACTTTTGCTTTTTATCTTATTTAATTCAAAAAATACAATTTTTTTATTATTTTTGCATGATTATGCATTGTTTGGATTTTTCATTTGCATGATACTTTCATTAGGTTTGCTTGGAGAATATTAGTCAAATTTTCATATAGGAATGATTGCATATTCATTTGAAGGAAAATTTTGCACTTCACGTAGTAGCATACCCTATTCTTCATTTGACACAGTGCATTTGCATTGATTGTCAGGTGTGCATTTTACTTCTTGTTGCGTCATAACATCATTAGTTGCATGACCATTTTCCCTTTGAGTAATAATCCAATTAAAATCAACGCATAATAAAAATGAATTACACTCTTTTCTTTTATAGGGTGCACCAACAAGACTAGGTTTTAGGGTCTTGGAATAGTTTAATGTGAGTAAATTCTCCAAGACCACTAAATGAAATATTTATGTGCCTATCCAGGTGAGAGTGTGAAATTCCTTTATATAATTAGTGTTCTCAGGATCCTCCTCTTACAAGGGAGTTAAGCATGAGGCAGTGTGAGCGGTTATGATTTTGATGACACCTAGTTGTAACTGAGTAGCAATAGAGATATTTCCAGGATTGTAATCGTATTTGGGGGCTCTTTCAAGAGTTTTGGGCTTTTCTACCCTGCCCATACGGTCAATCCCGTCTACGACTGTGTGCCTGAGCATTGATTATATTGAGGTGACCTTAGTTGCCTTACCTAGGTTATCGAGGGGGTACTTCGCAGAGGTTATTCTGTAGGTGTCCTGGCCAGGTAGGGGTCGGACAACACAGTCACTATATGGGTTGAAGCTGAGGGCCACTATAATTGGTTACGAACCTCCGCTTGTTGTGTATGGGATTCTCAAGCCTCTTCTAGGCGAGAAATACCTGCTTCATTTGGGAGCTCACATATCCTACCCTTGTTTGCTTGTGATTTGGATTTACATTTTATAGGTGCATGCTCTGTGCATGCTAGTTTACCTAAGATTTGCGTAGTTAGATTGAGTCTTTTTATTTGTTGAGTCATTGTGGATTTGGGTGCGGTGCTTCACCGTTCTCTTTGTTTAGCAGGACTTACGCCTTCCACATCTCCTCCTCCTTTGGGAGAGAGAAACAGATAGTCCGAGCGGACTACTTCTCACTTTGATTCACACACTATGGGAGATCATGAGGATGGGATTCCATAGATGTCCTCTCCACCTCATGAGGTTGGGGAGGAATATCCTACTCCCGTCTGTGACCCTTCACCAGAAATACCTTCACAATCTGGTTATGATCCCTCATTCACAGGTTGCCAGTATTGGTTTCCAGGCGACGAGACTCATTATGAACTCACAAGCACTAGTCATGTTCATTATGGCATGCCTGATATCCCTACACCTGATGCGGCACATCATGTCGAGTCAGAAGTCGAGCCTAGCACTATGCCTGGGGGCACTCCTATTCTTTTCCATGCGGAGAGATTTGGGAGCACTAGTCACATTACACCTTCCATCCTTGCGGTGGAAGAAACCTCACATTTTTGTCCTAGACCTAGAGTTAGTAATTCTATGCAGATACCAGAACTGATACGGGTGAACATTGGGAACACCACTTACATTCCTTCACATGTCCCTTCGTCCTCAAAAACCCTGTTCCTTCAAATGCATTTTTGACAATCCTTCCTCCTCCTCATTCACATGGTGCTTCGGGCCGGAATATCGCTACTAGCCATGTTTGTGCTGTGATTGCTCGCATGGTAGTATCTCAGAGTTAGGTACCTCCTGTAGTGTCGGGGGGTCATATCCCTATTTCTGGATTGTCTTATGTTCCATCTCAAGGAGTTCCCCATATCCCTAACTATGGACATTCTCATGGGACATCCCATGGGACACCTTATGGAGCTTCTCATGGATATTATTATGGACTGCAATATGGACATAACTATCAAACCTATGGGTATGGGTATCAACAACCTGTTTACTCTTCCAATTATGGCTTTGTAGCACAACATAGTTAGGGAACCCCGCATCACAATGCTTCCATGCATCCCTACATGGGTCAAACGAGAGGAGGTTATTATGGCCATGGCCATGGTATTTACAACAATCAAACTTACATGAACCTGAATTACCAGGGAGCGTGGCATAGACTGGCTCAACCTAGGCTCCCTTTCCTCGCAACATTGAACTTACCTAACTTATCAAGACTTATGAATGATCCGGTATCTCATGACCCGGCCTGTCCGGCTGTCCCTAACAAGCTTCCTTCAGACATTCCCAAGTTCGAGGGTAAAGCTAGAGAAGATCCTAGGGAGCATGTCACTACTTTTCACCTTTGGTGCTCTTCCAATTCCTTACATGACGATTCAATCCGTTTGAGGCTATTTCAACGCACCCTCACTGGGACTACAGCGAAATGGTACATAGAATTACCAAGGGGGGCATACACTTTATTTGATGACCTTGCCATGACTTTCCTCAATCACTTTCAGCTACCTGTATGTTACGGCGTTGGTACCAAAATCTTGTTGACATTTAGACAAGACAAAGCCACACATATCTCAGATCATATTCAAGAGTGGTGTAGAAGGAAGCGGTTGATTAAGGCCTTTATACCACCAGAATTTCTCCTTGAGTGGTTCCTCAAGTTGTTGTTACCTTACATCGCGAAGGATGTTTCTACATCCGGAGTCCAAAACAAGGAACAAGCAATCTTTAGGGAACAAGAGTTGGATTTGATCTATGCTAAATCCAGCCTTTTGTATGAGATTATACCTAATGCTTCATGATTTAGTTTCGATCCCAAGGTCAAGCCTAGGCCACATGCCAATGGCATTGTGGTCTCTACAAGTACCAAACCTGTGGATTCAGTTGTGAAACAAGTGAGCCAATTGTCAATTAATAAATCCACATCGGGACAAACCATGGCTTCATCTCAACCTACCCAATCGGCGAGTGTACTTTCTGTGCAATAGTCGGACCAGAAGGGCAGCCAGCAGCCTGGAAGGAATAAGAAAAAAGGGAAAAATAATCGTAAGGGTGGGACTAAGAACGAAAATGCTAATTATAATGACAAGAATGCTTGTAATGCTGGGGGGGACAAGTAGACTAAATTTAAGGTAAAGTTTCCTTGCAAGTTATGTAAGGAAGACCACCTCACTCACTTGTGCCATCGTATGGAAGATGCCTTGAGGTTCATAGCACAGGGCCTAGTCGTGCTAACTAATACTTTACCTAACAATCAAAATATGAACTCGAGGACCATTGATCCTCATTGTGCATCGGGTGGAGATGAAACTTCGCCGGAGGCCAATACTGGTCATCGTTGCATCAACATGGTGTGCGCCGCTAAGGTTGTGACTCGTGTGAAGGATTATGGTTCGGTGCAACCGGACCTTGGAAAGGAACCCGCTCCACCCGAGAGCCATTTGCGTATTGAAAAAACTATGGATAAACCTGAAGTTCCACCTCACATTCCTAAGGGAGTCCTAAAGCATTCAGGGCACAATGCTAATGCCCGAGCTGCCCAGAACTATTCCGTTGTCAAGGATTTGGGCCAAATTCCTTGTGCGATGTCTGCGCTTGAAGTATTTCAGACTTTTCCTTTGTAGAGGAGAGCCTTACTCTATGCTCTTGGGTTTAATGATGATAACTCTTCTTCCATTATCAAATTTGAAACCATGGGAATACAACCCTGCTTGCCTTACTACGTGTCTCTTTTGATTCATGTAGAGTGTCTTAATATGACCGTCAAATGCACTATTGTTGATGAAGGCGCTACTGATTCCATGATGTCTTTGTCATGTTGGAAGGGTTTGGGTTTTCTCGAGTTGTCTCAATCGACTACTATGTTGAAAGCTTTCGATGGTAGATCATTTCAGTTTCACGATATTCTTCCTTCTCTTAAGGTCCAATTGGGAGGGAAGACCGTCGCGATAGAGGTCGAGGTGGTTGATGCGCCCCTTGACTACAATATTTGGCTGGGCCGGAATTGGATGTATAGTATGAAAGCTGTAGCCTCTTCTCTCTTTCGAGTGATATGCTTTCCATTTAATGGGAAGATCGTTACCATTGATCAGACGTCATTCCATAATTCAAATGTTAATGCATCATCGGGAACTTCTATCCCGATTATCGATCATTCTCAGCCGGCAACTAGGAGTGTGAGTGTGGGTATGTATTCGTCTCTTATGGGAACCTTTAGCTGTCTTGCACCCATTCTTATGATCGGATCTAGTTTTGGTTGGGCTTTGTCCTTGTTGAATTTAGTGTCTTTTCAAACTACCCATATGGAAGATCCTTGGATTCTTCCTTCACCGAGTACTTCGATTGGACCTATCAAAACGGATGTGTTGTTTCCTGCAATGATGGTAGCATATCAAGCGAATCTTGATCAAGTTGCAGATCCTAGTACTTCCTCTTCACAGATGGAGGAGCACCCATACGTGCTTCCTGCATGAGCAGTTGAGTCATCTCACACACATGATTGCCTTGACGATGTTTTTCCATTGGATGAAGCCATTATTGAGGCCATGTTTGGGGTTGAGCCACCTTGGGAAGAGTTACATTATCGATCATATCTTCTTCCTGAACTCGATCGTATGGAGCGTGATGACTTTAGGGATATTCTTAGCGAGAATATTGGTAGTCCCGTGGTTCCATTGAGCTCTCTTGGTCAGATGACCGATGGGAACATGGCGAATTTATCACCTACTACTCCTATCAATATTTCTCGCAATCCTAGAAAAGTTGAGAACATCTACATTGGGGCAGGTTGTTCCCCTGATGAGATCAAGGAGCATACCGAGCTATTTAAATAGTTTTGTGACATATTTTCTTGGTCATACGAGGAAATGCCAGGTATTGACCCTTGTATTATCGAGCATGAGATTAAAACCTATCTGAATGCGAATCCGGTTTGACAATGTTTGTGTGCGATGAATCCTAGAAAAGCACCCGCCATTAAGGCTGAGATAGAGAAACTGTTAAAAGCCAGTTTTATCTATCCCGTTCCCCTGATGGAGTGGGTTTCAAATCCCATTCTGGTTGATAAGAAGCAGGGAGCGATCCGTATATGCACTAATTTCCGTGATTTAAATCGTGCTTGTCCTAAGGATAATTTTCCTACACCATTTATTGATCAGATTTTGGATGAGTATGCGGGAAGTGAGGTATTCTCCTTTATGGACGTTTTTTATGGATATAATCAAATTGAGATCAAACCCGAGGATCAACATAAGACCGCATTTATTTGTCCTTGGGGTACTTTTTCATATCGGAAGATGCCTTTCGGCCTTAAAAACGCCAGAGCTACATTTCAGCGGGCTATGACCTTAATTTTTCATGATCTCAAAATGATTATCGAAGTGTATTTGGATGACCTTACTGCTCATTCTCGTTTGAGAGTGCGTCATCCATACCATTTGAGGTTAGTGTTCGAAAGATTCCACCATTACCAAGTGCGTTTAAATCCTCATAAGTGCATCTTTTGCATGTCTATTGGTCACTTGATAGGGTTCATCGTATCCAAGGAGGGTGTAAGAGTCAATCCCTTAAAGGTTTAGGAAATACTTCAATTGTCTCCCCCACGCAATATTAGACACCTTCAGTGTTTGCAAGGCATGGAAAATTTCTTGCGGAGATTCGTAGTTAATTTTTCCAACTTGACTAAAGGCTTTATGCGTCTTTTAAATAAGGACACTCCTTTTTACTGGGATGAGCAAGCCCAAGAGTCCTTTGATGCTCTTAAGCAAGCCTTAGTATCGACCCCCGTGCTTAGTCCACCTGAATATAGCCGCGATTTCTTGATTTATGTGGCCACGTCTATGGAGACGATTGGTATGGTTTTGGTTCAAGAGGATGAGGAGCTCCACGAGCATGTCATATATTATTTGAGCCAAAACCTTATTGATGCGGAAATCCATTATTCCCATGTGGAGAAGCTTGCCTTGGCCACCGTTCATGCAGTTCAGAGATTGAGACATTACATTCTCCTTCGCCAAACCTTGGTTGTAGCTCATATCAATCCGTTTCAGTTCATCCTCACTGGAAGGATGGTTGGGAGAAAATACAATAAATGGATTGTTATTTTGCAAGAGTTCGATCTAGAATTCGTTTCGGCAAGATCGAAGAAATTGTTGATCTTTGTAGAGCTCATATCTGATTTTCCAAGTTTGGAGGAGGAAGAGGTTTATGAGGACACATTTGTCGATGAGAATATTTTCCTTATCTCAACTTTGGACCTATGGTACGGGGATATCATTGTATATTTGCAAACATTGAAGGTCCCTACTCACCTTTCAGGGGATGAGCGATGAGGATTACGTCATGTAGCTAAGAACTACCTTATAGTGGATAACACTTTGTACCACTGTGGGGTAGATTCCATTTTGCGTCATTGTTTAACCCATGAAGAGGCTGAGGTTGTGCTGAATGATTTCCACGGAGGGGCATGTGGTGGTCATTTATCTAGGCTTTCTACAGCCCAATTTTTTTTGAGAGCAGGATATTTTTGGTCGTTAATATTTAAAGATTGCGTTAATGTGGTCAAGAAGTGTCACCCTTGCCATGTGTTTGCACGCAATATGCGCTCACATCAAGCCCCATTACATCCTATTGTCACCGCTGGTCCCTTCACCAAGTGGGGGCTTGACTTTATGGATTGCAACCCAGCTTCAGCTTGGGGGAATCGCCATATTATAGTGGCTGTCGATTATTTCACAAAATGGGAAGAGGATATGCCCATGGTTAAATCCGACAGTGAGATAGCTGCGCATTTCGTTTTCAACCAAATTATTACTCGGTTCGACATTCCGAAAGAGCTTGTCACTGACCATGGTAGGCACTTTCATAATAAAATGATGGAAGAGTTGGCTTCAAAGTTAGGGTATAAGAAGGAGCACTCCTCTTCTTATTACCCTCAGGCGAATGGACAGGCTGAAGCAATGAATACATCACTTAAGTCCATTCTCCAACAAACCATCCCACAAAGCAAGACGAATTGGAATATCATGTTATATTCTGCTTTGTGGGCCTATAGAACTGCGGTTAATACTGCTATCGATTTCTCTCCATATCAGCTTGTACATGGGGTGGAGTCTATCTTGTTGGTTGAATGCGAAATCCCTTCGCTGAAGCTAGCTAGAGAGATTTTACCAGACACTTCCACATTGGAAGAACATTTGGTCCACTTAGAGCAGCTTGATGAGCAGTGCCGAGATGCCTTAGTGGCTCTAGAAGTAAATAAGTGTCGTGTTAAGGTCCAATATGACAAGTCTGTCCGTCTGAGGAAGTTTAGTGAAGGTGATTTGGTCCTTTTGTGGGATCAAGCTAAAGAACCCTTGGGGGTAGGGAAGTTTAATCCCATGTGGCATGGTCCTTACATGGTAAAACACGTGTTAGAGAAGGGCGCCTATGAGCTAGTGGATTATGAAGGGATAGCCTTGGCGGAGCCTAGAAATGAGCTCTATATTAAAAAATACTATGCATGATCTTCAGCTAGGGATTATTTTTTGTATATTATTGTACAACATGCATTGCATAGTTAGGTTTTATTATGGTGATTGGGTTTGATTGATTATCTTTCACTTCTTATGGAAGATGTCGATGGAGTCTTTCACGCATATAGGATTCGCTAATGGTGCTAGCTTCCACACTCAAAATTTAGCCTCGGTTGCCTGGGTGATTTATACTCCTACGGGTCAGGTATTGTCTTCAGGAGGCGTATGTTTATGGTCTTCTTCAAACAATGTTGCTGAATATAGTGCCGTCATTGAGTTATTGTGTGATGCTATTTCACATGGCATTCATTCTCTTGAGGTATGTCTTGACTCACAGTTAGTGGTTTCACAGCTTAACGACTTGTATCGCATTAGAGATATGACATTATTACGAAGATTCTTAAGGGTTAGATTGCTAGAACGACAATTTGAAAATATAACATACATTCATGTTCCAAGAAATTTTAATCAAGTTGCTGATTCATAGGCTAACTATGTGTTAGATTGGAATTTGTTTCATAGACCATGAACATCTCACAAACATACATTTTTTCACACATGTAAATAAATAAAATCGATCATCATAAAAGTTTTTCATTAATATCTAAAAAGTGATGTCATAATACATAAGTGTCATAATACAAAATTGGGGCTTTCGAGGCACCAAAACATAATACACGGTCGTACAAAAAGGAATACTCTTAGGTCTCTAAGCCTGAGGAGGAGGGGGTTTCTAATCATGGTAGCACACTATGGATCTAGCTCACTGTCGGAATAATTGAACCCATGCTTGTGGTACACCAACCACCTAGCATTGCATAGCCTCAGGCAAGTCCTCGACTTGCGCCATGGGTACCCTGTGCATCAAGCATACAAAGTTCGTGTGAATGCTTTGGAGCGTCCGCTCCGCATCCACACCCATGATATTGTCTTCTCTTCCCCTCCGTCAATGACGAGGGAAACCATTCGGTCGTCATGGTCCTACATCTGCATACACATGATAGATTGTCACTATGTGTCGTCACACCAAAAACATGTTTTTTGAGCCAATATATCAAAAAACACAAAAACTGAAATTGAATAATTCAAAAAACTTAAAAAGTGGCTTTGGGATTTGTTACCTATGTCACCATATGCCACTCCTGGTGGTAGGGGCATGTCCGGATCTCCATGGAAGTCTATCCCTGCATAAGGGTAGTCATCTATGGCGATGATCTGCCTCCACCACCATGGAAAGAAGTTTGCTAGGTAGGGGTTAGCCACCCTACCTCCGCCCAGTCTACGCATAACATTTGTTCAACGTTGTTGGGTAGGATCTCAAACTGTGTGTGGAGGAATGTCCACTCTAGGGCTTAGCCCCGGTACCTGCTCAAAGAAGAACGTGCTTAGTATACTGCCGAAACTGAAGTTCTGCACCCTGCCCATTTTGTAGTCACTGAGCTGTTGCTTCATGTTGATCAACACCGTCATGCTCCAGTCATACACTATGGGTCTCATACACTCCACCACATAGAACATCAATGGCCGAGAGGCCTGGTGGAGTGAAGCTAATCCAACTATCCTGCCTAATGCCAATAGTATGGCCTTCAGTCCCAGAACCTGGATAAATTTTTTCGGCATTTGACTCCCAACCTTTTCCGTGTCTGGAAAGCAGTACATAGCTATGTACTCATCAATAGTCAATCCACCTCCTGGCCCACGAGATCGAAGATTTACTACCTCTCCTCGTCAGGATAAACCAGTGATAAAGTATATGTCCTCAACCTCAATGCTGAGCGACATCCTGTCAATATGAAAATTCTCAGAGTCTGGATCCCAGTAATCCACTAGCAACTGGAGTAGTCTTGGTTTGGCTCTCAGGCTGTCAAGACACCAAAGCTTATACAAAACACACACTCATAATGCTTGTTGGGCCATAATATCACCTTACACTACCTCCTCCACATCACCATGTTCTCTTTCCCTCCACTCTAACACCATCCTGCAAAAAAAACCAGAGTTTTGATTAGCATTTGCCTTTGAAAACCTTATTTGTGGCCTCATACACGATTGTTTTCAAAATAGCTGCGTATGTACGTGGGTTTGGGCATTTTTTCCACGTATGGCGAGCCCTATAAGCGGAAAAAACCCCGTTTTCCGTGTGGGCCGAAACACACAACTATGGATGGCCTAAAAAATTGATTGGACGAGGAAAACTTAAAAAATTTACATGAAATGGGAAGGGGAGGACATGAGAATTTACCTGGATCAAACGGGGTCGGATTTCGTTGGATGATGCTCCCGGAATTCATGTCGAAAGTTCTGAGCTCAAATGCACTATGTTGGGTAAAAATTTCAAAATGTATGGAATTTTTAAATTTTTTACTATTTATAGAAATTTTTTGAAATTTTTTACCCACTTTCTATAGTTTTTGACCATTTCTAACCATTTTGGATTGTTTGAACTAATTTGATGATGTAGGAGTCCGCTTTGAGTGCGGTTTGACCATGGTTTTGACCCGTTCGTTCCTATTTCAGGTATTATGTCTAAACTGGCATATAGGTTAGGTTTCACATCCGTTGGCACTTTGCATGACCTTATGACCATTTCATTCTAACCTTAGGTACGAACCCATTCTATCTTGTCACATAACCTTTTTGTTGCTTTTAGAAGTGACATGATGTGAATGGTAGAGCTTGACCTTAGGTACCCTAGTTAGCTCCTGTTTTTCATTTGGTGCTCATGCCGACATTTTTCCTTTAGGGTGTGGGAGTCCTTTGTATAGTATTGCCATGACTTTGCACAAGAGCTTCATACTCCTCTTGATCTTTTTGTTGGCCTTTTCCCCAAGACTCGCGTATGTCAAGTTGTAATATCATTATCATGAGTTTTGCTTTCCTTATTAAGCCTTATGCCAACTTCTCTAACTTTGATTATCAGCCATATAGCTCGAGCTTGTCTCATGTCCATCCAAGTAGAGCCATTTTATATATTTTTTGCAGCTTGATTCCCCATTTTTTATCGGGAGGGGACTTTCCCCCGAGTGTCATTATCCTACACATGTTTCATTGCATTGAGCATAGGTATGTTCCACTGCTTGGTACTAGTTTGTTTGCCCCTTAACACTCGTCTCCTCCTATATTTGTAACTATAAAGCACTTTTATTCTTTTTCAAGCTTTTCAAAATATCTGAAAAAGTCCAAAATGATAAAAAAACCAAAAATCCAGATAGGAAAAGATGTTATCTTTGGCAGCAGTCGAGTCGTGTCACCTTTGAATAGAGCACTGTATATCACATCCGCTGGTTGGGTTAATAATTTGACTTTAGGAGCTGTACTCGTTTCTCTGAGTTTATCTCCACCGACTGGTTACACTTCCAGTCCCTATGGAGCCTCTGTTGATGCCTCCTGTGTCGTAGAGATGTCCCAATTTTGTATATTGAGTATATTCTGCCTACATTCAGTCACCACTCCCCTTTATGCTCTTGTTTGAAGGAAGTTGAAGCCTGAGTTGGCCATTCCTCAGTTTTCTTGACTTTGCATGTCGGCCATTTCCGGTACTGGTACTAGTTCGAGCACATTATGATCGAGTCCTTCCACATTATACAGCTTTGCTGAGTACCTCGTGTTGGATGATGGGGAATGCCTTAATGCCCTCCTTCCAGCGGATTCCATCCCATATACTTCAGATAAATTTATTCTGGGATATGAATCTAGAGTCATTTGAGTGCCTTGAGACTTACAGTCATCAGTGGTAGGTTCTCTCGCCATTGACAGTTTTGGGAATACATCAATGTACCCTGATCAATGGATTCTTTCAAGTGTTCGATCTCAACATATTTATTCGCACTTTTTAGATTGCACTCTAGTACCTTGATTCCCATTTTCATTATTGGTGGGTGATCTCACGTCTGTTAACGGTATACATCAATGATCGGTAATCAGACGATGGACTACTATGTTCTACCTCGATACCTCTATTCACATAGTAGGACATGCACTTGTAGCGGGTTGTGTAGAAGACTTTCTAGATTGGTGGACTTTCTGATATGCTACCTCCTTGATCATGCCAGTGTTCATGAGATTTCAGCTCTCGTGACTTGATTCCAGTGTATGTCAGATATCTTCAGATTTCATGGAGATCTTGGTCCTTTGTATATATTCATCATGGAGATTCTGATCTATCTATATTGTATGAGGTAATGACCACATATGTCATATTTTATATCATGCCTATTCATGGCCATTGTACTCTTATGTATCCGGGACTGCTGTATGTATTTGTAGTTATATGCAGAGATATTTGTACTATACTGTTGTATGGCTGGTTCTTCCACCTGGTTTTTCATCAGTCCACTTCTGGGATGGACTTATAATGTATTTCGGCCATCGTATCACCTCTCTGACCTCACACATTAGGGGGCATCTGTTACAACTGATTTTACCACACATGGTAGATCACACATTTATGGCCTTCCCTGTCCCTCTGTAGACTCTTTGGACCACACGGACCATTTTTGTACCTTTGATGTTTCCAAGATCATCCCTAAAAACACTCATTATTTTATGTACATGACTTTTAAACCCTTTCTTGTGTATACATGCGGATATATCCCTTAAACCCGCGTACATCGGGATGTGTGCAAAAGGCCAATTTTTTTTGGAGTTTTCCTTGATGTGGATCCGAGTCACTTGTTTCCTGGACTTCCATATGCCTCAAGATCACTTGGATTTGACCTTCCATTACCCTAGTAAAGCACTATATAAGGAACCCTTTGGATACACTGAAGAGGAGGAATTGAAGAGCAAGAAAACTATAGTCCATTGTTGCCGTAGCTTACTTATACTTGAGTTTGCATCCCTTTGTCCCTTGGAGCACTTGGTGTTCTTCCCAATATTTCCTTTGCTTGTGAGCTTGCTATCGAGAGATGGAATATTGAGGTGGTGGAGGACCAGGTGGAGGACTCAGTTTCTCTGGTTCGCAGATGTGCCGACAGAGGTTGTCATTCATGTAATCTCTGATTTATATTAATAGAAATATCTTCTCCTGTCCAATGATGTGCATTTAAATGAATATTGAATCCATGGATGCTTTTAATTGCTTATACACTATTGACTATATATGCTAGAGTAGGTCTAACACCATTATATATCATGCTTGTCTTGTTTTCTGTTATTGAGAGAGAAAATTGTTAACACAAGCGGGATTGAAAAAAGCTCAATAGGGATCTACATCAACCATCCGGAATAAGGTGTGTCTCGAGATCCTTTAGTGTTAGATTTTTTATTTCTCTTACATATTGGGAAGGGATTGATTTCTGCGGTTACTTTGTCTGTTGTGGTACACCCCAAGCCATAGGAAGTTTTCTCTGTAACAGGAAACATCATAGATTTATTGTAGACTCTGTGTGTCGCAGTAAAAGAAGTAAGAACAATGGTCATGCAGGAATCGTTCCAGACAAAGTCATAAGATGAAGCTGGTCTTTTTGAGGATCAACCTGTAGAGATACGAGCACCACAACATAACAAGAAGGTTCAGGTGTCTGCTAAGGCACTTGATTTGGGAACACCATGGCATAATTCCATGATCAAAGTCATTGGTCATGTAAGTGCCAATTTTCTATAGTTCATATGTGTGCACTACATATGCTTCAACAAGATGCAATAGAAGACATGAAGGAAAGAGAGCATGCGATGTTTAAGCAACTTAAACATTTAAGGAACACTATCGCATCACTCAAAAACAAAGTAAAAGAAATGGAACAAACATCATAGAGATGGAATGAGGATAGGAAAATATTGGAGCAAGCTGTCACAATTTCTTGCGATGACTTCTCTGAAGAAGGAATCATGACCAAAATGATCCTAGAGGCCAAATGTTTTCGATTTGGGGAAGTAGTTGTTAACCTCCTCCAACGAATTAAAGAGTTGAAAACAAAAGATGACTCCCAATAAACCACCTAAGGTACTAGAATCCCGACAGAAGACAGTAAAGGAAAATGTTCAAAATATTCAGGTTGTCGAGGCACTTTGTCACAAGGCATATGCACAAGTTTCTCAGTCATGGGAACCTGTGATGGATGATGTGGAGTTGGAGCAAGTTACATAGAAGCTTCATACAAAAGAAGCAAATTTGAATGGATCAAGGAATGAGTTGAATAAATTTCCATCGGTTGAGAATATGAGCAAGGTTGCTGACTTAAAAACATTACAACAACATGTTGCTAAATTGCGGACACAACAACAGATACGAACATAATGTGTCACATAACTCTAGGATGAAGCAGAGCAAGTTACAGTAACCATCCACCCGGTCCAAGAGCGAGTGCGACATGTGATGGAAGAGAGAAGAGTGGAAACTTCAGAACATATCAGTTCTGAACTTGTTGAACAAATGCATAAGGCAAAGAGATGTGCAGAGAGAAGCATAGGAAGCAATGAAGATCTGTTAGGAGTTTCATAGTAAGATTGGCGCAATGGAAACCTCTGGATGAAGTGGATTGGGATGAGCCACAAGTGAGTGTTGGGGTCCAGTTGGTGAAGAATTCAAAAAAGTGAAGAATTCGGTCGCAAGGTGAGCAAGGCTGCGACAGAAAAGGAGAATACTAAGTAAAATCTGAGTATTCGATATGTTTTGAGAAAACAATAAATGTAACAATTAGTTAAGTTAGACTAAGAGTCTATATTTTGGAATGGGCATGAATGTAATTTGAGATGTTAGCGCGTTTATATTTAAATGTAACGGGATTTGGGGTAGTTAGAACAACCAGTCGATTTTCAGTTGAGAACTAATTGACAGTTGAAACAAGAATTGTAAGAGATATATAGGATCGATCCAAGTTGTGTGCGTACGATCTCTAAATCTTAAGGAGATTGACAGAGAGGTCGATTGAGAGAAGAAAATAAATCATGAGAGCATGAGAAAGATAGAGAAAACCCATCCATTGTAAAGAAGATTCTGAGAGAAGTATGGAAGATGTGTGTGCATACCAAAGCGTTCCCATATTACTCATGCCAATAAAAAGTGCTTTGTGGTTTTTCCTGTATGAGTTTCCATGTTAAACCTCTGTGTCTTCGATGTTTGAGTAACTTGTGTGTAAGTCCTTATGTGTTTGTCACACTTACATTATTTCATGTTGTGGGATGACAATAATAATGATAGGGAATAGGCTTTAATATGTATATGTTTATGCTATAAGTGTGTCGATGGATCGGTCTGCTCTCTTGTGTGTATGTTCCATTGGTAATCCAACCCTCCATTTTGGCCGAGCTGTGTCTTAATGTTATCACGAAGAAATCCCCTTTCTTAACTGCAGAAATATGGTTATGGTAGTCCCAATAAGATATCTCAAGTGAGACGACACCTTTGCGGGTGTTGCTGACGGGTTTATGCTTTGTTGGGTCGATATCTTAGGATTTCTTAGATAGAGAGGGAAATCCTAACTTGGGTCAATCCTAACTTGGGTCAGTGGAAAAGACACCAACACTCTATATGAAGTTAGGTGAAAAGGAGAAATGACTCCAACCCTTAGTTAATATGATGGTATAACTTAACAAGGTTGAAAACCCAAGGTGATCAATGGTTCCAATTAATCCTTTGATACTAAGTGAACATCACAGCCTCGACTGTGACACTATAACTGATATTAAAGTTATAAAATGAGATTTGACATTATGGGATTTTTCTACACCATTATACTTTAAGCCTTCATACTCTAAAACGGTTAAAAGCTTTGGCCCATTCCCCTTTGTTATGAATAATTATCCTTAGGTTAAGAAGTAAAAGGAAACCATACTTATCAACCTGAAAAAATACAAGGTCCAGTCAGAATGAATTCTTAGTTCATAAAAAAAAGTATGGAACCAGAAGCACTAAATGTACATCTCTTAATTGTTCATAATTTGCGGAATTAGAATAAAAATGTATTAGCTTCACCAACCAAGTAAGCAATGTTTCCTAGTAGAGATTGATGATTCCTTCAGGTCATCATTATATTACTTTAGCTCAACTGTGTAAATTTGGGTAAACTATCTAAATAATATTAAATAATGCATGAAAAATAAACTTGTGTGTAAGAGGTTTGTTACAAATGGTGTTAGAGTTGCAGGTTGCAACACTTGGACCTAATGGGTCCCATTAGAAAATAATAGCGGGATGTCAAGGCATAAAAGGATTGGTTGTATGCGAACTTAGAGAACATATGCCAACAACGACCCGACTTAGGATTGATGTTTTGTTAGCCTTGAATAATCTATATGTTTTTTTCTTTATATTTATGTGGACAATTTGCCAGGATATATCCTACCAGAAGAAGTAGTTTTTTTGTTGAAAATCAGAGTTTGAGAAATTTTGTAATGGTTGCTCATCTCTCATGCCTAAAACTGCTTATACTACTACATTTCGCAGAGCCCTTGTGGCACCTTGTATCTTTTGTTTATATTTATATAATCTCTTTGCTTCGCATTCTTGTTAAGAAAAATGAAATAAAAATTTACACATTTATTATTATAATTTGCAACTTATCTATTTAATAGATCTAATTTAATTTATTAAAAATAATATTAAAATTTGAAATATAAATAAAAATGAAATGATAAAAATTATCCAAAATTTTAAAAATATTATATAATCATATTGTAAAAGGATATTTAATAAATATGGTTTTAATTACAAAATTAAAATTATTAAAAACAAAGAATAATTATAATTTATAACAAATTGAAATGAAGTAAAAATATACACATGATGAACCGGTCTATTGTAATGGATCGAGCTACCACATATGTTAATGCCCCTACTCTCTTGCCTTTCCCTGCCACTGCTATGCTTTGTCGTGTCCTTCCGACATATGAAACCTCTCATGCCACCTGTCGCGGGGCACCCAAAACTATGTATTTTAAAATGTAGTATTTAATATATATGAAATGAAAATATACACATTAATAATTATAATTTATCAATTTATTTATATGAAAATTAAAATTTATCATTATAACAAAACAACATACATATAAATGGAATGTTTGTTCATTTGATTGAAAAAACTTAATCATTTATATTAATATAAATGGAATATTTGTGTTTTATTAAAAAATAACACATTATCTATTTATGCATGTGATGGAATATTTATTTGTGATATTTTTTTTAAATATAACATATAAAATATGTTTGATTGTGATTAAATGCTTGTTGTCTCATTAAAAATATAACATATTATTTGTATATGTATGTGATGGAATGTTTGATTAGGTTTCATTAGAAATATAACATATCTTATCTCACATACAAATACATACAAACAAAACAAAGCATATACATAAAAAATTAACATAATGTTTATTTTTTGTGTGTATACATATACAACAAACAAACATAAACACATACATTTATACATAAATACAAATATATATAAACAAACACAAATACAAACATATTTCATTTTTCATATAGATTCTACTCTTAGACCAATACAGGATTTAAAATTCCATCTTCAATAAACCTCAATTAAAATTCCAATCTTTAGCGAACATCAAACCATTTTTAAAATGTGTTAATCAATTTTTAAAATGTACGCGACAACAAATTTTATATAACTTAATATTCCCTTTCATACAAATACACAATTTAAATTACATTTTCAATAAACATTGATTAAATTTCAACCTTTAATAAACATCATTCAATTTTTAAAATGTGACAATCAAATTTTACATGTATGCATTAAATAAATAAAACATTATAAAACTATTTAGAGCCTCAAAATGGGTTCGAATGTTCACGACCATAAAAGTCGTAGAAAACTTCCTAGAAAATTATCCAAATGGAAAACTGTTTTGAGCCAGTGGAATAGGTAGGTGGCCAATTTAGTAGCTTTAGATTTACATCTTCCAAATGATAAAGTAAAATATAGTGAAGCAAAAGGACTCGGATAATAATCCACTGATATCTATCAAATTTTCCACAGTCCAATCTGGGTTATAAAACCCTTAAGCCTTAGAAGCCTTATGGCAGTACAACTGTTACATACATTTTGTAAACATCTTTTAAATCCCTCACAAAGAAAAATTAGAGGGTTTTTCCATGAGATCTCATGAGTAAAGGGTGGATTATTAAATCAAGTAGGTCGTAAACTTCACATTGGCATGGGATGCTAACTCATTAAATCTCAAACCCTCTGCGTCCATTGTTGGAAATAAACTATCAACCCAAGATAAGCTTAATCTCAACGAGGTAACAATCCTTACCTGAAAGTAGTATGTCGAATGTGCATACATACAAGTATAATCCCACTGTTCAATAATGGAAACACCTACAAGGAATGGTCGTGATTAGTAGGCCTGGGGAAATCAAAAAACAAGAAATAGAGAAAGAAAACTAGTGACAGAACATTTGATCTGGAGGATGATTGTTAACTTACTCACAATGTTGAACTAATAACCATTTTAACTTCAAACTCTTACCAAGAACATACAACTTTTACAAAAACTCTATGCATGGTAAACTCTTGAGTTACCTTAAATTGACTAGCCAAAACTAGAGGGTACTATGGAAGCTAAGTTGAGCAAAGTTTTCCCCAATTCAAGAGGGGGAAAAAGAAGAGTGAAGAACCTAGTAGGGTTCTATAAAGCTTGACACTCCTTCCAAAGGGGACTTTAATTCATTGTTAGTATTTTTCAACTTGGCAACACCATCCACTTTCCCCTTATCAAACTTTGTACAAAGCTAGGTCAAATGGTGAAATGACTCCAACCCTTAGTTAATATGATGGTAAAACTTAACAAGGCTACAAACCAAAGGTGATCAATGGTTCCAACTAATCCCTTGATACTAAGTGAACATCACAACCTCTATGTGTGGCACTATAGCCTATTAAAGTTTTGAAAGGAGATTTGGCATTATGGGATTTTGCTACACCATTATACTTTAAGCCTTCATCCTCTAAAAGAGTTAAAAACTTTGGCCCATTCCCCTTTAGTATCAATAATGATCCCTAGGTTAAGAACTAAAGGAAGCCATACTTACCAACGTGAAAAAAATACAAGGTCCAATCATAGTGAGTTCTTAGTTATTAAAAAAATGTCTCGAACCAGAAGCTAAAAAATTTGGCCCATTCCCCTTTAGTATAAATAATGATCCCTAGGTTAAGAACTAAAAGGAAGCCATACTTACCAACCTGAAAAAAATACAAGGTCCAATCATAGTGAGTTCTTAGTTATTAAAAAAATGTCTCGAACTAGAAGCACTTGATGTACATCTCTTAATTGTTCATAATCTATGGAATTAGGATACAAATTTATTAGTTTCTCCATCCAAGTAAGCAATGTTTCATAGTAGGGATTGATGATTCCTACATGTCATCAGTATATTACTTTTTTTTTTTTTTTTAATTTGGGTCAACTGTGTAAATAATATTAAATAATGCATGAAAAATAAACTTGTGTGTAAGAGAGGTTTGTTACAAATGGTATCAGAGCTACAAGTTGCAACACTTGGACCTAATGGGCCCCATTAGAAAATAATAGCAGAATATCAAGACATAAAAGGATTAGCTGTATGCAATCTTATAGAACATATGCCAACAATGGACCAACCCAGGATGGATGATTTGTTAACCTTGCATAATCTATATGTTTTTTTGTTTATACTTAGTTTGTCAGGATATATCCAACCAAAAGAACTAGTTTAGAAATTAGCAAGCTTAGTTTCTTTGTTGAAAATCAGACTTTGAGAAACTTTGTAATTGTTGCTACGGTTCTCATGCCTGAAACTGTTTATACAACTACATTTTGTGAGGCCCTCAGAGCACCTTGTATATTTTTTTTCCATATATATATATATATATATATATATATCTTTGTTTAACATTCTTGTTAAAAAAATGAAGTAAAAATATACACATTTTGTGAAGCCCTCAGGGCACCTTATATCTTTTGTTTCTATATATATATCTTTGTTTCGCATTCTTGTTAAAAAAAATGAAGTAAAAATATACACATTTATTATTATACATGAAATGGAATGTTTGTCAAAACTATTCTCTAGTTCCTGCGTCAATTTCCCCATGAGTGAATGCCCATGAAGGATCACCCACATCTTTAGCCTAGTTCTTTTCTCTACCTTCATCGAGAGTCATACCCATCATAGCTTTCATACCCCATATCAGGAAAATGGTTTTGGTGTTCTTGGTTTCTCTGGTTCGTGGAGCCCTAGAGTCCTCAATAATACCCTCAAAACTAGCCTACAGGGCCTCAAGTGAATTTCCACTACTCCTGTTTCTCACGCAATTCTCCCAGCTTTCAACTCGCTGACGGGCTTGTTGGCTTACCCTTGAGCCAAAGAAACCACGTAGCTTGTCCAGGTCCTTCATGGCTATCGGCAGGTGATTCCTTTATAGGTGGTTTTGGTGTGAACCATTATACCCGAATGCAGGATGAAGCCAAAACCAAAGCGACTGGGAGAGATTGTGAACAGAGCAGAGTGTTTGAAACGAGAGTGGTAGGAACCATCAATTGTTGCTCAAATAATTTAAGAGGATATAACATACCTGTAAAGGGGCGAAACCAGATCCAATTCCTGTAATCATGAGTTTCTGCTTCCTAATCATGTCGATTTCATACCATTATGAATGATCTACAAGTTTGTATGCCTCCAGTGAACGAGCTTTCACCTTCCTCTCTGATGTGACTTCTACCACGATGAACCGATCTATTGCATTGGATTGAGCTATCGCATGTGTTAATGCCCCAACTGTTCTACCTTCAGCAATAAGCACCCCGCAGCGCAACAGTTAATGCTGCGGCTACGGGGCACAACAACTGTCGGATTTGATCCCATTGTTGATCCAATGGTTGCTGTGTCCCACAGCCGAAACATTAATTGCTGCGCTGCGGGGTGCTTATTGCTCTCCTCAGCAACCATCGGATTTGATCCCACTATTGATCCAACAGATGCTGTGTCCCACAGCCGCAACATTAATTGTTGTGCTGCGGGGTGCTTATTGCTCTCCTCATACTCTGTCATGTCCTTGCAACATGTGAAACCTCTCATGTCGCCCGCTCTATCATGTCCTTGCGACATGTGAAACCTCTCATGTCGCTTTAAGCTTGTCACGGAGCACCAAAAACATATATATTTTAAAATATAGTATTTAATATATGAAATGGAAATATACATATTTATAATTATAATTTATCAATTTGTTTATATGAAAAATAAAATTTATTATTATAACAAAACAATTTAAATATAAATGGAATGTCGGTTCATTAATTCACTTAAAAAATCTTATTCATTTATATTAATATAAGAATATAAATGGAATGTTTATGTTTTATTAAAAATATAACGCATTATCTATGTTAACATGTAATGTAATATTTATTTGTGACTTTTTAAAATATAACATATAATATATGTTTGATTGTGATTAAATGCTTGTTGTCTCATTAAAAATATAACATATTATTTGTGTTTTGTATGTGATTGAATGTTTAATTATGTTTCATTAAAATTATATTATATATTATTTTATATACAAATACAAAACAAAAAAACAAAGCATATACACATACAAATAGAGTATAATGTTTATTTTTTTTATGTGTATATATATACAATAAACAAACATAAATATATTTATATATATAAACATAATTCATTTTTTATAATTTAAAATTGGTAGATGAGTTGTCAATTAGTAATTCATTTTTTATAATTTAAAATTGGTAAATGAATTGTCAAGTAATAGGAAGGCCATTAAACTGAGTTTTTCTTTCCAAGAAAAAAATGCAACTTTATATTCAAAAGAGAAAAACAATACATTCAATAAGTGAGAAAGAACTGCTAGTATAGAAACCTTAGATAATTCCATATAAACCTATTTGCATTTCTACTAGTTCATAGATGAGCCACTATACATTTAAAAAAGGCACAAAGCCATACATTAATAGTAAAGAAGACTGAAATAAAACCATCCAGGCTTAAAAAAATGAATAGCCTATCAACTAAACATCACTAAATATGAGAAGATTTATGTAGAGGGGACAATTGTCCCTTCAATTTTGTGTTCCTTCCACATATCCAAGCTCAACAATTTTGTGTTCCTGCCACACATCCAGGCTCAGCATTAATAACATCTTTTGATAGCTCATAAAATCTTAAATATGTTGGAAGGAAATTTCAAGAAACTGCCTTGATACCTCTTTTTTATTATTATCAAGGATTGGTCCCAAAAGTTCAAAACCAATTTTTGGAGTCTCAAAGTGCCCTTTACCCACTTTGTCACCAACTTTAAATCACCAAATACTTGTAGCATTCCCACTTCCTTCTCAATTTCCAGTTTTAGTCAAAGTTTCAGCACATGTAATTCTGCCCAATTGGTATTTCCCACTCCCATGTTCTCCTTAAAATTGAAATTATGATTAGAATAGAGACCCAAAATTCCACTTGCTCCATTGGGCCTTGGGTTTCCTTGGCCATCATTATCAAAGAAACCCCATGCTTTGGAATGATCTATATCCGGATTTCCTGTCTGCCTTGGAGTTTATTGTTTGGGAAGATGTTACAGACCCTCATAAGAAATCTATCTTTATAATATCCCTTCAGTGGAGAGTAAAACATATTTACAAAAATAATATGGTTCATAGCAATCTATAGCCCCCTAAGGAGTATTATAGGGAGTGATCTATGGTTTGCAACCAATGGATATTCTCAATTAAGGTGAATCCATCTCAAGGACCAACATAACCAGCCAAGGATAGGGTCTATAAGCAAGTACTGGAAGGATTTCTCTCTCAATATACATAGGTGTAGAATATTGTCCCAAACCAAGATCCTTTTTGCAAGATATCCCAGATGAAAGATAGGAGCCACACAAAAATTTAGATTTCATAGGGGTTTGTTATTTCCAAAGTGGTTTCTACGACCAACGTTCCTCTTGGTCCTCTACGAAAAACATCACCTCATACACATAACTTGCTTTGTATGCCCCAGTAGGATTGAGAGAGGCCAAGAGAGCACAAAGACGCAAATACATCCACAAATTATCATATAATGTCACCAAACAACTCCCTCATAATGTTGAGTTGTGGTCATCATAAGCCATATCGCTCAAGAATAAAGACTTTATGATCAATCATGTTAAAAAGTGTCTTCAGTGGTGCAAACTCATATTTGTCTTATAGAAGAGGGTTATCTGAAATAAGAGCACATGATAGGGGTGACTCTAAATTTTGAGAAGGCTAGGAAATAAAGTTGGCAACATTAGTAAGAGTGGCAATAGCCCACTTCGGAAAAAGATGAAAAAAATGAAGTTGTAAAAGCAACTTTGAGCATAATCTATCATCACTGAACTGAATATCATTAGAAGAATAATGATCATAATTGGAAAAGGGCCCACCTCTATGTTGCACATCTAGAGAGACTGCACCATTGTATTTCTCATTGGAACAAGTCTCATTGGTAGACTACTCATTGTAAGAAGGCTAGTTGTATGATGCATATCCTTGTCAAAAGGGGGGAGGCTAAAAGAGACCCCCATAATAGGAGAGTAGTTGACTGAACAAGTAGGCCCATAAGTCCCTAGAGACTGTAAAAAAATAAGAGATTTAAATGGTACACATGGGTGCACCAAGACTTGATGAAGTTGTGGTAATATATCACTACAACAAGCTAAGAGTCATCAACAAGTAACTTCAGTGAATAAGAACAAGTATGTTTCATGGAGAAATTCTTATAATCATCACTAGAAATAATTGATAGAAGAGAACCAGTCGGACAATGGGGAACACGCTAATCAAGGATAGCCTCATGATGCTCAATTATTCGGTGAGTGAAAATTCCATAAATATGATACCCTCATTGAAATTATTCATTGTAACTAACCAAAATTTGATAAGTGATAGAATGCACCTTCTATGAGGTGAGTGGACTCATTTAATTGCTCCAAAAACCCTAAAATGTTAAATAGAGCACTCTTTTCTATGCAAGTGTTCATAAGGTATCATACCATAAACAACATGAGTAGGTGTAAAATTTAGTACCTCACAAAATAACACCTTTCTGATAGGGCATGAAGGTTGGTGCTAATACTAGAAACTATTTACGAGATGCACCCACTATCACCATAATGTACTCTCCTCTCTCATTAGTCATGCTCCTTTCCACAGGGGATTCCCAAAATGCATATAGAGGTATCCCTATAAATTACAACAACGAGAACAACTCTACTTCTAGTGTAACCCTCAAACTAGATTATTCAACCATTGCCTTATGGAGTCAATAAGATATTCAATAAAATACTCCATGATCACACATAAAAATAGGAGGTTAGAAACAACATGATTTGGTTCTATATATATCAATTAACTGCAGTATAAAACCAACATCGATAACTTGTACAGAACTCCAATCAAACCCTTGAAAATGTTACCAATAGATAGATACCTCTTACCTCTCATCAACCAATATTAAGTTTGTAGCCTCTTGGATTTATTTAGGTTGATGATACCTACTGCGTTGTGTGGTTGTTCAATCGCTTCATATTTGTTGCACCAAATTGCAAAATTATGAATAACTATGATTTATCACCTTGAAAACCCCCCTACACTACTAGGGCTGACATAGACCTAGTTTAGGGCCTTAACAAGTTTCAAAACACATTTTTTGTGTATTTTTTACACTTTATGATTTTTTCAATAATATGAACAACTCATAAATAAATAACAAAAGCAACCTTTTTTGAACTTTTGCAAATAAAATCAATACAATTCAAAATACAACAACAAAATATTTTTTTTAATACTTGATTGCACAGAGAGTATTAAGGTGCTCTACAACTCGGTATGGGGGAGATGTTGTCACATAACATTATATAACGTAACATATTTTAAGAATACAAAATAAAAAAAATTCAAAAATGAAAACATGTTGACTTAAAAACATTTACATGTGTTTTAATGAAAATTAGATATATATTATGTTAATTTAATCACGATGATTATTCATGAGGTGTAAATGTTTTTGGATGTGTAAAAAATTCAAGATAAAAAAATTTACACCTAAAGAAATTGGCTCCCTCTCGATGCTAGATAGATTTGGGTATAAGATGGATCTATGTTGATTTTTAGGGTTTTTCTATATAACTAACATATTTTGTATTTTTCAAATATAGCAAATAGAATTGTGTAAATTTGAAAAGGTGAAGATGAGTAAAATAGACCTAGGTAGTATTCCTCATGGCAATTCAATTCTTGAAAGATCTAGGGAAAGGAATATAAACCCAAAGTTATGTTAGCATTTGACCTAATTACAGAGAAAAAAGAAATAGGGCAAGGAAAATAAACCCTAATTTATGTTAGAACTTGACATAATTAGGGAAAAAAAGATTGCAAGGGCCAAAATAGTAGAGATCCATTGAAAGGAATACGTCTGTAACTAGACTACCCTAGCAATGATTAAATGCTAAAACACTTTTACCTTAGATACAATCGCAATACAAGACAAGATATTCAAGAGCTTACCACATTTATTGAAGAAATGAGAAGATAAATAAACCCTATGTCCTTCAATTAACATTGAAATATTGTAAAGAACCCTTAGACACCAAAATTTGATCCTTGAAAACACTAGAAAACCCAAGAAGAGAGGTGCACATTAATTAGATTCTAATGTACATAAGAAAGAATAAAATTCCAGTCATACTTTATTCTAGAATCTTGGTTACAAATGAGAAGGGGTGCTATATTTATAACCTTAAAATCTAATTTTATCTTTCATATAGGTTAACCTACCTAGTTTGAGTTTAAATGAATTTCTAGGGTTTGTCACCCACAATCCGGGGACTTCACCTCAAAAAACATAAAATAATGATAAAATGTGATGATAACTTAACCAAAATGAATATTTGAGCTTGGAAGGAGGACATCATGCCCCACCTAACCCTAACAAGTGTATTTTTCCCTCAACGCCCTCCTTCAAATGGTATGGCCTTCAAAAGTTGCTTTTAAGGTGGTTGATTTTCATTTCTTGATTAGGATGGGAAAGAGGAAGGGGTGATAAAAAAAACAAGGTCCACGTGGGTATAGATGAGGTGTGTTAGAGTGACCGTGACAACCATTACACGCAAAATCAACTTAATAAAGCATCAAATCATTAGTGTGGCTAGGGGATCTTAATCCACGTGTCCTAATGGAGTCACCCCGAAGTGCACTGATACCTATGTAGGGCATAAATTCCCAATATGATGAGGGGTCACCACCCATCAAGGGATAGTCAGTAGGGCCACAAGATGAGTGTACCTTGAAATGAGGACCAAGACAACCTGCCATGATCAACCAAGAGGTATAGACCTGCCAGACCAACACCTCTACATAAAGAAAACCCTAACTTAGCATTTTACCATGGAAAAAAGACCTCCATCTTTGGCACATCTAGTAGGGTGTGCTACAAATAATCTAGGACATAACAACTGGATCTAACTATGGGATAGGTACCCCTCCTGAGAGTGCATGAGAACCTCTTCAATCTTCTAGTACCTATATACCTACACACACTTCAAGCAACAAAGAATGTTAAATGCATTGGAGGTAGACACATATGTGTTGCCTTGTTCAAATCAAAATATGAAATGCATAAAAAAACACAACATGATGCAATGCAAAGGAAAATCAAATGACACATCAAATGAATCTAAATATGCTATGGTACAAGGATGTCCCGAAGACATTAAATATCACCTGAGTAAAATATATTCAAAATTTTCCCATTAATGGGTATGGACAATTTATATCCATTCAAATAGGTGAAGTAGAAATAATTGGTACACGCAACACCTTCAATTTGATATGGAACCAAACAAATAATTTCAAACCTACCATGTTTACTTGTTTTTTTGAATGTTTTAAAACTTGAACCCGACCTCAAAATCAATAAGGAATCAGTAATGACTCAACCAATTTGAATTTAACAACTCGGTTTACTGAAAAATATATAAAATATTTAAATTTTAAAGAAAACCAATATTTAAAAGATTCTAATCCCTGATTCCAATGCATTAGAGACAAAAATATCCAAAGTCTTCTCATGTATATACCATAAAAGGGTGAATATATCAAAATGGAATGATGTGTATTGTGAAACAATGCAATACAAATATGGAACACAATACATAATCAATGAGGCCTAAATAGATTATAGAGTCTAGAAAACAACATGATATGATTTCATTACATCATATATCATACATCATACATCATGCATATAATTGATCAACATGATCAATCATCAAACTCATCACCACTGCTAGAACTAGAAGTAGAACTAGAATCAGGACTAGCAATGGCATAGGCAATGGCATCATCATTTGGATCAAGATAAAACTCCCCAAGGTCATCTACAATTGCAATAGAAGTAGTATTAATAGAGGAATACCTAGAAGCACAAGGTTAAGGTTCATCTTATAGCTTTAGGATTATGGTTATATTCTAAGTTGTAAGAAATGTGGAAACGATGATGAGTTTTTAATGAGCAAGGATATTTTAAAAAATTAATTTGAAACATATATCATAAAGCATAAATGTCAGTGAATAATTTCATATATTAGAATCCTATTCATCAATGACACCCTATTCCTCCCTCCTCTAGGCTCTAGCCCTTGTCTTTAGCTTGAAACTCAAATTTGATCCTCCAAGGACATTAGTCATAATGATTTTTCTTGAGTGAAGAGTACATTTTAATTAAGTTCAACATGATAGAGGAGTTCAACAATAAACACCACCGACATCAAGGTATATAGAGAGGTTGATGTGCTTGATTAGATTCCAATCGCATGCCCTCGTACATGATAGAATTTTGTGGAAACTTTGCAATCCTAAAAACCCAAAAACTATTAAGTCTATTGAATTTTGAATGGGATCTAAAATTATACTTTTATGCATATGAAATCCATTAAGTTTGGAACCATTCTCAAACATCCTAAAATAATAAATGGTGATGTTAAAAATTTAAACAATTTTATATTACCATTTAGTATTTCCAAATACTATTGAGTAACTGAATGGAGTAGATTTTTTTTATATTCGACTTGGTCAATTTAGGTTGTGACTAGGTCAACTTGACCATTTCGGTATAGAACAAGTCACCCAATCCAATTTGAAGGCCGATTCAGCTCAGTGGAGGGTCAAATCGACCGAGTCTGATTTTGAGCTGATTGATTTTTAAAACATAGGTTTCTTCTACATAAGGATGAGATCACCATTCTGGAAATTCCATTGGTAGGATTTCTTGCCTAAGTGACTTTTCATCTTTTCTTGGTGTTACACTAGGTAATCGAATTCTCTTTGTATTCAAATAATCATAAGATTGAACATATTTGGACTCATATATCAAACTTTTTGATTATTTCCTTTCTTATATGGTGAGCCCTTCCTTTTTCTTTTGAAGTTGTCATTTCTGTCAAAGATTTTCTCTTTCTGAACTCATTTAGCGAGAACAATATTGCTGATTATTTTTTTGGAAATCTTCCTCACCCCTATTAATCTGCCACAGTAATCTAGGGACTAAACACAAGTCTAATCAAATATTAATAACTATAAGTCATGAAAATGGTGTAATAGGGCTACAAAATGAGTAGTCGCACTGTATATTCACACAAAGAATGAGTAATACAATACAAGATCATGCTGCAAGCATGAATGACAAAACAATTTGAATTCCCAAGGAGGTCATTCGAATTGAATGAGTGAGTCTAGCTTAACTGAATGTAAGGCATAGTCAACACTCCAGTTAACCACTGATCAAAACCCTAATTGACTCAACTGAGCCCTAACTGAAGTCAAAGTGCAATAAATGACTAATTCTAACTGAAAGTAGGCCAGGCACATGTCACAGCAAGCCAACCAACAAGTGGTAGCGCTTCAATGAATCCAATGAACCCCGATGAGGTTAACTGAAGTGTAACTGAACATCAGAAGTGGTTGGAGGCGCCTCTGTTGACTCCAGTTCATTAAATTATCAATAAATAATCAATTTAATGATGGAGGGAACCTTCACTGCTCTGTTTAACTAATTGTAACCATTAGTTAGCAATATGGGGCATTAACGACACTCAGATCACCCCCAGAGTGCTCCAGTTAGCCTCCCCGAATGTAGGAGAAGACTAAGTTAGCCTCCTTGACTGAAGGTAGGCATGGGTGTGATCTAGCTGATGTAATCTAGTGCTCCTCTGATGTCAATTAAGTCAATAATACTTAGGATAATGGTTTAACTAGGAAAAATTGACCAAAAAGAGTGTGTATGGTGGTAAATGTATCCAACACCCCCCCTTAAGCTATACTCAAGAGGAGTTAGAAAACATAAAATGCATAAAAATTCTAGGGCCCTGACAACTAAGGCCACAGGTCACCCTGTACAATGTTGAAACTGAAGCAATGCTCAAAAACAAACTAAGTGAGGAAAAGAGGGAAAACCTAGTGGGAAAACCCCCCCCTCAAGTTGAACACTAAAACTAGTCTGAATCACCCTGATGAACTCACCCCCAACAGTGAACGGAGGTAAGTGAACTTCTTTTCTGAAAATCTCTTGATGAAGATGTCTGCAATCTTCTCATTAGTCAGGCAGTATTGCAGAATGATAGTCTTGTCATGTACTAGCTCCCTGATATAGTGCATGTGGATCTCTACATGCTTGGTCCTCTGCCTGGTAACTGGGTCTATGGAAATATTAATAGCACTTTGATTGTCACAAAAGAGGACAGTGGACAAAGTACTACCAAGATCAAACTCTGAAAGAATGCCTTGCAACCAAATTGCTTGGATGCAAGCATTCACCGCTCCTCGATACTCGGCCTCTACTGAATATAATGCTATGGTAGCTGGTTTTTGTGCTATACCAGCAAATGGGGCCACCACCAAACATGAATACATATCTGGAAGTAGACTTCTGATAAATAGAATCACCTTCCCAATCGGAATCTGTGTATCCAACCAGCTCTAGCTCGGAGTCTGCAACATAGTGAATGCCATAGGTCCTGGTTCCCTGAATATACTGGAGGATCCTCTTAACTGCCTTCCAATGAATATCATGAGGCTGCTGCATGTATCTTGATACAGCATTAATGGCATAATAGATATCAGGCCGAGAATGTGTCAAGTACAACAAGCTACCAATCAACTGTCGATAGATAGTGCAGTCCATGGGAGGTGTGCTTTTTCCTTCTTCAAGGTTGATCCTTGAAAGGAAAGGGAATGGTGCAGGCCTACATTAAGCCATGTTAAAATTGAATAATAGGTCTGATATGTATTTGTACTGAGTGACCATTATCCCATCAGAATTTTGCTCAATTTCGAGCCCCAAAAATTGTTTTAGGAGCCCCAAATCACTCATTTTAAAGGCATTGTGGAGAGCAGTTTTAATGGCTGAAATGGAAGCAACTGTGCTACTTGTGATCAGTAATTCATCAACATACAAAAAAATAATAATCAAATGACCATAATACTGCTGTAAATACACATTTGGATCTGATCTACACCTTTGGAAGTTTTGTGAGAAAAGGAAGGCATCCATCTTGGAATACCACTCTCTTGGGGCCTTTTTTAACCCGTATAGTGACTTCTTTAGCTTGCAAACCAAAGATGGATCAGAGATGTATCCCTCAGGATGTTTCATGTATATCTCCTCATGAATATATCCATGCAGAAAGGCTGACTTAACATCCATATGATGCACTTCCTAGTGCTTAGAAGCTGAAATTGCCAAAACTAGGCAGATGGAGTCCATTTTTGCAACCGGTTCAAAGGTCTCATGGTAGTCCACACCTTGGACCTGAGAGAAACCTTTTGCCACCAGCCTTGCCTTATATTTTCAGGTGATTCCATCAGCAGCAACCTTGGTGCAAAACACCCACTTTCATTGAACCAATTTCCTTCCTGGAGGAAGAGAAACTAGCTCCTAAGTAGTGTTTTTCTGAAGAGAATTCATCTCTTCATCCATGGAAACTTGCCATCTCGGATCCTTCCGAGCATGGTAGTAGGATTTTGGGTCTGAAATAATCATAAAATAACAATTTTTATACATAAAATTATCACGACAAGAGAGACGACAAGAGAGTGCAATACCTGCTCTTTGGAAATCAGATCGGGTTCTCCTTGGATCATCTAGATTTCCAATGTTATCTCCTGTGGAGGAGAGTGTCTGTCAGGCCCATGTGGGAAGATGATTTTGTATTTCAGGTTCTGATTCAGCATCTGATGTTTTCTGCACACTGATATCAGAAATTAGAGGATCCAAATCAGGGTTATCACCCCAAATTTCATCATCCAAATATTAAGTAGAATAGGAAGGAAATTCAGCAGTTATCTCCTTCACTAGTTCCACCTCCTGAAGAGGCTCATCGAACTTGACACTTCTCTCGATGATGATCTGTTTCATTTTTATATCCAGAAGCTTGAAGCCTTTTAATTCATTGGGATACCCAATAAACAAACATTCTATGCTTTGCGGTTGCAAAGCCCTTCTTTTATCAAGTGGAATTCGGACCCATGCAGTGGACCCAAACACCTGTAGGTTCGACACATCCGACTTGTGTCCGAAGTATGCTTCAAAAGGGGTCTTCCCTTTCACAGATGAGTGTGGAGCCCTGTTATGAATGTATGCTTCAGCATGCATGGCTTCAGCCCACAAATTTTCAGCCAACTTCTTTGATTCCAACATACAGGTGGTCATCTCCTTGAGAGACCGATTCTTCCTTTCTGCTACTATGTTCTGCTGGGGAGTGTAGGGAATTGAATGTTGGACCTGAATACCAATTTGGGAGAATATTTGCAGCAAATAATTACTAACATACTCCCCTACATTATCAAATCTCAATATCTTGATCTTAAGCCCAAAGGCATTCTCGATCAAGGCCTTCAGTTCAAATTTTTTTTCACATACTTCAGACTTCTTTTTGAGAAAGAAGACCCATGTGTACCTTGAAAAATCATCAATGAAAGTCATAAGATACCTTGATCCATTCATGGATGTGACAGGCATTATACCACTGATATCAGAATGTATCAGCCCCAATATGCATGTAGCTCGGTTTTCCTTCCCCTGATCGAACTTGTGCTCAAGGTGTTTTCCAACTACATAGCCCTTGCAATTTCCAGTGGTTGCCTTGATGACCGGGAGGCCTTCAACCATGGAGTAATTCTGTAATTGCTGCAAATATTTGAAATTTATATGGCCAAACCTTTCATGCCACCACCTACTAACTTCATTTCCATGATTTAGCAGAGCGGTGGGCTTTGCATCCGCCACAAAGTGGGAGAACTCATAGGCTTTTGCATGATGGTTTGCAAGGCCTTTAGCAATGAGTTTCCCCGATGCAAGTTCCGTTATCTCAACATCATTAGGGCTCAAATATACTCTCTTAGGCACTCCTGTATGTGTCATCTAATAGACACTAAATATATTTGATGCCAGAGACGGTACATACAAAACATTTGAAAAATAACCATTCTCAAGATCAACCGTACCTTGTCCTTCTGAAATGATGGTGGAGTCATCTCCCATGTGGATGGGGATGGATTTTTCGGTCTCCAAGGATGAAAAGGAATCTCTTTCAGCCATCATGTGGTTTGAAGCTCCAGAATCAATCAAGAGTGCTTCGGACTTCGAAGTGCTTGCCATGAGGGCATGACCTTTTTCATGCTGTGGTTCCCGATCTTGTTGATCTCTCCTCCGAAAGCTTTCCGGAAGATTGATGTGATTTCTCTCAAGGAGAGAGGTAGCTTCATCAAGCTTCTTCTTCATGCAGGCATGTTCAGGGTGCAATCCCTTCCCGCAGTATGAACACTTGACTTTTTCCTTTCCATGATGCCCTTTCCCTTTGTTCTTCTTTGAGCTGGAAGACTCATCATGCTGCTGGTTTTTAACTTTAGGCTTAGGAGATTCAAATTTAGTTTTTCAGTTCTTATGCTGCTTTCCTTTACCCTTCAGATATTTGGGCCCCGAGACATGGAGGGATTGATCATAGGAGGATCTGATGATCCCCATCTGGACAAGATTATGATGTTCACTTGTTCGGGACTCAATGAAGGCATTGAGTGTAGACATCTTCCATCCAGGGGTTGTGAGCTTCCCTGCATGGAATGTAGAGACAAAAAATGAATAATCAGCTCCAACTTTGGAGAGTATGGTGAGGATGAGCTGATCATCCTCTTTATCCACTTTGCATTGCTTCAACAGTAAGACAATGTGCTTGAACTTTGTGAAAAAGTCATTCAAGGTCTCGAAATTGGAGGGATGGAGAGACATCAATTCATTTTCAAGCCGGTAAGCTCTCAAATCATCCTGATTTCCATACAAGGATTCCAATTTGTTCGAAATTTCTTTTGGAGTCTTCAATCCTGAAATATGGAAAAGAAGATCCCAGGGAAACCGAGAGGCACAAGAATCCGAATGCTTCATCCTTCTTGTTCAAGAATATAGACTTATCTATTGTAGAACCAGGCTCTTCTTCAATGTCCATGGTGACCCTATAGAGTCCTCTGGAGTGAAGCTGGATCTCCATGTCTCCTTTCCATGAGTGGAAATTGAACGGAGTCAAAAGATCAACGGAAGAAGCCATCTGAGTCCACTGGGGCGAATGCTTTCACCTGTAAAAAAACATGAAAATCACAACAAAAAGAGAAATGTAACGTCAGACAGCCTGCACATTTTAGGCTTTCATCACGCCCAGCATAGTCAATCAAGCAAGCTTGATCAACAAGTTCTTTACTTGGGGTATTAAGTGGTAAGCCTTGGCTTCTGGTGCAGTGCTGGATTTTTGAGCTATTGCTCAATTTTCATGCAAGATCTGTCAAAAACCTTGTTTTTGAGAGATCTGAGCTTCATCCCACTCTCTGATACCATACTAATTTTCCACAGTAATCTAGGGACTAAACACAAGTCTCATCAAAGATTAATAAAAATAAGTCATGAAAATGGTGTAATAGGGCTACAAAATGAGTAGCCGCATTGTATATTCACAAAAAAAATGAGTAATACAATACAAGATCATGATGCAAGCATGAATGACAAAGCAATTCAAATTCCCAAGGAGGTCATTCGAATTGAATGAGTGAGTCTAGCTTAACTGAATGTAAGCCATAGTCAACACTCCAGTTAACCACTGATCAAAACCCTAATTGACTCAACTAAGCCCTAACTGAAGTTGGAGTGCAATAAATGACCGAGTCTAACTAAAATTAGGCCAGACACATGTCACAACAATCCAACCAACAAGTGGTAGTGCTTAAATGACTCCAATGAACCCCAATGAGGTTAACTGAAGTGTAACTGAACATCAGAAGTGGTTGGAGGCACCTCTGTTGACTCCAATTCATTAAATAATCAATAAATAATCAATTTAATGATGGAGGGAGCCTTCATTGCTCTGTTTAACTAATTGCAACCATCAGTTAGCAATATGGGGCATTAATGACACTCGGATCACCCCCGGAGTGCTCCAGTTAGCCTCCCCGAATGTAGGAGAAGGATAAGTTAGCCTCCTTGACTAAAGGTAGGTGTGGGTGTGATCTAGATGATGTCATCTAGTGCTCCTTTGGTGTCAATTAAGTCAATAATACTTAGGATAGTGGTTTAACTAGGCCAAATTGACCAAAAAGAGTGTGTATGGTGGTAAATGTCTCCAACAACCCCATTCAATCTCATGGTTTGAAAATCCTGTGAAACTGTTCATAAACCATTGCATTTATTTGTCATCATAAAAACTTGGCAGTTTCCCAAGTTATTAGTGACAAAGGCCCCAAAAACTATTCCCATTTCCCCTTTTCTGCTAGGCCTTCACAAGGATAAAGAGTAGAAACATGCACTTGTTCATCCTGATCTTTGGGATTCACTTTTAAGGATAATAGATCAAAATATTCCATGGCCAACTATACTAAATCCTTGTATCTTCTCAATCTTTCATTTTTACAAGCAAAATTTTCTTTAGTTGATTGAGTCTTGGACTCATTGAATTTCATTGTCTAAATCTTATCTATATCCTTTTGAGGTGCAAAGTCAGTATAAAAGAATATGTAGGACCCTGAACATCATCTTGAAATAAAACTATTTCATTTCCTGGATCTTCCGGATATTCCACATGATGTCTTCTCTTGGGTTCTCTATACACTACCACAAATGTTTCATTGTTGGGATACTAGTGTATGATAAATCCATTTGTATACTAACATCAAGAATGGGTACCCACTTCCTTGATTATAGCATGCTTAATGTTTTTGATACATCAATGACGATGATATCCATTAGTAATTCAATAGTAGGATGTGCAATGAGACATACATTTACATTCTTGATTAGTTTGTCAACTTTGACAAGATTTTGACTTCTATGTGGTCCATATCACATATATTCTGGTAAGGCCTTGAAACCTTCAATCCTAACTTGTATATCATGACTAAAGGCATAACATTCGTTGAGGCACCAAAATCAAGCATATAGCTCTATAAAAATGATTCTTCAATTATTCAACTTCTTATTTTATATAGGATTCATATTGTGTATAATGATGGGAAGATCCTTGTCTTCTTCTACTACACATATGGTTTGCATTGTCTCTCCAATCCCAAATGACTCGGCTACATGGTTCCTCACTGTTGGGATTTTTCTATCTCAAGTAACAAAACTGGGACCTTTATAGCACCTAATGTACCTTAAACATCAAATCTAAAAGTTTTATTATTATTAAAACCAATTAAAGACTTCCCTATGTTAGTTTTTCTAATCTAATTCAAATTTATTAGTATCTTTATCTGAAAGAATAACAAGAACAACAAGATGCATAAGATAGAGCAGATACACAAGACACAAAGATTTTCCTTGGGGAAACCATAAAGGAGAAAACACCACAAACTTCCTCAAAATACTTATGTCACTAAGGCAATATAACAAGATGAAAAAAACCAAGAATAAGAAGTATTCTGCAACTCTCTCTCTCTCTCTCTCTCTCTCTCTCTCTCTCTCTCTCTCTCTCCCTCTCTCCTCATGTGAACTTAAGTGAGTGCATGTCTAAAATGAGGGAGGGTGCCTCCCTATTTATACACATCAAGTGACTGACCTAAAACATGACTGGGCCGATCTCTTACCCTAGCAGGGCTGACTTCACCTAGGGAGACTCAAATATTCATTTTATTATATTCATCTTTGGGACTATTTCCCCAACTTGCAATGGAGGGTTTACCTCAATGACTATATACAGTAATGACATCCCTAAAGGAGGGAAACACATCTCTGATGGGGGTACAACAATATACAATGATAATATACATCATAATATCTTCCAAAGTTACAAATACAACAACACCCCCCGTTAACTAGGAAGGTATTCTCTCGCCATAGTCATCAACACATCTGGTCACATCATCATCATCGTTGTTATCATAGTCCCCATCTTATCCATCATTAAATAGTGACATCTGTTGGATCTATCCATAATAGAAAGTTTCTACAAATCTAGATGTGTTTCATGCTAGGTGTAGGCATAGTCCTCATCTAGGTATTCATCATATCCATGAGAAATCCATCGTGTAGGTAAATCCCAAGACCATACATACATTTCCACTGAAAACACCTGCATCTCCTACCATCGTCTCATCATATCTAGATCATCTCATCATCGCATACTGAGACCAACCCAGATTCATACCACATACCACCTACATTCTACTAGCATAGGAGCACACCATGACACATTACATCTCAATGATGAATTGCATCTACCACTATGAGAGAATATCCTAGGAGCACACCAAGTGCATTACATCTCTACATAGTCAGCCCACATTCTACCAACATAGGAGCATGCTAGGAATCATTACATCTCTAGGACAACCTGTGTCTTAAACTACGTGAGAATCCCCTAGGCACACACCAAGTTCCTTGTAACCTCTCATAATCTCCAACATGGGAACACATAAGGATTGATTACGTATAGGGACAACCTACGTACTACGCTAGGACTGATTACATCCAAGGACAACCTCAAGGACTCATTACATCCAAGGATAACCTGTGGTCTATGCCAGGATTGATTATATCCAAGGATGACCTTCCAGGACTCATTACATCCAGGGAAAACCTGCAAACTACACCAATACTGATTACATCTGAGGATGACTTGACATGATTGATTATGTCTTGGGACAACCTGCATACTACTCCAGGACTGATTATGTCTAGTGACAACATGTATTCCTTCCCATGTGAGATATAGTTCTAGTGAATTTGTATCTTCCGATCTCTCGTCATATCTAGCATGGGAGCATGCTAGGACTGATTGTGTATGAGAATAACCTGTATCTTCCACCATGATAGAACTCATCACTCCCTCTTTCTAGGGAACTCGATCTAGAGAACACCAAGTATCTCTCTGAAGTTTTGAACTTCACTTTGGCTAGTGGCTTTGTCAACACATCGAATATATGCTCATCTATCACCACGTACTGGAGCTTCACTACTCCTCTCTACACCATATTTTGGATATAGTGATAATTGATCTCAATATGCTTTGACTTGTCATGGAACACCAGTTTCTTTGACAACTTCACGCAACTATGGCTATCAAAAAAGATACAATTTGCCTCTAACTCGAGATCAAACAAATCAGACAGTAGCTTTTGAAGCCATATTGCCTCACAACTATCCAAAGAGGCTGCAACATACTCTACCTATTGGATCCCAAACTGAAGTAACATCTTGAAGTGGTCTTCCTATCAGTTTCCTGCCCAATCCAAATCAACATAAACATTCATGTTAATCTTCTTATTCACATCATACTTGAGCCCATAATCAACTGTACCCTTTAGACACCTTAATACGTGCTTTGCGGCTATCAAGTGAACATGTCTCAGAACCATCAAGAACTGGCTCACGGTGTTCACAGCAAGCATATGTGTGGTATTGTATTCTTTAGGTACATCAATGAACCAATCACCTGACAATACATCGTGGCATCAATTTTCTCTGATGAATCATCACACAATAGCTTCATGTTCGATTCCATAGGTGTGGCTATCACCTTGCATTCCATCATTCTGAATCTCTTCATAATCTCCACCGCATAATTTCCTTGACCAAGGAAAATCCCATCCGTACTCTTCCACACCTCCATGCCTAATAAATAGTGCATCATTCCTAGGTAGTCATCTCGAACTCAGTGGAAATATTCCTCTTTGCATCTACAATGAATTCGTCCTCTCCTGTCAAAAATAGGTCATCAACATATATCAGGAGCATCACCAGTATTTCGTCTTCAAGCTTGAAGTAAAGGTTGGAATCCACTTTACTCTTGGTAAATCCTAAGCTTAGAAGGAAGTTATCCATCCTATCGTACCATGTCCTAGGTTCCTGTTTCAATCCATACAAGGATTTCTTCAATTTTCACACATTAGTCTTCTTGTCATGTGTCTCAAATCCCAGTGGCTACTCCACGTACACTTCCCTTCGACTACACCATTCAAAACTATTGTCTTGACGTCCATATGGTGTACCTTCCATTTCATTATCGCAACCAATGCAAGTATAGATATGATGGAATTCTATGTTGCTATGGGAGAAAATGTATCCTCATAGTCTATGCCTTCTTTCTGGGAGAAGCCACACACAACAAACCTTACCTTGTATTTTTTAATGCTACCATATATATCATGCTTGATCTTGTAGATCCACTTCAAAGTCACAACAGTGTTTCCTTCTGGTCTCAGAACTATCTCCCAGACATCATTATTCATAATTAATTGGTACTCCTCAATCATGGCATCCTTCTAGTCTTTCTTTTCCGCAACCTCTTCGTAGTTGGAAGGTTCTTTATTAATATGAATATTCCCTTCCTTATTCAAGGATCACACTTGGTCCTCTTTTCCTTTGGGATGTGTATGTACACTAGGCATCCAAATATTCTGATATGGATAACTTCTGGGTTCTCTCTTGATAAAGCCTCTTCAGGAGTCTTGTTGTCGAGTACTTGGTGTGGAGTAAGGTTATGTACAAACATAGTTGTCCTTGTTGTTTTTTCCCACAAGTGCATAGGAATATTCTTGTCATTTAGCATTGCTTTTGTTGCTTCCATTATTTTTTTGTTCTTTGTTATGGAACACAATTCTATTGAGGATTGTATGGAGTGCTCAAATCCATCTTAATCCCAGATTCTATACAAATTTCCTTGAATTATCCCAAGGTGAATTCTCCACTATTATCTGACCACAAAATCTTGATCTTCCTTTCAGTGTGATTTTCTACCAAGGCTATGAATTCCTTGTACTTGTTGAATACTTCATTTTTCCCCTTCAAGAAATATATCCAAGTATTACGGGAGAAATCATCTATAAAGGAAACATAGTATACATACCCTCTTAGTGAGCTATATGACATGGGATCATAGACATATGAGTGGATTATATCCAGTATTCCTTTTTCTTTGCTTTCACTACTGGGAAATTTCTTCTTTACGTTCTTTCCTTGCGCACATCCCTTGCAAATGCCTTCATATTTTGTCTGTATTTTTGGAATTCCTGAAACCACTTTTATTACAATCGATAGTGCTCTATAATGCACATATGCAAGCCTTCTTTGCCATATTTCACTTGGTTATATGGAATCATGAACCAATGCTTGTTTAGGTTGTCCCTTCAACTTATACTAGCCTCCCTCTTTCTCTCCAATTATTTTTGCTTCATCTATTGTCTTTCCTTTTGGACACATTAGGACTTCACCTTCAACTAATGCAACATGTATTCCTTTTATGGAGCATTGATAATCATCCCCAAGTTTCACCTTGTGAGTTGACTCATGCTTAGATATATTGACGAAATATTCTTTGTACCCTGTCATAGATTTGGATGCCCCACTATCTACAATCCAATCATTGCTTCCATGTGAGATAGTGCACGAGTGCTAAGATTAGGACATATTATTCATCACTTGAATAATCAGTTTCTTCTCTTAATCTCTTTGTTGGTTGGTTTATCATCTTCAGCAAAGTGAGCATGATTCCTTTTCGTATTTGAATTCTTGTTGAAGGTGCCTTTGTTTCTATGAAAATATCTGGAGTAATGGCCCTTCTCATCACAAGTGTAGCATCGAATGTTGGAAGGATCTCGTATAAATTTATTTTGTCTTTTGTGATGATGGTCCTCCCTTTTGATGTGATGGTGATTCTCCTTCTTTCTATGATATTTTCTTATGTGAATGGTGAGAGATTGATATTTAGTTTATCCCATAGTCTCTTATCTTGTTATGAGCCAAGATTCTTCGTGTGTGCATTCTTCCTAGAGTCTGCTGAAAGTGATAAGATTCCTTTTGGCACATATTACTTGAATAAATAAATCCCATGACCTTGGGAGACCATTCAAGGTGGTCACACCAATCTCTCCTTCTTCTACAGTCTCTTCGACTAATTCAAGTTGTTCCTTGACTTGAGAAACCCTTGTGAAGTAGGATTGCATGGTCTCTGAGTTTTGCATATTCACAGTCTTCAACTGGTTCCTCAATGTGATCTTTCGGTTGATGTTCTTTCCTTCGAAAAAAATCGTCAAAGCATCGAACACTTCCTTAGGTGTATTAAAGGATGACGCATGGGGGATGAGATGATACTTAATAGTATCTATAATGATTCTCTTGTCCTTGACCAAGTTCTTCTTATGGATAGCCTTAACCTCATCTCCCTCCGGTTCTAGAATTTCCTTATTGATATACTGATTGAAATCATTTTCTTCAAGGATTACGGAGATCCTAGACTTCCATGATAAGAAGTTGTCAATTCCCTCAATATTATCCTCAAGATGGGTATGATGAGTCAATTTGAAATGAGAACCTCAAATGGAAATAACATAGATTTATATCTTACCAATTTGAGGTTCCCAACCTGATTCCAGAGCTGGCTAACCTAGGGTTTGTAAGAGAAACCTTAATTTTCAAACTTGGAAATTTGGAATTCTACCTGGATAGAAAGATGAGCCTCCTCGAGGCGCGTTTCTTAGTAAGGTCCTTTTCTAAAAACTGTGGTGGTAAGCCTCTGAAACTTGATGCCCTAGTTTCTTCCCACAATGTCCCACAGTTAAAAATTGAAACTTCTCCAAATTTGAATTTTCTTCCACTAAAAGATGCTCCCTCCTAGGGAGAGTTAGCCTAGCCCTCTCTTCTTGATGATATGTGGAGAGAGAACCTTGAACTATTAATTCCTAGTTCTCATTGTTGCACAGTGCCTTATTTAAGAGAGGCTGTGATACCATGTTAGTTTTTCTAATCTAATTCAAATTGATTAGGATATTTATATGAAAGAATAATAAGAACAACAAGATGCATAAGATAGAGCAGATACACAAGAAAGATATTTTCCTCGGGGAAATCATAAACGAGAAAACCCTGTAAAATTCCTATGAATAGTTATGTCACTAAGACAATATCACAAGATGGAAAACCCCAAGAATAATAAGTTTTCTGCAACTCTCTCACTCTCCTCATGAGAACTTGAGTGAGTTAATGTGTGTATGAATGAGGGAGGGCCCTTCCTTATTTATACACATCAAGTGACTAACCTAAACCATGAATGGGCTGACTTCTTACCCTAGCAGGGCTTACTTCACTTGGGGAGACTCAAAAATACATTTTATTATATTCATATTGGGGACTATTGCCCCGACTTACAATGGAGGGTTTACCTCAATGACCATATACAATAATGACATCCCGAAAGGGGGGAAACACATCTACGATGGTGGTACAACAATATATAATGATAATATACATCATAATATCTTCCGAAGTTACAAATACAACAACACCCTATACTTACTTGAGTCCTTGGATGAGCATTGTTTTTAGGCACCTTTTCATCTGTCTACTTATTTATTTGAGGAATAATTCCCCTTGTTTTTTGGTAAGAAGTTCCCTTAAACCTATTATAGTACATTCTCTTGATTTCTTTTGGAGATGGATTTCCCCCCAACAAATTTAAGAGTCTATAAACCTCAATGGATTTCTCTTTTACTTTCTTAATATTCTCATCAAATAGTGAAATTGTTGTTTAAGTTTGAACAAATTATTGTATACCTCTTAATTACCTTTGTTTCTTTGATTCTCGATTGTTTTTCATTCCAGGTAGGGAACACATATACTGTTAGGATTAAATAATCCTCCTTGTCCATATTTATTATATTTGATCATCTTGCCTAACTTATGAATCATTTTTATGAGTTTGGTGCCACTGGTGCCATTGGTGCCACCGATGCCAATCCCTACATTCTATGAGCCACTCTGAGTGCCACCAGAAGCCTCCATCAGTTGGTTGTGGTAGGTAGGAATTTACGCTGAGTCAACCTCTAGTTCCAATCAGATAGATCACTCTTAGCTAGTCTAATGCCAGTTTTGCATGCATGCATGAGGAGTAGCACCTCTTTCCACCTACCCCAACTATTAACTGATTGTAAACTGATTTAGACATCAGGATTTAGACTAGTTTCTCCCATGCAGTGATTTAGACACACTGAGTTAGCCAGTCAGTCATGCTTAATTGGTAGATTCGAATCTTATCCACATGATTCAAATTCTCCTTATTGTAACACCATTGATTTACTGCTAGAATGAATAATGAAGATTAATGTTGTAATTAACTGATCAATTCTTATCATATCTGTCTCAAATTTGTCTTGTTCAGTGTACATTCTTTTTTTATATTCCACTGCATAATTATACTTCTCAATTTCTATCATTTTCCCGTAGATCAATGGTTCACAGATTTAACATGGTATCAAAGCCTTGTTCAGTCTAGCAACAAGTCTTGTCCAATCTCCATTGTACACGAGAAGCAGTTGAGTTTCCACATACATCCTGGAATGATAGCCTTGCTCCCTCTGGATTATGTCCATAGAATTCTATCCAGGTGTGACAGACTCTTAGAAAGTATACATGTCAAGGTGGAAAGGATTGAAACTAACATGATTTCAAATTGAATTGGTTTTTGCAGTGTTATTTGTAGGTTCCTATGTAGCTTCTTCAAGAATTGAATGTTCAGCATACAGAAAGATGGATTCTTCAGCTCTCATACCCTGAATCCTTACACCCTTCAACTACACTGATTGGAGGGAAGATATGTAGGTATCCTTGCTAAATCTTGGTCTGTTTAGGATGAAAATGGGCAAAGAAATTGAGACCCAGAAGTATGTTGAGAAGAATACATTTTTTAATCGGCTTGATGAGGCCTTTGGATTTGTGTGCACTCATATCTCCCAGGATATTTTGTTCCACCTTGAGGGACTAAGGACTCCAAAGGAATCTTGGGATAATATTGAATCTTTGTTTGTCAAATAAGATGAGCTCCGAGGGAATATTTTGGAGAATGAGATCATTACTCTACAACCCACTCTTTTTTAATCTATTCAGCAACTCTTTACAAAATACAAGTCACTAGTACCGCAATGCAAACAATGTGGATTAGAGAGGGAAGATGAGAATATTGTGCTATCAGTACTAAGCAAGCTTGGATCTGAGTACTTAGTCTTTATTTCTACATTCCATTATGGAAGAGCTTCCTTCCCTAATTGGAAGATTCCATATCTAGATGCTTTTGTTGAGTCCTTAATACAAGATTAAGATAAATTGGTTCCTATGGGAATGATTCAAACCTCCAAGAATCAAGCACTCTTGATGACAGACTCAAACAATGCGCAAGAGAGAGGGAAGCCACAAGGGAAGGAGACCAAAAACATTGATTCGAAGCTAAAGGAGAATCAAAGATATTCCAATGGAGCCTCGAGTTCCAAGAAAAATAAGAAATTTGAGAATACTAAGTGTCCATATTGTATGAGAGGCTTTCATCCAGAGAGTCATTGCATGGATAAGACAATTGACCAACTGCCAACACTCCTTGAACAGAAAAATATTGCTCTTCCATAAAGAGTAAAGAAGTCTGATGCTGGACAACTGAAAGATGATCATGAGAGGTTCCATGCCTTGAAGGTAGGCCTCACTCGGTCGAAGGCTTACTTGATAGATTCTAGAGCTTCTAACCACATGGTTTCCTCCAGGGAATCCTTCACCACTCTCAATCTCTTAGGAGGACCTAGTATTCATATGGGCGATGACTCTCATATCCCAATAGTAGGAAGAGGTTCTATTAAAATCCAGCATGGAGAGTTCAGAAATGTACTCTATGTTACCTCCCTTGCATCAATTTTTTTATCTGTATACCATATGACTCACACTGGCTCACCAAAGCAAGTGGTATTTGGCCTTGGCTAAGTAGAGATCACATATATATCAACTGGGAAGATTATAGTGAAAGGTTTGGAAGAACATGCCCCCAAAGAATATGCATTCTCACACTTCATGTCATACTCAGATCTAGTATAAACACAACTTCCATTTGAAGCAGATAAAGATATTAAAACTCCTTTACTTCCATTTGCAAATAAATATTTGTTGTCTGATATTTCAGATGAAGAGGAAGATCAACATGATATTGATATTGGTCTTACACCTCAAGAGGATCTATATCTAGATCCAACATCTATTTCATCTCAGCAATCTGAATGGGCCCAGAAGCTCATTAAAGAAGCTGGGTATGTTGCCGTGAATCCAGATGATAGAAGAAGAATGAGATCCTAGTATTAGAATAAGTATGTTGCACTATCCCACACAGATCCACTTCTCCCTGAGAGGCACTTAATGATGTTGATATCAGATCCTCAAACATTCAAAGAGGATTTCCATGATCCAAGATGACAAGCATCTATGGATGAGGAATTTGATTCGCTACAAGACAACAAAAATTGGGAACTTGTCTCCTTAACTCTAGGGAGAAAACTAGTTCAATGAAAATGGGTCTACAAGACCAAGATAGATTATGATGGAATCACAACCAAATACAAGGCTCAATTAGTAGCCAAAGGATACTGAGAGGTTCAAGGATTGGACTATAATGAGAGATTCGTTTCAGTAGCAAGAATGGAATCCATTAGACTTGTCTTGGCAGTTGCAGCTTCAAAAAGGTGGGAGTTACATCACATGGATGTGAAAAGTGCCTTCCTTCATGGTGAATTGAAAGGGGATATTTACATGAAACAACCTAATGGGTACATTAAGGATCCTTCCTTATTTTGCAAATTGAGGAAATATTTTTATGGGATCAAATAATCCCGAAGGGCATGGTATTCCAAAATGGATGCCTTCCTCATGTCACAAAGATTTGAAAGATGCAAATTAGATTGCAATGTTTACATGCATAAGAAAGAGGGATTCTTGCTATTGATTGTGTTATATGTGGATGACTTGATAATTACTAGCATCTCTACTACCAGATTAAGAAGCATCAAGTCAGCTCTGAACAACGCATTCTCTATGTCTAATCTAGAAATGTTAAGACCGTTCATTGGTCTCGAAGTAAGTCAAAAGAATTTGGGAATCATGATCTCAAAGTCCAGATACTCATTGGACGTGCTTAGGATATTCCACATGGAAGACTGTAAAGAAAACCCTTTTCCCTTCCTATCTGGCATCAGGCTAGAAGAAGGTGGTTCGACACCATTGGAATACAACACTCTTTTAGACATCTCATTGGGAGCCTTCTATACCTCACACATTCAAGACCGTATATATCCTATGCTATGAGTGTTGCTGCCAGATACGCGTAGGATTCATATGAGCTACACTAGGAGGAAACAAAGTGTGTCTTGCACTATTTCCAAGGTACTAGAGATTATGGGATCCATTATGCAGCTGGTGCACAACTTGATCTCATAGGCTTCACAGATTCAAACTTGGCTGGATATGGGAATGATAGAAAATCCACTTCAGGATTTGTGTTTATGTTGGGATCTGGTCCAATTTGTTGGCCCAGTAAGAAGCAAGAAAAACTTGCACTCTATTTAGCAAAAGCAGAGTATATGGTAGGTGTAAATGTAGATATTCAAGCAATTTGGATGCATGGCATCTTGATAGAATTTGAGATTCGCACTTCACCTTCAATGGACATTTATTGTGACAACCAGAGTACCATAAATATATCCAATGATCCAGTCCAGAAGTAGCGGATGAAGCATATTGAGGTTCACATGCATTATATTCGGAAACTAGTGCATGAAAAAACCATCACACTGCATTACTTCCCTACAGAGGAGCATATTGCAGATATATTTACCAAGTCCTTCATAGAAAAGAGATTTGTCTTTCTCAGATCTCTTCTTGGTGTAAATGATTGATTCATTATTCTCGATTCACTACTTTTTTGAGGGGGGTGGGTTTCTTAGTTTATTAAGCCGTTTTTATTTTTCATTAGATTGTAATATGGGTGAATTTTGGCCTAGTTTCTGGGGCCCAAAGTTGTCCAAGTTAGGATTAAGGGGGGGTGTTCGAATTAAATAATCATCCCTTGTCCATATATAGTCTATTTGATCATCTTGCCTAACTTTAGAGTCATTTGGACGAGTTTGGTGCCACTCTGGTATTGGTTCTAGTGGTGCCATTGGTTCCATTGGTGCCATTGGTTCCATTTGGTGCCATTTTGTGCCACCGGTGTGAATTCCTACATTCTAGGATCCACTCTGAGTGACACCAACAACCTCCATCAGTTGGTTGTGGTAGGTGGGAAGTTATGATCATTTAACCTGAAGTTACAATCAGTTAGATCACTCTGATTTAGTCTAGTGCCAGTTTTACATGCATGCATGGGGAGTGGCGCCTTTTTCCACCCAACCCAATTGTTAACTGATTTAGACATAAGGAGTTAGAATAGTTGCTCCCATGGAGTGATTTAGACACACTAGATTAGTCAGTCAGTTAGGTTTAGTGGGTGGATTCTAATCTTATCCACATGATTCAAATTTTCCTTATTGTAACACCATTGTATTACTGTTGGAATGAATAATGAAGATTAATGTTGTAATTAACTGATCAATTCTTATCAGATTTGTCTCAAATTTGTCTTGTTAAGTGTACATTGTATTTCATATTCCACTACATAATTCTACTTCTCAATTGATCTCATTTTTCCATAATACCCACTCTACACAACATTTTAAAGGTGTTATTCCAGTGTGTGCATAGAAAGACCATCCAAACTCTGTCTTTAAACCACTATTGGATTCTTCTCCACTCAATTCTCAACACTTTGATCACGCCTTAGGAATTGCAACAAATCAAGTAGATTTGGTTTACTTCCATAACCATAGACAGCTCGTGCATACTCGACTATCTTGGGGTCCACAGTACCAAGAAGGTACCCCTTCACTGCTAAAACATTGCTTAAATGTCACCTTCGAGCAGGTATTTTACCATTGTGTGCATAGAAAGACCACCCAAACCTCGGATCGTCTGCATACAAGCTCTATTTTTCTAGGGTTTTTAAATCTTGTATGTGCATAATCAATGGCTCTAGGGAATCACTTTGGTTACTATCCAATATACCATTCCGTTGTAGTAGGAATAACAAGAGTTTATACACAAGCTGACATCAACAAAAATGAATCAAAATTTTAGGTGCACCATGGAGGATAGGAAACTTCCCCACTCTACTAACACTCACTCAAATACTTCTAGGAACAAACTCGATTACACAGATATTCAATACGGATTTAGGAAGCACATGCACAAACTAACAACTAGAAAATTTGATACCACTCTGATGCCTAGATAAATGAAGGAGCGTATATAAGTTAAGCTCTCTAGTTTCCTCTTTGTCTCACAATAATAGCCATGAATGCAGAGTTTAGTTCCACTCTCTACTCTGTCACTATTTAGGTTAGGATTCTGCTCAGGAAAGGTTCGACTCCTCCTCCACATATAAGATTGATTAAAAATGGTCAATGGATAAACATGAATTTCACTCAAGAGAGGTAGAGATAGATATACCCATGAGAGATCAAGTTACTTTTCCCAAAAATTGTTTAACTGACGGTTTGAAAAACTAACTGTCATATGTACTAACATACTTACTGCACCAACCCCAGACTGACAGGTAATTTAAGGATGACTGCAATTCGATCGGTTTCTTACTTAATAATCAACTCTCATTTCTATTTTTGTGATGTGAATGAAACCTATCTGACACTACTCTGTCACAAGGAAATCGGTCCCACGCCTTCCTTCATCCAAGTTAATAATTGCCTCAACTACCTTCCTCTTGGAAGCATTAAATGATTAGAGTGCATGAGTCAATTTGAAATATGATGACTCACCAATCCTCTCTAGGACACCTGGATCTCATCTATAGACTTCATGGATTCAATATGTACATTCTAACCTTAGGATAACCATGCCCCTTTCTCCTGTTTCCTTTAATAGTCAGTTGTGGATTTCACTACTATTATTATGCACATGTACATCACATTTGCAATGTTACCGCACTTTACCGACACATAGTTCTCTAACCACCTTACTTGCTGATATATACAAATATATATTCAGGATGTCCATGGTAGGGTTTTTTTCATGATATTCTCACCATTTTCCATCAATTATATCGAGTATATTACATCATTTACATAGTTTATGCCTAGGTTCAAAAATAGGGACATAACAATACCCTCCCCCTTGAAACAACGTTATCCTCGGTGCTCTACAAAATTGAATAAAAATGGGTATTCTCACCTCATGGAATCTTCTAGCTCTCATGTAGCCTCATCTAGGCCAAAGTGCTTCCACTTCACCTTTACTTGGCTGATGCGCAATTCCAGAGTATAGTCTCCTTCCTACCTATGATGTGCATAGGCTCCACTTGGAACTCTCCCTTAGGTTCCACCTAAATCACATCCCAGTTGATAACATGAATAGGATCATGCATATACTAATTAGAGGAAATTTGAGGTCTAAAATGGGCCTCCTAAGGAAAATAATAAAATAATAGTTATTAATTTTGGAGGAAGAACGAAAAAAACTACCTTTTGTGTTCGTATTTTCGACATATCTTCCTGTGTTTTTACTCAAATTCTAATCGGGAGAGCTCATTGGATGCAGAATGAAATTTCGCATCCAACGAGTACCCACACTGCATACTTTTGACGGACCCCACTACCCCAAAAACAAGAAATATCTGAAAAAACATGATGATGACATCATCATCACGTTTTTTAGGTATTTCTTGTTTTTGGGGTAGAGGGGTCCATTAAAAGTATCCAGTGTGGGTACTCGTTGGATGCAGAATGAAATTCTGCATCCAACGAGCTCTCCTGCTTGAAATTTGAGTAAAAACACAGGGAGATATGTCGAAAATACGAACAAAAAAAGTAGTTTTCTTTTATAACAAATATGTCAATTCAACTATTATGGTTGACTCATTTTATTCAAATTCTATTGGTTCTTGAATTCCAACTCACAAAATTTATTGTTGGCGCGTTTTCTTATAAGGCCCATTTTAGACCCCAAATATGTGCTTTCATATGCACAGAAAATGTAATCCTATATGCAATTGGTCCTATCCTATCAAGGACTTCAAAAGGTCCACAATATCTTGGTGCCAACTTGGCACAACTTCCAAGCTTTAGAGAACTCTTCCTTGGATTAACTCTCAAATAAACATGGTCTCCAACTTTGAATTTTCTATGCACTCTTTTCAAATTTGCATAGTTCTTATGCCTTTCCTACATTGCTTTTCCAATTATGCTTGATCTTATCTATTTCTTGCTCCATTTCATAGAGCATTTTTGGCCCAAGTACCATTCTGTTTACTGGGTTTTTCTAGCTTGTTGGAGTCCTGCATTTCTTTCCATACATGGATTCAAACGAACTCATACCCAATGTTATTTGATGACCATTGTTGTAATCACATTCAACCAAATGAATGTAACATTCTCACTTGGAAGAAGCATCCATCACATACTTCCTTAACATATATTCCATCCCCTGATTTACTCTATTAGTTTGGTCGTATGTTTGAGGATGATAGGTTGTGTTGAAATTGAGCCGAGTTCCCAACTCCTTAAATAGTCATTATTGAGCCGCAAAAATACCACATTTTATTCATCTTTCACATGTAATTTATCACCTTATTCCTATTTTATCCTTCCATAAAACCATTAATATCCACCACTTTCCTAATATATATGGGTTACCTTGTTATTTTCCAAATAATTTATTTGTGAGTATTTTGAGTATTTTGAGTGAATTTGTATTTAATTATTGAGAAAAATAACATATTTTCATTATACTTTAAAGTTGGATGAGTTTGGTGAAGATTACAGATATATTTGAAGACTTTAACAAGCTCAAAAGTCACCACCTAGCCTCAAATTCGAATTTCATCTTCAAGATGTGGGATAATTTCAAGGAGAAAATCATGGAAATGTGGAGAGAATATCTCATCCAATATTTGTTGGATGATTTGAAGGGACAATTTGAGAGAAAAGTGGATTTGTTGAGGATTTTGAGGGATAAGTTGAGAGAATAGTGGATCTGTAATTATGATTAGTTATCTTGAGTTCATGTATAAATAGGAGGGCTCTCTCCTCATTTTGTTAGAGGCCTCTCTAGTGGTGTGGAAGTAGAGAATAGTTTAGATTTGTTGAGAGTAAGTCATAGAGTGGATTTTGATTGTTATGTAATGGAGATGATGCTTTATTGCAAATCATTTTATTCTCCCATGTTAATTTGAGTTTCTTTCTTATGAATTGTTAGTATAGAATTTCAATGATTTCTTTCTTATGCGTTGTCAGTGTAGATTTTATGTGAGCTCATAAGTTAATTTTGATTGTTTTATATCAGTTTATCTTCCGCAATATTATGCTTTCTTAGATTAGATTTATTTCACGCAATTTCCTACTTTTCTAGATTAGATTTCTTTTCATGTCATTTCTAGTTTTCATAAATTAAATTCAATTCTAGTTGTAGAATAAGTTAGCAATACTCTGCCCCTGCATATAATTTGTCTATACCTCACAAGTTTACGCTCTCTCTAGGTTGACAATTAAATCGTTGGATATATGTTATTAATTGTTTAATGTTTTGCACCAACTTTGGCGCCGTTGTCGGGGAGGTGCTCAAAGGGATTAGAGTTTAGATAGGTAGATAGTTCGGTTTTTTTAGATAGAAAGGTGGAGGGGAAACGATAAGACGCAAGGACGACTTCACTATGGAATTCCCATGGTGTAACATCCAGGCACATCCACTTTAGTGGGTTACCCCAAAGCCTTGTTGTTTCTGCAAGCATGTTTATTTTTCTGCAAAGTGTTTTCTTTTTCTGCAAAAATGTTCTTTCATTTTCTGCAAATGCGAGTTTGTTTTTATGAAAGTTTTATTTTACAATTTTGTAGTGTACAGTTTGGATTTCTTTCATTTTTTGGGCTAGCCTTTATTTCTTACTAAGTTGTTTTTAATTTTTTATATGTTCATTTTTGTTTTGTATAGATTTTTGTGCACTTTTAATTTCTGTTTTGCACTCCTTTTGGTATTAACTCATTTCATACTATTTTTTTGTATTTGTCATGTACTTGTTTTTCATTTTTTTAAGTATTCGATTTGATAAGATGATTTTATGATGAGCACAAGTCTAGAACAACTCACCCAAATCCTAGCAAAAACCAGGATCTCCTCTTCTTTAGAACATGAGATCTTGATAGCAGCCAAAGATGTAATTACTCCTCCTAAAACAAACAAAGAAGAATCGACATTTGAAGAATCATGCATATCAGAAGAAGAACAACTGTTCGAACTGGAGATTGAAGAGGATGAAGAAGGGATCTCGGGTGATCATCATGCAAACGAAAGCTGCATCGAACAATGGTTCCAAGTAAGTATTAAGGTAGATCAGTTTTGTTTTTGTTTTTACTTTGTTAGTTTATATTTACAATACCTAATTTTACATACTTTTGAATATATTAGATTCCATTTACTGCTTTTACATGTATGGTTTCACTGGAAATTTCATTACACGTAAATAATTGTAACTTTCAATTAAAGTAAAGTAGGTAGGTTTTGGTTTCTTTCAATTAGCATAAAGGATGCTTTGTTTTAATTTTCTTTAATG